>QEOT01009073.1:3225-55699 GCA_003123785.1 Pterocarya stenoptera | reverse complement strand
TTCCCATTTTGAGACAGATGTTAGAGTTTGTTTGTACTAACCAGTGTTTAAGTGGTCAGGAAGTCCATCGATCTCGTGTGTCCATCTTAGGCGGTTGACGATTCCGTCAACTCGTTCTCTAGAGAAACTCGCTTGCAGTGGTTGTGGAGCCCAGAAACTTGTTCCCGAGGGTAACCCACTTGCGATGATTGTGGCGCAAGTGTCATCACTCGATATTTGTTGGAGAATGTGCTATATTGATGCAGCTGTCCAAGTGTGAGGGTCACACAATTTGAGGATTGCATGCTCTATTCCCCACAGCAAGTTTAATTGCTCGACATTAGTGGGCGATGGTCGCCCAGTCTGAGGACTTGAGCGCCCTATCCTCCACAGCGAGTCTGACGGCTCGACATTAGTGGTCGAGGATCGTATAGTCTGAGGACTTGCGTGCTCTATTGTTTACCCACAGCGAGACTGAAGACCCGACATTAGTGGTCAAGGGTTGCGAAGTTTGAGGACTTGCGTGCCCCATTGTTTACCCACAACGAGTCTGAGGACTCGACATTAGTGATCAAGGATCGTGGAGTCTGAGGACTTGCATGCCCTTTTATTTACCCACAGCGAGTCTGAAGACCCGATATTAGTAAAAGAGGGTCGTATAGTCTGAGGACTTGCGCACCTTATTGTTTCACAATGAGTCTGAGGACTCGACATTAGTGGTCTAGGGTCTCAGATTTCGAGAGCTTGTGTGTCCTATTGTTTACCTATAGCGAGTCTAAGGACTCGATATTAGTGGGTGAGGTGCTCGACCGCAATGTTGTGGCTGGAGGTTGAGTTCAATGGCGTTGCTGTGGCGAGAGACGAAGTTCAACCATCTTGAGAGGTTTTCACCACAAACCAAATAGGTTAGTATAATATAAATTACAAGTTTGAGATTCGTAAATTTGAGCCATTTCGCTAGAGTGTGATGAAGGTCCAAGGTGCCCGCGATATCGAGTGGTCTATTTTGATGTAAACATATTACGAAACCCGTGCGATGCCTAAAAGGGGCTTCATAGCTGTTGTTTCATGCCATTGGACAATTCCAGAGCGATTTAGCTGCTACTTTCAATTCTCCCTCGATTGAGATTGTTAGCTGTAAAAGCATGACCCTGTTTAAATTAATAATCCCTAGTAACCTGTATAGCTTCTCCACTCTATACTCATGTTGAAGGCTTATAGATTGTTTATCGTCTTTTTCGTTTTTCTAGTAGATTGATCCTCTCGTTATGTCAGGCCAGGTTTGGACTGGAGTAAGCCTATTAATTTATTCTCAGAGTAGCTTTTTTGTGCCTCTGTTTTTTCCCTTTTCCAAATTGGATCCAAAGAAGCATGCGATGATATTTCTCTCTCCAAATTGTTAACTAGCTGCTACTTGTCCATGGCAATCTCTTCATGGTTATCTNCTCTCTCCAAATTGTTAACTAGCTGCTACTTGTCCATGGCAATCTCTTCATGGTTATCTTTTTTTTTTTGGTATAAATAGTTCTTCCACTTTCTATGATTCTGTCACTTAGAGTGCACAGTAGTGGTATAGAGGCAAAAAATTTATGAAAAGTCATAGGCATGAGAGGCATCACAAATTGAAAGGCAACCCATGGGAAAAGAATATTTATGCTCTCCAAATAGTCCATTTCAATATAAAAACCTACAACACAAATGAATATTGACCTCTAGAACGTACATGCATGATGAAGTATGTTAAAAAAAAAATAAACTGAATAAAATTTATTGAATGAAAGAAAAAAGAAAACAAGAAGCGAAGAAACGGGAAGAACTAGAGCACGCTGGTAGCAATGAAAATGGTTCCCCTAAAAGTAACGAAGTCACAATCTAAAGTTCAAAAGATCCAAAGATTCCAAGGAGAGGAAGATGGGATGCCGTCTAAAGAAATATACCAGACAAAAGAAAGACCCAAGGGACAAGTTTAAGATTATCCCGAGATAAAACTAACCATCCCTCGTTAAACTCCAGCAAGTTCTATACTCTCCTTCACTATTTCCCATTTCGAATACAACCATTATAAAAGAGAAGCAACCAATTCAATTTCCAAATATTTTACCCATCTGAAAAACTTGAGATTCCAATTTAGAGTTCCCTTGATATGCCTTGGTAAGCAGATATGAAACCTATCCTCAAAAGTTCAAAACAAGTCACTACAACAAATGTGGGTTTTTCCCACGAGTTCTTTTTCCAACATATACGATCGTGGCAAATAGTAGGCTTATGACACGAAAATTGCTTGTGGAAAAAATATAAGCCTTTTGCCACGAGATCACATTGGTAAGCAAAATTTTGTGGGAAAAGGATTTTTTCCCACAAAGTTTTTGGTGGCTAATATATTATTTGCCATGGATTATATTTCACGAGCGAGCCACCAGAAGATTTGGTAGGAAAAAAAAATTTCTGCCTAAATTAAACTTGTTGTGACCACTGTCCTTCATGGCAAAAATTGCATTTTGTTGTAGTCAGTCAGGAAGAAGAATAGCAACCGGTTCCAAACTAAAGATATGGTTAAGTTGCAACCTCCATTATACGTTTCGAAGGACCCAGGCATGAGATTCCTCCCTCCAAAGTGAAAGACCACTAACCCAAAATTTTTTCATATGTTACAATTTTCATGTCTTATGGCCTATGCAACAACAAACCTTATCATCTGTGCTACCTCATATTGACTTATAAGTTATATCGACTTTGTTGGGGAATGAAAAATTCTTGTCTTTTATAATGGTTCTAATAGGGCTTCAATTATATTATTGATAGTCCTTTTAAAGTATAGACCCATATGTTGGGCCCCTTGGGTGTTGCATCATTTCTCATACTTTTTATTTTCCCATACTTTGAGGACTCTACGTTGTCTATTGACATCTGTATTCTAAGATTCAAAACCCTGCTCATACTAGTATGCAGCAAAATGCAGCACACTTGCCCAAGTATCACATCAGTATTGTACAAAGGAATACATACATACATACATATATATATTTATATATTGAAAGGTATGAAACTGAGAAATGAGGAATATTTGAGGGTTAATCCTCTAAGTGAGTCAGACAACTCATACCTATAGCCTCAAGTTGCAATTTTTGTAGCACATCATCTGGTTTTTCAACATTTAATAGTCTCTCTACGTGATTCTGGATCTAGAGCTAATGAGCACGAAAAACAATATTCAAACTAATTAAATCATCAAATTTAAACAAGAAAAATAGGTTTCACATGAAAATTATATTTTTTATTAGTAAATAAAGATTTTATTGATGAGGAATAGGTATAGCCGAAGTACACGGGACATGTATAAGAGCAACACCCAGGCATGATTGACTAAGGATGCAAGGAATTCATGAATATTCAAACCAATGAAGTCTATTACAATTGGCCAATGGAGTAAAGTGTCATGAAAATTATATTAATGGAGCAATGCAAGGTTAACACAGTATGAGCAGAGGAATTTGCACTTATGTACATGTGTATTTTATGAACAATGAGTTCCTTTAATATCAAATGATTGTCAAGATTCAGAAGAAAATTAAAGGTCATAAAGAAGCTTGAATACCGAGTGTAAAGTGTATTTTCTTGCCTATATCATGATATCAAGAATAATTGTTTTATTGACTCTATCATTGTATCAACTATCAAGGAGACTTTCATTTGAATAGTGAAGATGACGAGTGATGCAGGACTAGTACGTCACACATTGGAATTTGAAAAATTCTTTGCATCCGCCGGTTGCCCAACACACACATCTCACACCGAGCTTTTCAAACGTAACAAAACGCACATTTTGTTTAAAAAATAAAAAGAAAAAACCTGCCACGTAGGGGTGTATGTTGTGTGCGGCTTATCTATAGTTTAACTCTTAGAATTTTAACTAGAGGTTGAAAGCAATGTATATACGTATTTGAAGGGGAAAAAAGTAACAAAAGAAATAGAGGGAAATCATAATGAAAGGTGAAAAGCTGAGGGGTTAATAGCCCAAAGAAACAAATATTCCACAGTTGAAAAGCCTACAACAACCTGTCTGTAGAAGGACGAGGGGAGAGGAAGGAGGGAGGGAATTCCCTAAGTATAATACGGACTCCACAACTATTTCTAATAGCAACGAACAAGAAGTTATAAATCTATAACAAACCAAAAGAAACCAGAAATAAAAGAATATGTAGCCTATTAAAACAGCAGTCAGGACATGAAATTAGACTAATGTAACTCTTACTAATACAGAAACTTTTTCTAGTAGTAACGATCTTGTTATAAGTCTATAACAAACCAAAAGCAACTAGAAATAAAAGAATGTGTAGGCTATTATGTAACATCCGGCTTAGAAGATAATTAATTAAATTACGACAAAAAAAAAATATATAGTTAGTATTTATTTATCAGATATTTTTTTTTATAAGTAAACAAATTTTATTGATCAATGAATGGGCAAAAGCCCAGTAAAATACACAAGAAGAAAACAACTGTATGCCCTAACTAAGAAGGCGCATTAGAGACAAGAAAATCATGTAGGTCCATGCCATTAAAGTCAACAATAATGGCCCAAGTAAATAGAGTTCTATAAAATAAAGCTTTAATTTCCTCCAACGATTTTTCCATGTTTTCAAACGTCTGCTCATTGTACTCCTACCACAAACACCACATGATATATATAGGGATCATCTTCCAAACCGTTTTAATCTGTTGCATGCATCTGATATTTGTCCAGCTGGTTAGCGCTGCCACCACTGTCTCCGACATAACCCAATCCATCTCTAATCTACTAAACACCTCATTCCATAATCCCCTTGTTGTCTCGCAATGTAGTAGGAGATGGTCTACTGACTCACCCTCTCCTCTACATATGCAATACCAATTTGCTATGAATACTCTCTGTTTACTCAAGTTGTCAATTGAGAGGATATTACCCAATGATGCTGTCCACAAAAAAAAAAAAAAAAAAATGCAGCTTTGGGGGCGCCTTATGTCTCCAAAGTTTTTTTCAAGGAAACTAACTATTGGGCTCTTGTGAGAGAGCCTTATAAAAAGAGCAAACTGAGAATACACATTTTCCTGTGAGCATCCACCACAACCCATCTTCTTGTTAATTGCTCGGTTTTATGGAGTACAAAAGGTTATAAAAATTAGCAAAAATGCTCATTTTCCAATCTTGTGCCGCCTAACTAGAATTGATATTCTAATGGATTTGCCCACCCGAAACCCCCATGACTTCCGCCATTGAAACATCTTTGGCACTTGCAATTTGGAATAGTAAAGGAAATAAATCTTGTAGAGTATTGTCACCACACCAAATATCTTTCCAAAATTTAATCCTGGAACCCTCACCCAAAAGAAGTCGAGTACGTCGAGTAAAGACCCCATATCCTCTTCTTATGTGTTTCCACAACCTCACTCCATAGGCTCCTCTAACTTCTTTAGAACACCATTCTCCCATAAGCCTCCATATTTGCACTCAATCACCAACTTTCACAAGACTTTTGGTTCCTTATTGTATCTCTATAATCATTTTTCAAGTAACGCCCGATTAAAAGTCTTCATATTTCTAATAACCAAACCACCGTTAGAGATAGGACGGCATACCTTCTCCACTTGACTAGATGGATCAGGTGTCTTTTAATTGCTGAATTCTATTATTATTGTTTAATGAGTAAATGCAGTCAAATCTCTTGTGAGAATTTTTCTTCATTTTAAATAATTAGTTTAGATTTATCTAGTGCCATTGACGTAGTTCAGTTGGGAACTACTACCTACTTTTATTTGAAACTCTCCCGTAAGAGTTTATGATCATATTGCACATGAACCTCCTCGTACAGTACTACAATTTCAGATGCTCACAAAAACCAACCCGTCCATCAGTCTTTCCTCTTTTATCGGTGAACATGGCCGATCTTTACTCTACGGCAATCACAAATATAATTCAAACCAAACACGTCGTATACTCTCTCCCGTCTATATATACACCTTCCTCCGATCCCTTGCAAAATTCACAACAAGTAGATTCTCGTCAACCACCCATTATTTTCCAGCCATCCACTCACGGCAAACTCACGAGGTGCTTACCTCGCCGAACCCAGTTGTTGGAAACTACTGGAAGACACCCAGGATCACTTGGCCACCCACCCCGTCGCACGGTCTCTTCTCTCGGTGAGCTTCTTATCTTTTTGGTAAGCTCTCTGTCGATTTTCGACAGCGATTTTCTGCCGCTGTCGAAAACCTCTACCTTCTGTATTATTTTCCTCTAACAACAGACACCTTACACTAGAAGTAGATTGTGTTAATGGTTGCTATTATTCCCAATGAGATTGTCAGTAACTTTTTCGTATAGCATAAAAAAAAAATGGAAGCTCAATTACCTTGCTCTCTCCCCCTTCCTCTGGCCAATACCTCACTATTTTCAAGTTTTTTTTTTTTTTTAATTTTTTGCCTTTTTTTCTTCTCCTAAAGGAAAAGGGGAGGTGGGGGGCGAAAAGGGTATTAACCTTTCGGCCTGGATGTGACCATAAGAGCCGCTCTTTATTGCGGAATATGAATATTCTATTTGAGCCATTGTTACTGCTGTGAACTTGTAGCATAGCACTTTCAAATTATCCAGCTAATTCAAAGCTTATCTCATATCCCAAAAGTCAGACTTTACTATTATAAATAGTTTCAACTTATGTCCTGACTCAAATTCTTAAATTTCTGATCTTATCATAAAATATCAACTCGTACAGACCGGCTTATCATGGTGGTCACTGTTTTCAAGTTGAAAGTGTTTGGCTTTTTCCGTAAAGCACATGGGATTTAAAGTTAGTTATTACAATAAATGCTTTCCAACCTTTTCAATAAAGCACAACCATGCAAAACCTTGTAATGCGGCCTCCATCGAAGCGGCGGGTAGAATCCACGCGCCACCCTAGTATCATCTGACTCTGCATCGAGCTACCGATTCAGAACCAGAGTCACTGGATCTCCAAAACTCGACCGTCGGTTTTCCCTCCATGTGTTGTGTTTTATGTGCACTGTTTTTCCGTTTACAGTGTTTTCACATTGTAGTTTTTTTTATGTTTATCTTTATTATTTAAGAAATCTCAGTAATGGTGCTTCCCATTCGGCCTTGGTTCGGAATGGTATTTTCTCCCCACTCCGCGTAGCGGAGAGGTTGGGGTGTTCCTCCTCCATTTCCTGCTTAGTCAGGTATGGAGTCTGTTTTAGTTGTTATCTGTTTTCTCTGTTTTTAGACAGAGATGGGCCATCTCTCAGGCTTTTGTCTGTAAAGATGTGCCATGGGACTAGGCCATGTCAGCCATGGTTGTGCGCTGGGAAGCTTTTATTGGTTGTAATTGACTTATCCTTAAGTTAAATTTGTATGTCCTGTTTTAATAAAACGAGATTCGCCATTTCAAAAAATAAAAAATAAATAAAGCACAACCATGCAACACGTATTTCCCCTGGCTTGTAATTCATCAAGAAGTGAGTTGATTTTAAGATTTTGGGCTTACCTTACTATGGGCTTAGTTTAATATGGGCTTATTTTTAAATCTCATAATTTAATAAAGTTTACTTATGCCATCAAATCTATAGTATCTATTTAATTAGATGTATTATCGCATGCCTTCCTAGAAATTTAGTGATGTTAGTACTTTGTATAAGCGGTGAACTACGAAGCGAGATTTAAAAACAGTGATAGAAGGTAAGTAGCTTAATCATAAATTATGATTAACATATGTTAATTAGTTATATATTATTATTATTAAAATCAATTCTTTGGAAGCTAGTATTTATATATCACACATGTCATGATATTTACAAGCACGTCATTTTTCATGTTTCATTTTGCATATTATAATTATATATATTATGTATCTCATGTATATCACGTTGCATAAGATACATAACTTTCATAAGACCAAATGTAAGATAAGCTCAGATAAGTTAATAAATGACCATTAGTCTCAGTTTTTTCATCATCTGCAAGAGGAGAGAAAACATTGTGAGAGTGAAAACTCATGAGTGTCGTCACCCCACCCACAGTCACTGCCGGCGAGTGACTCCTCACCGCTGGCACAGCCAGGATCGACAGGCCCCGGCGACGGTCAGCCCTTTGGTGATCGATTTTTTTGCAAGTTTCTGTTTTGGGGATTTTTGCGGGTGTTCACTCCGGTGTTGGATTCGTACCTCCACCAACACAGAAAAGACCAGTGACTCCAACTTTGGCCTTTCAACGTTGTTTCTACTTCGGCGACCTTGTTTTTTCGAATTTTCTGGCATTGGCTATGTATTTTCTCGGCCCTTAGCCGTCCTGTGGGTTTTTCTGGCATCTTTGTGTGTGTTTTCTCTGCCCTCAGTCGTTCAACGTGGCCCCCCCGTCATCGACTCCTCTCCTGCGATCCTGTTAAGAAGCTTTCTTAGTTTCTGAAAGCTATTTCTAGGGCCTCACTTTCCTCTCAGTTTCTAGGGCTATTTCTATATATTGTAGTCTCTGAATATACAGTTTCTAGGCCTATATTTATGTTGGGGCTATTTCGCAGCTTCCTCTTAGTTTTATGGGGCTATAGTGCTTCAGAATGGTCATTCCAAGGTGGTAGTCATAGAAGCGAAATCTTTCACTCTTTCACTCTTGTGAATGAGGGGGGCAATTTGGTTATTATAGAGAGGAGTCAGAGGGTGTTCTCAAAGTTGTCTTTGGGATCCTCATCAGTGCAGTGACTGGTTAAGGCCTTGGATGAGTGCACTAAGAATGAAAATGGGACTTTTTCTCCACAGTTCGGGAAGGAAGTTGTTGTTTTATAATGCGTCAGTGCTCAAATGGTCGAGGTTGATTTATGGTGGTAGAGGAATATGGTGGTGGTGGGAAGAGGAATTTTATCTTCATACCATAGGAGGTGGATAGAGGTTGGACTAGAATGGGGGAGGCATTGCGTGAGTTTTTCTTTAATCGGAGTATCGGTGATGGATACTCGAAGGGAAAGGAGGTGGTGGCTCAGCCCCAACACCACTCATACAGGGAGGCATTGTTGGTGGACAAGCCTCAATATGGAAAGGAAAGGGAAGGAAAAGGAGTCGTTGCTAGGGGACAAGCAACTGTTAATGAGACACGTTTTGCATAGTGGCAGGGGGTCGTTAACAGGAAGGTAGGGGCGTGGTGGAGGGGGAGACATTGCATGTGTTATTGGAAACAAAATCCCAACTGACTGAGCTGTAGACCAAAATAGATTGGTTAATAGGAAAAGAGATGGGCCCAGGCTAAGAAGTTAGTTCGAATGTGGGTACGGTTTAGAAGTCCATAGACTTTAAAGGTGTGAGGCCTCATTCAGAAGGGCTTGAGCTCGTGGTTTGTCTAGGGCAAGGGTAGGTTAAGGGCTCTACTTCGGCCCAACCCGTGGTATCAAGGCCTCAATCATCTGGTTAAAACAGAACATGGAGAGTCCAAAAGGAGAGTGGCCAGGTGGTGACGGGGGTGGATCAGGTATCGGAGAACCCATTGGAAACACCGTGTCCAGCAGTGAGTCTTGCGCCATTAAATAAGAAAATGTTGGGGATGGTGGTGGAGCAGTTGCTTCTGTCGTGCGAAGGGGAGAATGTAGTTTGTCAGTTTTTCGAAACTTTTTTCCCAGATTTTTGTGCATAGAACACGCCATTTGGCTCCTTAGAGGTGCATTTTCCTCTGGTGGAGACCTCATGTTTCTGTTGACCACCTTGAGTTGGTATCTGAAGGTGGGGTGATTCGAGTAGAGGACAGTGTCGTGGGGTATCCTTCGAGGATCCTAGAGACTAGTGAGAATGTAGAGATGGTTCTTGACACTCAAGTGATGGAAAAAAAAGTAGGAACGGTGGCATAATGGGAGCGAGACTTAGGGGGGACGAGGGGGGATCCTTTTCCCTTAAACTATTTGTTGCCTAATGAGTTCGAGGTCTCTGATTGGGTGTTACAAATGGTAAAGGATATCCAACATGTGGGTATGAAGTGTGTGGGCTATGAGAAATAGTTTATGACTCTTCTCACCACCATTGAGGTGGGTCATTCTCAGTCAAAGAAAGCTAGAGCAAAGAAACAAAGGGAGCTTAATAGACTTAAATGGCCTTCGAATGAGGGGAGCTCAAGCCGAGAAAGGTCTAAAGGGAAGGAAATTGTGCCTTATCTATGAAACCAAAAATTTTATCTTGGAACATTCGTGGATTGAATGAGGTTAATAAACGCCTTCTCATAAGAATATTTCTTCAGGACTGGAGGGAGAATATTATTTGTTTACAAGAAACTAAGTTGAAAAGGATTTCAAGAAAGCTAGTAAGAAGTGTGTGGGGTTGCCCTTATGTCGACTGGGCTTATCTGGCTTCGAACAGGGCTTCGGGTGGTATTCTTGTAATGTGAGACAAAGGGGTGATGGAGAAAATGGAGGACTTTGTAGGGAAATATTCAGTGGCGGTTTTCCTTAAGATGATGGAAGATAATTTTTTGTGGGCTTTTGCAGGTATTTATGGTCCAAACGAGGACGACTATAGATGACATTTGTGGGAAGAACTCGCTAGCATTCATAGTTGGTGGGAACTCCCATGGTGCATAGGTGGTGACTTTAATATCACACGGTTCCCTAGCGAGAGATCAGGAGACTACCTTCTACGCCCAGCCATGACAAATTTTTCAAATTACATCTTTGATCTTAACCTGATGGATCTTCCGCTCATAGGTGGGCCTATTACTTGGTCAAATAGCCATACGTGGTCCCTGTTGGATAGATTCCTAATCTCACCGGATTGGAAAACTCATTATCCAGAGGTGTGTCAGAAAAGGCTGCTGCATCTTTACTTAGATCATTTCCCCATTATGTTGGATGGAGGCAGTACTCAAGGAAGGCGTCGCTACTTTAAGTTTGAAAACATGTGGCTTAAAAGTGAAGGTTTTGTGGACAGAGTAAGGCAATGGTGGTCATATTATCAGTTTTACCCCCTCCCATATATTTACAGGCAAACTCCTTTTAAAGAATGATTTAAAACTTTGGAACTCTCAAACTTTTGGAGATATAGGGGAGCAAAAGAAATCCTTGATGGAGGAACTATAGGCACTCGAGAGGATTATTGAGGATAGAGTCCTCACTTCTGAGGAAGTATCACGTAAGGCAGAATTAGGGTTAGAGTTGGAAAGAGTAATATCTTTAGAGGAAATCTTGTGGTGACAAAAGTCAAGAGCACTTTGGATGAAAGAAGGGGATCGAAGCACAAATTTTTCCATAGAGTGGCTAATTATCATAGGAGAAATAATATTATCGAGATGCTAAAAATCAATGGTATAGAGTGCATGGAAGCCCCAATGATCCGAGACCATGTGGTGAATTTCTTTGAGCATCTTTTTACTGAATAAAAGGGGTGGAGGCCAAAGATAGATGGACTCGGTTTCAACACGATTGAGCCCTAAAGAGTGTGCTAGTTGGAAAGAGATTTCAAGGAAGATGAGGTTTATGGGGTGGTAAGAAAAATGGTGAAAGACAAAGCGCTAGGTCCAGATGATTTCTCTATAGGGTTCTTTTAGACTTGTTGGGAGGTAGTGAAAGAGGACATTATGAATGTATTCCAGGAACTATTTTTGGCTTGGAAGTTTAAAAAAAGCCTGAATTCTACTTTTATTGCTTGAATCCCAAAGAAGACAGGTGCATTTGAAGTGAAGGACTTTAGACCCATTTGCCTAATAAATGAGGTGTATAAAATCATTTCCAAGGTTCTTACAAACAGGCTAGGGGATGCCATGGGGAAGATAATTTTGAAGCCACAAAATGCCTTTGTAAGGGGTTGTCAAATATTGGATTATGTTCATATAGCTAATGAGTGCCTAGATAGTAGACAAAAGTCTGGTAATGTAGGGATTATTTGTAAATTAGATATGGAAAAGGCATATGATCATGTAAACTATGATTTCCTTCTTCACTTGTTAAAGAAATGTGGATTTGGGGAAAAATGGTGTTCATGAATTAGATGATGCATCTCGACGGCTAGATTCTCTATCTTCATTAATGGCAGCCCAGAAGGTTTCTTTAGCAGTTCCCGTGGGCTAAGACATTGAGATCCTTTATCATCACTTCTCTTTGTTATTATCATGGAGGCCCTGAGTAGGATGATTTCGGCTGTGATTAGAAATAGTTTTATGGATGGTTTTTTAGTAGGTGATTTGAGTAAGGGCTTTATCTCAATCTCACACTTATTATTTGCAGACGACACACTAATTTTCTACGAGGCAATGCAAGCACAGATTATAGCACGGAAGGCGCTCCTATTTGGCTTTAAAGCAATGTTAGGGCTGAAAGTAAACTTTGAAAAGTCAGAGCTAGCTAGTACCGGTCGGTAATGTCAATATCACTCGACATTTGGCTAGCACACTTGGGTGTAAGGTTGCTTCTCTTCCTATGACATATTTGGGATTGTCGTTGGGGGCTGCCTCTTGGGCTTTATCTATTTGGGACACTGTTATAGAAAAGATAGAACGAAGATTGGCAAAATAGAAGAAAGTGTACTTGTCAAAAGGAGGCCGGGTGACTCTTATTAATAGTACTCTTTCTAACTTACCAACTTATTTTCTGTCTTTATTTCCTATTCCTGCTAGTGTGGTGGCACAGAATGAAAAATTCTATCAAGAATTCTTATGGATGGGATAGGGGACGAATTCAAGTTTCATTTAGTCAGCTGGGATAAGGTGTGCAAGCCAATTCCCTCTGGTGGTTTGGGGATAAAAAACTTGAGAACGTTTAATCAGGCCTTACATGGGAAATGACTGTGGAGATATAACATGAAACCGGAAGCTCTTTGGAAAATGGTGGTTGATTGCAAACATGGTAGTGGTTAGGGGGTTGGTGTACTAAAGAGGGGAATGGGTGTTATGGTGTGGGGGGTTTGGAAGTATATAACAAGAGGGTGGGGGGTGTTCTCTCGCCATACTAAATTGGTAGTGGGGGAGGGTACTCGCATAAAATTTTGGTGCGGGGAGGAGGCCCTAATGGATTCTTTCCCATTCATATTCCGAGTGGCATGTGACCAAGAAGCTTCAGTGGCAGATCTTATAGTTCGATTAGGGGATCAAGTACAATGGAATGTCACTTTTAATAAGGCAGCCCAAGATTGGGAACTAGACAGTTTTGAGACTTTTTTTCAGACTTGTATATTCTGTGAGACTGGATGGATTGCGAGCTGACAAACTGTGTTGAAAACCTGCGGGTAAGGGCGATTTCTCGGTTAGTTCCTTCTATAAGGCCCTTACCTCTCTTCCAAATACGCATTTCCCTTGGAGAAGATTGTGGAGGAATAAGGCACCTCTCAAAGCTCTTTTCTTCACTTGGACAATGGCCTTGGGTAAGATCTTGACAACCAATAATCTGTGAAAGCGCCGGGCAATTATTTCAAATTGGTGTTGTATGTGCAAGAAAGTTGGCGAGACAGTGGATCATCTCTTGTTACACTGTGAGATAGCGAGAGCCGTGTGGAGCAAAGTGTTCAATAGATTAGAGTTAAGCTGGGTGATGTCATTTTTAATGGAGGAGTTATTGGCCAGCTGGACAATTTTGGGTGGTGCTCCACAAATCAAACCCGTATGGAAGATGGTACCTGTATGCATTATGTGGTACATATGGTGTGAATGTAATGAGCGGACTTTCGAAGATAAGGAGTGGACTCTAGAGGAGCTTAGATCTTTATTTTTCCATACCTTATTTCTTTGGGCTCTAGCTGTTGATTTTAATGGCCTAAAATTTCAGATTTTCTTGTTTCCTCTGTAACGACCTAGATAGGTCTAATCCTTTGTATACCATCTTGTGTACTTGGGTTTTGCCTATCATTTATTAATACTATTGTTTACTTATATATATATATATATAAAAGATGGCCATTAGATGCATAGTACCAATGCGATGTATGGGTGGATGTGCAAACCACAGAGCTAAGCGTGATCCACCATAGTATGATAAAATACTATTAGCGGCTCCCCTTGCACATATGGTTAAGTGTGTGGGGTAGTAAGATAAATATGATAAGTCAGATAAGCCAAGACAAATCATACAAATCATACATGACATAAATATATGTATGAATGATTATGATTTTAAGTTCTATGTATGAAATATTTTATGAAAAATCTTATGTTAAGTATGTTTACGTTATAATGAGTTTCTTATTGAGTCATCGATTCATTTTAGTTTGTTTTTATATTTTTAAATCACTCCAAGTGAGCATGGTGGTGAGTATGAGCAGACGAGCTGGGATTAGATGGAGCAGTTGATTAAATTCCAGACTTCTCATAATAAATTATTTTTTTGACATAAATTTTATTAAATAACTTCATTTAATTTTGTTTGGAGACATGTTTTTATTAAATAATTCTTGTATGAAATAAATATTTATTTTATTAAAAATGAGATCTCTTGCAGAGTCACTTTTAGGGAAACATGTTACATCCTTAGCCTATAGGAAGGGGGTGTTACATATTAAAACAATAGAACATTACAAGTGTTGAATATGTTAGGCTAATGTAACTCTTACTTGACTTTTCCTCAGAAGATACTGGCTTAGCACATGGGATTTTTGCACCATCATATAAATGCACATTAGGCCTCATTACCAGAACCAATTCATACTTAATTTATAGGTGTTTGTTAAATTTTAATATTTAATTACGTCTCTCAAGCTTTATTAAGCAACCTAGTAAATGTGATATCCCATATGATAAAGATAGAGGTTGGTAGTGTATAAGATCCCATATTACTTGTGAATGAGAAATTTTTATTTTTTATAAGGTTCCAATTGTGCTCTAATTGTATCATTGAGTAGTCTTTTTGGAATATAACTATGTGGTTTGAGCGTTCCATTGTGGTGTTACAAATGGTATCAGAGCCTATCTCAATCAGAAATGTGCGATTTGAGCCATGCTTAGAGCTGTAATCGAGCCGAGCCAAGCCGAGCTGATTTTTGACTTGCCGAACTCGGCTCGACTCAAAATACTCGAGCTCGAGGTCGAGATTTTTTTTTATTCTTTGTTCGAGCTCTACTCGATAAACTAAACTCTCAACTTGAGCTTGAGCTCGTCCGACAAACGAGTTGCTCGAGCTTGAATTGTTTATTTTTTAATTTTTTGAATAAGATTTAATAATTAATAAATTAAACAAATAAAAAATAAAAGATCTAATATTGAATTTATACAACTAATAAGTAGAACCTCTATTGAATTATAAAATTTTAAAAAATTTATAAATAATTAATATCTAACTAGTTTATATTTATCCAAAATAACAATATATTATATGCCTACATATATTACTAATACATACACTTAATAGGATAGCATATATCTATTTCATATATGGTTCTCACATACTAGTATATGAAATTATTAAATATTATCGACTAATTATTATACAAATTATAAAATATACCTATGAAGTATATTTATTATATAAACATAAGTAATTAGATTACATATTATATATATTTAATTATAAAAATTGTATGCTTATATTATTAGCTAATACATATATATATGTATATATACATAGGTGTATGTATATATTTATCAATAATTGAATGAGTTTTAATTGAGTCGAGCTAACGAGTCAACTCAAGCTTAAACGAGCGGGCCTTAACGAGCCTTAACCAAGTCGAGTCGAGTTTTGTTGGGTATGTGTTGTTTACAAATCGAGCGGGTATCTACTTTCACAAACGATCTTTTTTTTCCATGAGTCGAGTTCGATTATAGTTTAATCGAGTGAGTACCAAGCGAGTTATCGAACAGACTGATTCATTTACAACCCTAACTGTGCCACCTACAATGGGCAGGCCCAACGAAGACGTCGAGCATTTAAGGGGGGAGATTGTGATACTCCATGTGATAAGGATAAATATAGGTGGTGTATAAGATCCCACATTGCTTGGGAATGAGAAGTTCTTGCTGTTTATAAGGTTATATGATTCTGATTGTATCATTGACTAGTCCTTTTGGAATATAGGTCATGTGGTTTGGCTTTCCATTGGAGCGTTACAATAAAAGATACCCTTTTGGTTTTCTCCTTTGTGATTCATGGTATTACAGGCTCAAATTTACATAAACTCTAACTCTGGGGTAAAATAGTGCCACAAATTAAGGTGCCCCATTTTGAAACCTAACACTGCAATAAATTTGCTTGTTTGGACAACCCAAGAGACATATTAATGACACAATCCAACAATTAACTGGGCTTTTTCAGAGGAAGATGACACCCCTATAAAGATTGAGAGTAAGAGATAATAATTTACAAAATCAGCAATTTCTAATTCTTAAGATTTTCTGCTTAGAAACTCCTGTGTAATTTATTAACAGGGAAATAGTAGTAATACAAAAAAGTTGCATACCTTTGTGCCTCTTGAAACACACCACAGAACAACTGAAAGCAGGAAAATCAAGAAAAGAAAATTATCAGTTGAGTCAGTGAAATTTGAAAGTATTTTAAAACAAAAAAGCAAGAGGATTTTAGTGGCTTCAGATGGATTAATAAGGTGTTAGACATGAGGGACACTTGTATTTTGATTGTGCTTCATTGCAGGTTTGACATTGTTGAGGGCCCATTTTATTGTTCCCCTTCTAACTATCAAAGAAATATTTTTAGGACAAAACAAACACATAAGAAGATAAAAATATTAGGGTGTTACGAAATCATGAAACCAAATAAATCAAAGTTTACTTTGGACTTAAATACAAAACAATCAAAATAAGTTTTTTTTTTTTTTTTTTGAGGCCCTCCTCTTGAAGGGTGAGGTGTATCGCTTTGTCAAAAGACAAAGCTACTATTTCTTAGGCGCAAACTCATAGAGTTCTGCTTTTTACAATGGAGGATGATCTTACAGCACGTTGGGGGACTTTGAAGCTTACAGAGGAAGAACAATAGGAACTTCTACTACCTGAGGAAAATGTTCTTTCTTCCAAACTCAGGGGCAGCCACTGTCTACTTGCTCTCATTCTAAACGACAGGAATGCAAAATGTGAAGCTTTCAAAAGCACCATGGCTAAGGTGTGGAACATAACAGGCTGGCTAACCTTTAAAGACCTAAGGACCAACAAATTCCTGCTAGAGTTTCAATTACTGTATGACAAGGAAGAGGTCTTATAGGGGAGGCCTTGGTCTTTTGATCATCACTTGATCTGCCTAAAGGATTTCAATGGGGAGCTAATTCAAACGAGGTGCAATTCTCCTCAGAACCATTCTAGGTTCAAATACACAATGTACCTTTCGCATCCATGAATGAGCAGATGCGGAAAAGGATTGGTGCAGGCATAGGAACCGTGCACAGTGGAAGTAGATGACCAGGGCTGCGGCTAGGGGAGCTTTCTAAGAATTAAAGTGGACGTGAACATCACAAAGCCTTTGTTAAGAGGCAAAATGATCAACTTGGAAGGCAAGCAACGCTGGACTCATTTCAAATATGAAAGACTCCCAAATCTCTGCTTCAAGTGTTGTTTGTTGAAACATACAAATGGGAAGTGTCCAAACTCCAACCTCATTTCTCAGTCTCAAGAGCAATATGGACAATGGCTGAGATCACCATCTGCTCCTTTTTATTCTTTTGTTTTGAGAAAGTATGGAGGTTCACCGGAGTTCCCATCTCAAGGACTTCTTTCTTGGGATCAACCAGATGAGGTAGGTAGTTGGAATTATATTGGTGAAAAGTCAAGATCAGTGGAGGACACAATGGTTGTTTTCCAGGAGCCAATCATGCACCAAATTTAGGAAAGCAATTCATCTTTTAAGAGGGTCAGTAGTCCCATGAACTTGTCTGTGGACCACCAGAATTTCGGGATCCCTGCTAATTCAACTGAGGCAATTCCAACTTTTCCTGCAAGAGGTCAGTAACAAAAGTCACAAATTGCCTACTTTTATTAAAAAAAAGAGTCCACTAGCAACCAACATCATCATTGAAAAGCCTCTTTCACCAAACAAGACAACTCCCATTATGCCTACCTCTCGTCCAAACCCACATTTGTCTACCAAAAGCACCAAGTGGAAAAAAAAGGCATGGAGACAACCTTATATCCTATTGGACATTACCAATCTCCCAAATGCCACTTCTCAACTCCCAAATGCAAAAAGACCACTTTCTGAGATAGACACTTGATCTAGTACCTTTGGCCAAAAGAAATTGAAAACTACTCTCACACCTGAAAGGAGATTAACTTAGGCACATATGGTGGAGGCTACTCAGTAGCCCCACCTTTCCTAATGAACATCTTAAGCTGAAATTGTCGTGGGCTTGGGAACCCCCGAACAATTCATGGACTTAACCTGTTGGTGAAATTAAAGGCCCCACACTTGGTCTTTCTTAGAGAAACCAAGTGCAACAGTGATAAAATGGAGAGAATTCGAATAAAATTGGGTTGTGACTACTGTTTTAGTGTCAACAGCAAGGCAGAAGTGGTGGCTTGGCTCTCCTTTGGAACTCCACAATGGATTTTGAAATTGTTAACTATACCAGTTGGCATATCTCAGGCCTTGTCAAGTTATCCAGTGAAGAGACTCTCTGGTTATTAACAGGGTTTTATGTCCATCCAAATACTGCAAAGAGAGTTGCTACTTGGGATCTTCTTAAAGCTTTAACCTACAATGAATGTTTCTTGGCTGTGCTTTGGGGACTTCAATGAGATTACGAGCTTAGATGAAAAATTGGGAGCTGCCAGTAGATCTTATAGACAGATACTAGACTTCATAGAGACTCTAGAGCACTGTGACCTCAATGACCTTGGTTATGAAGGAGACAAATTTATCTGGGCCAATCACAGAAAAGGTGAGCTTTTCACAAAAGAAAGGATAGACAGATGTCTAGGAAACTCTACTTGGCTTGCAAAGCTTGAGGATTACTCATTCCACCACTTGGTTGCTGCAACCTTTGACCACAGGCCTCTCCTTTTTAAAATTCAGGAAAAGTTTACCAAGCTGAAACACAAGAGAGTATTTAGGTATGAATCAAGTTGGAGCAGAAAGGAGGATTGTAAAGCTTTGGTCAAATAGTCTGGGGAGAACCTTATAGGACAATCAAATTCTTTGCATACTACCCTTCTTGGCCTAAGAAATTGCCAAGAAGGGCTAAAAAGGTGGAGCAAAGACCTGAATAGAAGCCATGGGGAAGCCTTGAAAGCTAAATCTGATATGCTCAACTCTCTGAAAGCCATCAATGAGGGTCATTTGTATGAAGAATTCGAACTATGCAGAAAGAAGTGGACTTACTGCTTGAGGTTAAAAACCCGAAATGGCAACAAAGAGCTAAGCAAAATTGGCTAAGGGATGGGGACAAGAACACAACTTTCTTCCATAAATGTGCAAATCAAATGAGGAAACAAAACACCATCACCAAGATTAAAAATGAGTCTGCACAAGAGTTTACAAGTCAGAAGGACATCAGTAAGGTTTTTCGAAGTTATTTTCAAAACATATTCACTTCTCCGTGTCCCACTGGAATTGCTGAATGCATATCATCCTTGCCTAGAAAGCTCACTACAGAAATGAACCTCACACTCTTTAGACCTTTCACAGAAACTGAAGTTAAAAAGGCATTGTTTAGCATGAATCCATTGGGATCACTTGGCCCAAATGACTTCCCTGCTATTTTTTACCAAGAACATTGGCCCATAGTGGGAGTTAGAGTGACTCAAACAGTACTAGGAGCATTGAATGGTGGCAGCTGGACAAATGCCCTGAATGAAACCTATATTTCTCTGATTCCCAAAAAACTTCCCCCTCTCAGGTGACTGACTTCATGCCCATAAGTCTTTGCAATGTTTTTTACAAAATCAATGCCAAGACTCTGACCAACAAATTGAAATGTGTCCTGAATGAGATAATATCCCCCACTCAAACAACCTTTGTCCCTAGTAGATTGATAACAGACAACATCATTGTGGCCTTTGAGTCTCTACATATAATGAAGGCTAGAATAAAGGGCAGGGTGGCTTTATGGCTCTCAAACTCGACATGAGTAAGGCCTATGACAGAATTGAATGCCTTTCTTGAAATTTGTTTTGTAGTAACTTGTCTTTGATTACAATTTGGTGAACTTGATCATGAGATGTGTAAGGACAGCTTTCTATTCTCTCATTCTAAATGGAGTTCCACAAGTTAGCTTCTAACCCACATGAGGGCTTAGGCAAGGGGATCCATTATCTCCATATCTGTTCATTATGTGCACAGAGGTCCTAAGTTGTATGCTCAATAAGGTTGAGAGGTCTGGGATCATCACTGGATTACCTATAACATGGAATGTACTCTTCATTAACCACTTTTTTTTTTGCAGATGACAGCCTTCTTTTTTGCAAAGCTAACTCTATTGAATGAAGCAGATTCTTTTACTTGAATCCTATGAACTTGCCTACGGCCATACACTTAACAAGGAGAAAACCTCAATATTTTTCAACAAGAACACCAGTGAGGAGGTCAAAGGGATCATCACCAGTATTGCAAGGATAATGGGTACCAACTCCTATGAGAAATATCTAGGCTTACCAGCTCTGGTTGGGAGATCTCGAGCTACCTTATTCAAAAGCATTATGGGTAAGGTGTAGACAAGGATCACCAATCTTTTCTATACCAAGCAGGAAAATAAGTTCTCTTTAAAGCCATAATTCAGGCCATTCCAACTTATAATATGGTGATCTTCAAGTTTCCAAGATAGCTGGTCTTTGAACTAAACAAGATGGTCAGAAGTTTCTGGTGGGAGCAAAAACCTCAAGAACATAAAATACATTGGGTTTATTGGAACCACATGAAGAGAGCCAAATGTCCAAGTGGTCTGGGACTAAGGGATTTTGCCAACTTCAATCAAGCCCTTCTAGCTAAACAAGATGGAGGATAGTCTCTAACCCTAACTCTTTAGCTGCTCAAGTGCTAAAGGAAAAATATTTTCACACCAATTCCTTCCTCTCTGCCAGTCAAGTCAAAACTCATCCTATCTATGGCAAAGCTCCCTAGCTGCTAGATCATTGCTGACTGAGGGCTTGATGTGGGGAATACGATATGGCGATTCAGTTGAAATATGGAATGACAAATGGCTCCCTCGCCAGTCCTCTTTCAATCCTCAAAGCTCACTGAGATTCCTGCAAGTTGACACAAAGGTATCACTTCTAATTGATAAAATAGCAAACCAATAGTGTGAGGACTTGGCCATAGCTTTGTTTTCTTAGGAGGAAGCAGTAGTAATTAAAGCCATACCACTAAGCACTCATTCCAGACTTGACAGGTTAATATGGAGATGCACCACTTCAGGACAATTCAGTGTCAAGACTGCCTATTATTTGCTTATTGAATTGGAAACTCATAATTAGGACAATCTTTTGCTCCCATCATAGATCCCTTGGACAATAATCTGGAACCTAAACATCCCAAATGCAGCAAAAACTTTCCTTTGGAGAGCTAGCTTCAATGCCTTACCCATTCAAGCCAATTTATTGAAGAGAAAGATCACAAAAGACCCTCTCTGCCCAATGTGAAAGCTACAACCAGAATCCACTAAACACATCCTTTGGGATTGTCCTTCAGCAAGAGATACTTGGGCCCAGTGCTCTAGGAACTTATAGAAAGCAAACCCTCTTCATCTTGGAACTTGAGGAGTTGATGTCTTTTGCTATTACATTGTGACTCATTTGGAAGAGGAGGAGTGACATGGTGTTTAGGGAACTTTTCTTACACCTAACCACCATTGCTTAGCAATCAAGCTATGTGGTGGGAGAGTTTAAACTATTAAACCAGCAGAAAAGGCTACAGACTTCAAACAAACAACAATATACTCAATGGGAAGCCCCGAGGGTAAGCTTAAATTGAATTGGGATGCAGTCCTTGACAAAATTTTATGTAAGGTAGGAGTTGATGCAGTAATTAGAGACTGGGAGGGACGTGTGCTAGCTACATTAAGAATGGAAAATGACTTGTACCCTGATCCACCCACAACAGAAGCCTATGCTGTATTTCAAGCAGCTTTGTTTTGCAAGTCTTTTAGCTTTGGAGACATCATCATGGAAGGGGACTCCTTGTAGGTAGTATCGGGCCCTAACTCAACAACATACTCCTTCACCTATGCAGGAAAGTTGATCGTAGACACTAAATCAACACTTAATTATTTTACTCTTTGGTCAGCAAGGCATGCAGTTAGAGCAAACAATATTGTTGCTCATGCTTTAAGGATGCGCTTAGCATTAGTGGTTATACCATTTCTTATGAATCTATTCTTTTTTGTATCCAAACTATGGTTTAACTTTCTTAATACAACATCTTTTATCAGAAAAATAAGTTTTTTTTTTTTTTTTCCTAATATAAACCGTAATGAGGGACTGAAATAGAGAGATACGAAGTATGAACATGGAGGAGCTGAGACGTCTCTAGACTCCACTTGCATGACTCGAGAGAGAGTTTTGGAGAGAACACACCGTTTGGTCTGATTGAGCGACTCCCTCCCTGAAACGCAACGCTTTGCCTAATTTAAAAAAATCTGTTATGACGTGGCAAATCTTGAGCTTCAATGTACTTCAAAGTGCTGAATATCATAACATGTTACTAGGCTTCTTCAATTTATTGTGTGCTCTTAGTGTAAATAATATATTTTATATTTTAAATATCTTTTAAATATATTTAAAAGTTGAGTAGTGCTATATGTACTTACAGCTTTATTTACAAAATTTATTTTGTTAGTTTTCTTTTGAAATTTAAATTTTGAATTTCAAATTTTATGATTTTCAATATATCAATAACCAACATATGGAGAAGTAAGTTTTTTCTTAAGTATATTTTGCATTTTTCTTAATTTTTTTTTTTAAAAATTAAAAAAATATCAATACACTAATCATTACTTCTTTAATTATTAAAAAAAAATTGAACTTATGATCCGTCAAAACAAGAGATTATTCATATCATAATATATGAGCCTATAACCAACTTAATGCGCAGATTGTTGTGTACGAGGGAAAGATATTTAGAGAAAGATTGAGTTTTATAGTAGAAAGATTTGAAACGGTTTATAGGGCGGTTTATTTGATAAAAAAAATATAAGTGTTGAAATAGTATCTTTGGGTGGAGACTTAAATCAATTTATATCTTTATATGTAAGAAAATAAAAGAAATTTAAAAGTTATAACAGTTCATAATGAAACATTGATTTTAAAAAGATTACCGCTCCATCAACATAACATTTCAAATTTAATAGGTAGAATGTATACTTTTATGGATAAAATGTCACATTGGAATCATATGACTTAACTTAAAATAAAAAATAATATAAATATTAAATTAATACTTTTTAGTGAAGTCTTGAATGAATTTATATTTTTATATATAAGAAAAAAAATCTTAAAAATTAAAATAAAACATTATAATATAACATTTTTAATTTAATAGGTAGAATCCACGTCAAAATTATATTACTTCGATTTTTGACATATTGTAACAGATATGTGAGTGTGAACTTGCGGAAGATCTCAAACGTCGATACCAACGAAAACCTTACTCCTCTCCCAAGCTCTCTCTCTCTCTCTCTCTCTCTCTCTCTCTCACACTATCTCTATCGCCCTCGGAGAAGGAAAGCATGGGTCAGGGAACTCCGGGCGGTTTGAACCGAGGTCTACCCGGAGATCGAAAGGCCGACGGCTCCGACAAGAAGGAGAAGAAATTCGAGCCCGCGGCCCCGCCGGCTCGAGTCGGTCGCAAGCAGCGGAAGCAGAAGGGCCCCGATGCGGCGGCTAGGCTCCCGACCGTGACGCCATTGACCAAGTGCAAGCTCCGGCTCCTCAAGCTGGAGCGCGTGAAGGACTATCTCCTTATGGAGGAAGAGTTTGTGACGAACCAGGAGCGGCTCAAGCCGCAGGAGGAGAAAGCCGAGGAGGACAGATCCAAGGTGGACGATCTCAGGGGGTCGCCGATGAGCGTTGGGAACCTGGAGGAGCTCATCGATGAGAACCACGCGATTGTCTCGTCCTCGGTGGGTCCTGAATATTACGTGGGGATCTTGTCTTTCGTGGACAAGGATCAACTCGAGCCTGGCTGCGCCATCTTGATGCATAATAAGGTAACGGAATTTATTTTCTATTTCGTTGCTAATTGAGTGTTTGGTGCCGAGAAAATGATGCGGGGTATGATAATAATTTCCTTTTATCTTTGAATATAAAAAAAAAAAAAAAATTCCTTTTTTCTGGGCAGTTCAATGTGAAGTGCGTACTAACAAAAATAGAAATCTTAGATTGTAGTAACGTGGTGTTAGGGTTATGTGTTTGGGATTTTCTGTCTATTATGTGTGTGTTTCCGCTCTTATATTATATTCGATATTCTGTATCGGCTGTTTTAAGTCTTGCTGTGAATAGAGTATTGAAATAAGAGATTTGGCGTGCCATTTTTGTGTGTTGCTTAAAACAGTTTAGGATTCTTGTGGGGAAATTTTAAAAGCTTGGTGGTGCATGGTTTAGGCGCATATATGTGTAGGATAGAGGACCGTTTTGTTTTTGGGGTAAAATCTCTACGCATTTAAGGTTTCAACTAAATTCTACACAAATTTAGGGGTGGCAAGGAGCAGGTTATTTGAGTAATTTTGAACTGCTCTGCAGAAAATGGTATGGGTTAATTTTCTAATGATGTGAACTTATAACAAAAAAAAAGAAAATTAATGATGTGAACTGATACAACCTAAATCTAGCGATTGAGTTGGTGGCTCTGCTCTGAAGCAAGTGGTATTGGTTAGATATTTGATGATGTGGACCCATAGGCACCTGAAATTGATGATTTTAATGAGATGTATTAGTAATGAACCGTTGTTTATGAATCAGGAGACACCTGAGACAGCCAGCACCTCAGGTTTGAAAATTTTAGATTGATTTGTGGCTAGTGTATCTTTCTAAGCCTTAAAGGGCTTAAAGTTTCTAATCTCGTTACGATTCTGACACAAGGAAAAACTTATTAAAAAATTACAAGGGAAAAAACAACAGTTTTTGGTTGGTTGGCAATTGGCCAATTGTGTCGCCTTACCTTTGCTGCTTGGCGCAGCTGAAATTCCAGTTGCCTTGGGTTCACTAATTTACAGTAAAAATAAAAAATAAAAATATTTGGGTACCTTTGTAGGCAGTTGGCGTATAGAATGTTATCTTAACATATTCATTATAGAGAAGTTTGGAAATCTGGAAGGCTTAAGGAATTGGGGGATTTGGTTGTCTTGAATCTATGAGGTCTGAATATTCAGAAGATTGTCGAACAATACGGTTAGACAGACCAAATCGATCTTGATGAATTTCTATTTTGTCTTGTTGCACTCTCTATTCTCCCAAAAGTAAAATCCATTCGTCTTACTGTGTTATCTGTTTTCCTGAAATAGCTATGCCATTGGACAAGGAAGAAATAATCTCACCTTCAATATCATTGGTCCCTCTCAGGTTCTCTCTGTTGTTGGGCTTCTTCAAGATGAAGTTGATCCAATGGTGTCTGTAATGAAGGTTGAGAAGGCTCCTCTAGAATCATATGCTGACATTGGTGGTCTAGATGCCCAGATACAGGAGATTAAAGAGGCAGTTGAACTCCCTTTAACGCATCCTGAATTATACGAAGACATTGGTATCAAGCCTCCTAAGGGGGTCATATTGTATGGGGAGCCTGGAACGGGCAAGACTTTACTTGCGAAGGTGTGCACTTGTCTTTCCTTCCATGTGCTACTTTCTGTTGATATCAATTATTGCTTTTTTTATGTTCCCTTCCTTTTCTCTGAATGTGATCTAGCTAGCACCATTAAAATGGTAGAAAAACCTCTTACTTGGGGAGATGGTAGATAATGCCCATATCCACCAACCCTTCATTCCATGTGTTAGGTTTATGCATCAATTATCAGTGTGTTGTTTTCAACAAGTTGTGTCTTATTACAGTTTACATATCTAAATTGTTAAATGTACAGACACACTTCATGTGAGCAAAATTTCTTCTCTTCAACTTCAACTTCAACTTCCTAGTACTTAGTTTCTAATTATCCTGTAAATGGTGCTCTGTTCTTTATCTTTTCTTATAAAAAAAAAAAAAATTCAAAAAAAGAATAATACTTCCTTCTGGTGTGTACTTACCAATGAAAGCTAATTACATTAGAATCTTTACAATAAGTTGGTCCTTTAAAAAAAATAAAAAGAAAGGGGGAAGTGTGGGAAGAGAAATGACAAGAAGATATTGGAATGGCAATTTGGAAGAAATGATGGAAGCAGATGATCATTTTGGTGAAGCAACAAGTACAGTGATCCACCATGTTGTGAAATATTCTGTACCAGGCAACCATTTTATATTATTATAGAGCCAATATATATTCTGCATTGAGGTGTATGTTTCCTCCACAATATGCATTATGAATTGAAAATTGTGTTTCTTGGCTATTATGTAAATTTCTTGCTTTTATGTGCCACACCTAAATGCAGGATGCCATGGACACCTCCCACCTCCTTGCTTTTTCTGTACATAAATATATGCAACTTATTGGATTAAATATTTCAAGATGTTTTTCATTTGAAATGTATGTGTAATATATATGTGGACTAAATTGGTTGTACTGTTGAATTTTGATCTGCACCCGCATGCTATGATTTTTCTTGTAATGGTTGCACTGTTGACTTAGTTTGAGCTTGTAAGCTTATTTGTGCTCTTTTCAGGCGGTAGCAAACTCAACATCAGCAACTTTCTTGCGTGTTGTTGGCAGTGAATTGATTCAAAAATACTTGGGTGATGGCCCAAAATTAGTGAGGGAACTCTTCAGAGTAGCTGATGACCTCTCACCTGCAATTGTTTTCATTGATGAAATTGATGCAATTGGTACAAAGAGGTGAGCTAGTGAACTTTTAATGGTGCCCACTCTGGTGTGAGTGTTTCTGATTGGGCTGTCCCACAGGTATGATGCCCACTCAGGTGGAGAACGTGAAATTCAAAGGACTATGCTGGAATTGCTGAACCAGTTGGATGGTTTTGATTCAAGAGGAGATGTCAAAGTGATTCTTGCTACAAACAGGATTGAAACTCTTGACCCAGCTTTGCTTCGGCCCGGCCGAATAGATAGAAAGATTGAGTTCCCTCTTCCTGATATCAAGACAAGGAGGCGCATTTTCCAGGTACATGTGATTGTGCAAAAGCAGAATATTGAATGTATTTTCTCCTAGTCTTTTTATATTGAATCTGACATTTTTGCTTCATTATATGAATATTATAAACCTTGTATTTCTGGACTGCAGATACACACATCAAGGATGACATTGGCTGATGATGTCAACTTAGAGGAATTTGTTATGACTAAGGATGAGTTTTCTGGAGCTGATATAAAGGCAATTTGCACTGAAGCTGGCTTGCTTGCTTTAAGAGAACGCCGTATGAAGGTGAATTCTGCTTTGATTCTTTATGACCTTTGGCAAAGACGTTCCTTTTTTTTTTCTCGGATAATGATACCCTCACACCTCCTTTACTACTACTTTACTATCCAGTGATTTTTTTTTTTCTTTTGCTATTTGAATCTAGATTAAAAATCTTAGAATATGA
The DNA here is from genome assembly GCA_003123785.1 of Pterocarya stenoptera. Lineage (NCBI taxonomy): Eukaryota > Viridiplantae > Streptophyta > Magnoliopsida > Fagales > Juglandaceae > Pterocarya > Pterocarya stenoptera. Next base: position 28,190 of record QEOT01009073.1, on the reverse strand, counting down.
CATTCTTTCATAATCTAGAAAAAAATAAATTCAATCAATCAATGTAATCATGTAATTCAAAATAAATTCAATTTTATAAAAATTGACTCAGAGCAAAAGAAGATCAATTTAATAAAATTGAATTTATTTTGAATTAATTTACATGATTACGTTGGTTGATTGGATTTATTTTCTTCTAGATTATGCAAGAAGGTTATAATCTGAATTTTTAATCCAGATTAAAATAGCAAAAGGAAAAAAAAAAAAAAAACTGGTTAGTGAAGTAATAGTAAATGAGGTGTAAGGTTACCCTTTTTCTCTTATTGCACTAGAGGTATATTTTTAATGGAATCTTGTTACTTGCTCAGAAGTTTAATCACTTTAGTTTATACAGCCATATAGCTCCGTTTTGTATTTACTCTTTTCCTTTGGGTAGCTTCTATAGGTTGTAATGGGCTGAATTTCCATGATGTTCTCGTCTCTGTTTTTTTTTTTTTATTTTATGGTTTTTTCTAATTTGGTGTTCGTCTTGTATATTGCATCCGTACTTGGACTATGCCTTCTGCGTATTTTCATAAATTCTTCGATGGCTTTATATGTATGTACGTATACTATGAAGCTTTAAAAATGGAGCCAATCCCCTATCAAAGAACAATTTGGAGCCAATATTGCATATTGATGGAGGAAAGAGTTGGAGAGTTGAAGCAGAGAGACGGACTTCTTTAATAGGAAATAGAACATCACAGACCCTTTTAACTGTATAAATGTCCAGATCTCACATCTAAAAAAAGGTTGTCGCGATTCAGTTTTATACAGGATGCTTTAAAAGTCTTTTCTTCTATGTATCATGTTATTAGCTTGACCACGTTAGTCTCAGGATATTGTGTTGGCTTGGGAATTGACCCCTTTTTATGCTTTTAGCTTTTGTTGTGTCAGTTGGCAACTTAGTAAGTGGGAGAAGACTACCGATTAGAAAAAAAAGCAAAAAAACGTGGGTGATGTAATTTGCTGTCGAAGGGAAGAAACATACCAAAAGGAACATTTTTTTTTTTTGACAAGCCTGTAGATCTTCTCATGATTCTTTTCTTTCCTTTTTTTTTTTAAACAAGGATGATGTTATTTAGGGTCTCCTGGAAGATGTATGTATGTTTGCTATATATATGCATATTTTCTGGAGTTGGTTAAATAAAAGGGCTTGCTTAACCTAATGTTTAAATTTTAATTATGTGGTTCAGGTAACACATGTGGACTTCAAGAAGGCAAAGGAGAAGGTGATGTTCAAGAAGAAAGAAGGGGTGCCGGAAGGACTTTATATGTGAAGATATAATCCCTCAAACGTACTTCACTGTATAATCTTTGTGTTTAGGATTTGGAACTTATTTTATTTATAATCTTGTTGTTTGAGTTCTAAGATTATTCACTCAAGACAATTGCCATCCTTTGTTGAAAGAAGGTGGTTCTCATTTTAATGTTTACAACTCAGTGTTGGTGCCTCCTTTGGGTTAAAATTTCATTAAGCTCAATAAGTGCACAATCCAAGTGGATAGGATGTATCCAGGAGAGATACTTATTTAGGGAAAGAAATAAGTACGAGAAAATTGTGAAAATTATGTTCGTTAAAGTCTACATGCAGAAGCTGTTCAAAGAGAGTATTGAAAATGTATGTTTAGAGAGTACTTAAAAATAATAAAAGTGTGTTGTCCGTTTAAGGTCTCCAGAATCTCCTTCATTCCTTCGTTCATTTTCTTTCGAATACATTAATTATCCGAGGGAAGAAGGAATTATTTTTCGTCTTGTTTAAGGAAATTATAGAAAGAACAAACATTGAACATTCCTCTCTTGGAAGGAGTCCGGAAAGAGAAAAACTCAAGGCCGGTCGGGTGAGCATGTTATTTTTACACCCGTCAATAAAAATTGGCCACGTAAGAGATGCAGGAACACACACACACACACTCTCTCTCTCTCTCTCTCTCTCCTCACTCTGTCATTGCTTGCTAGGAGCATCTACTTTTTTTTTTCCTCTTCTTGCTGCGGGCAGAACACGACAGTGCAAATTCTTAGTTTTTTTTCTTCTCTTCTTGCTGGGAGTAGAACATAGCAGTGCTAACTTCATTCCCCTTTGAAAAAAATAAAATAGCGCTAGGAAAGACCAATGGAGAGAGAGAAGGTTGTAGAAGTGCTTCTAGATCTTAGTTTTTTTCTCTTCTTGCTGGGAGTAGAACACAGAAGCTTTAAGCTTATTCGAGGAGTAAATTTGCTGGGAGTAAATTTACATACAGCTTCTTCGAGGAGGAAGAAGAAGATGGTTTCGTGATGCTGGGTCTGAGAGTTTGCTGGTGCTTCTGTTGGAGTTTACAGAATCATATAGAAGGACTGGAGTTAAAAGCTCAAGAAGCCAAACAGAAACATTTATCTTCTATTCATGTAATTGGCAGTTAAATTAGTTAGTCGACTATGAATATTAGTTGTCCAGATGTCAACATGTAAGTGGTCATTGTATCTATAAATGAACTGATTGTATAGCATTGTAATTCAATTCAATCATAATGAAAAGTATCGATAACATTTTTCTTCCATAGTTTTTCTGTGTTCTACATTTTACATGGTATTATCGTGTATAAGTCTTCCGTTGCCCTCTTAAGTCTTTCTTGATTCTTTCTTGCTTCTATGGCGGATCCTACTGTGAATACTGGATCTACTGCAAATTCTGCTTCTATGGCAAATACTGATGGCTCCTCAAGAAACCTATCTGATGATTCTTCAAGTCCTTACTACTTGCACCCATCGGATAATCCTGGAGCACTCTTAGTTTTTGAGATCTTTACTGGTGACAACTACATTGCATGGAGTAGATCTATCTCCATTGCTCTCACAGTAAAGAACAAGATTGCATTCATAGATGGTACACTGCCACAATCCAATCTTGTTGATTCTCGGATTCGAACTACTTGGTTGAGAGCAAATAATCTTGTTCTATCTTGGCTAATGAATTCAATAGCCAAAGAGATTCGTGGGAGTCTACTGTATTTCACAAGTGCATATGACATTTGGGAAGAACTCAAGACAAGGTACCTTCGAAGTGATGGTCCAAGAGTCTTTTCTCTAGAAAAGTCTCTTAGTTCAATTTCTCAAGGATCAAAATCTGTTACAGAGTACTTTAATGAATTCAAGACTCTCAGGGATGAATACACCAGTTACAGACCAATTCCAAATTGTAGATGTGGAATACTCAACAGATGTTCTTGCTATCTCTTAAAGAACTTCACAGACAGGCAGCAATCTGATTATGTCATGAAGTTTCTCATTGGTCTGCATGATTCCTACTCTATGATGCGAAGTCAATTACTTCTCCAATCACCTCTGCCTTCTATGAGCAAAGTATTTTCTTTGCTGCTGCAAGAAGAAAGCCAAAGATCATTAACAAATGCTGTTGGTATTTCTATAGACTCTCATGCAATGGTTGCTGCACAAATGCAAAAACCTGTTGTTACAAATGGTACTCGTTTCACAAAATCAAAAGCTAAAGTAGATGTCACATGTTCCCACTGTGGATATACTGGACATCTTGCAGACAAATGCTTCCAATTAATTGGATATCCACCTGGATGGAAAGGCCCACGTGGCAAGAGAGTGTTTTCTACTCAACCTGGAAATGCAACCACAAGATTGCCTACTGCAAATGTTGCTTCTTCTTTGGAGACAGATTCAAGAATCTCAAATATATTTTCTCAAGAGCAAATTGAAAATCTGCTCTCACTTGCAAATATCTTATCTCATACACACTTAAATTCTAATTCCACAACAAACATTGCTTCTACCTCAGGTACTATATCTTGCCACACTGTCTTTATTGGCAAAAATAATTCCCCATGGATTCTTGATACAGGAGCAACAGATCATATGATCTGTTCTCCCTATTTTTTTCATAAAATCCACTTACCCAGTAAATCTTCTATGGTTCATTTACCCAATGGCCAATCTGTTCCAATTGCCTTCACTGGAGATGTAAACTTCTCATCTGATATAACTTTACATAATGCTCTTTACATTCCTTCATTCAATGTCAATCTTATCTCTGCTTCAAAACTCACTAAAGATAATTCTATTGGATTATTTTTCTTACCATCCAAATGCATTTTGCAGAACCTAATCAGCTGGAAGATGATTGGGCTTGCTGAAGTAAAGTCTGGCCTATACCACCTACAACAACCTTCTGTTCAAGCAAGGAGTAAACCAAACTTGAATTGTGTACCCTCTGTTCCTTTAGCAAATAATTGCAACATCCATGTTGATATCTGGCACCTTCGACTAGGACATCTTCCACCTACCAGACTAAAAATCATTAGTGAAATAGACTCCAATGTATTAGCAAAACAGAATCACATCTGTGAAGTCTGCCCTTTAGCCAAACAGAAAAGACTTCCATTCTCTGTATCAAATAGCTATTCAAATAAAGCATTTCAGTTAGTTCATTGTGATATTTGGTGTCCTTTCTCAATTATTTCATATTCTAGTTTTAGTTACTTCCTAACAATCTTAGATGACTATACAAGATTCACTTGGATTTATCTCATGAAAACCAAAACAGAAACTCGCACCATTCTCACAAACTTTGTTTCTTATATTCATACTAAATTGAACACAACTATTCAAACTCTTAGGACTGACAATGGTCAAGAGTTTAACATGCCTAATTTCTATAATGAACATGGCATAATACATCAATTATCATGTGTTGAAACACCCCAACAGAATGGTAGGGTTGAAAGAAAACATCAACACCTTCTTAATGTTGCTAGAGCTTTGCTTTTTCAGTCAAAGCTACCACTTTCTTATTGGACAGATTGTGTGCTAACAGCCACACATCTTATAAATCGAACCCTTTCTTCTATCCTCAAAAATCAAACACCATATTTTCTTTTATTTCAAAAACATCCAGATTACAATTATCTCAAAGTCTTTGGATGTTTGTGCTTTGCTAGCACACTCATAGCTCATAGAGGAAAATTCCAACCAAGAGCTTCAAAGTGCCTCTTTCTAGGTTACCCACCAAATATCAAAGGATATAAACTCTTGGACCTTGTTACTCTCAAAACTTTTGTTTTCAGAAATGTGGTTTTCCATGAATCCATATTTCCTTCCATACCAAACACAGCCCATACACCTTTTGTGTTTCCTAATTTTCCTCAGTTTTTTTGAATCTTCAGAACCCAATTCTCCTTCACTTCCCATTACCTCAAATTCTCAACCTGACAACACTCAAACTGAAATTCTTAGAAGATCTCAAAGAGTCAGGAATCTTCCTAAATACTTGCAGAATTTCTATTGTGGTCATACGGCACAGACAACTTCAGTCACTCAATCATCTCTCAACTGCAATTCAACCTCTAATGCAGGTAAGTCTCATTCTATACTTCCTTACCTCTCTATTTCTCAATTATCTCCCAAATATAAAGCTTTTGTTGCTGCCATTACTTCAACCTTTGAACCTAAAAATTTCAAACAAGCTATTTCTCATCCTCAATGGCAAACTGCCATGGCAGAAGAAATAAAGGCTCTTGAATTAAACAAAACTTGGGATTTTGCTATTTCACCTCCAAATAAGATTGCAATAGGTTGTAAATGGGTTTATCGTGTCAAGTTTAAAGCTGATGGCACAGTTGAGAAGGTATAAAGCAAGGCTAGTAGCAAAGGGCTACACTCAACAAGAGGGGCTGGATTTTTTTGACACTTATTCCCCTGTTGCTAAGATGACAACCGTGAGAGCACTCCTTGCTGTTGCTGCTATAAAACAGTGGCATTTACATCAATTAGATGTAAACAATGCCTTTTTGCATGGAGATCTCAATGAAGAAGTGTACATGCAATTACCACCAGGTTACTCCTCAATTAATGACCCTCGAGTATGTAAGCTTAAAAAGAGTCTCTATGGGCTGAAACAGGCATCAAGACAATGGTTCTCAAAATTGTCTAACTCTTTGCTGCAACTTGGCTTCACTCAGGGTAAATCAGATTCTTCTCTATTCATCAAACAAACCCCTTCAGATTTCATAGCTCTACTCATTTATGTTGATGATGTAATCCTTGCATCTGATAGCATTGATCAGATTAACATTGTAAAGAAATTTCTACATGATTCTTTTGCAATCAAGGATCTTGGTGAGCTTAAATACATCTTGGGTTTGGAAATAGCCAAATCAACTAAGGGCATCACTATCTCTCAAAAAAAATATGCCCTGGATATTCTACAAGATAGTGGCTTCTCTGGTTGCAAACCAGTAGCTTTCCCTATGGAGTCTAATATGAAATTAAGTGCTAATGATTCTTCACCTGCCCTCACTGATCCTGCCTCATATCGAAGACTTGTAGGTCGATTGTTATATTTAACTATAACTCGACCTGACATAGCTTACTCTGTTCAAGCCTTAAGTCAATTTATGGCTAATCCAAGTACATTACGCCTTCAAGCTGCCGAGAGGGTACTTCGATATATTAAAGCTACACCAGGACAGGGACTTTTCAAGTCTGAAAATCATCTCTACATCTAAAAGCATACTCAGATAGTGATTGGGGTGGTTGCTTGGACACTAGAAGAAGTGTAACTGGGTTCACAGTGTTTATAGGAGATTCTCTTATCCCATGGAAATCGAAGAAGCAGCCCACTGTTAGTAGATCATCTACTGAATCTGAGTACAGGGCCTTAGCAACTACTACATGTGAAATCCAATGGCTCATATATCTGCTTACTGATTTAAATGTTCAACATTCTCAAGCTGCCTTATTATACACTGATAGCAAACCAGCCTCTGAAATTGCTTCTAATCCTGTACACCACGAGAGGATCAAGCATATTCAACTGGACTGCCACTTAGTTCGAGAAAAATTACAAGAAGGCCTCATCAAAATCATACACATTCCTTCTAAACACCAATTAGCTGGCATATTAACCAAGCCCCTTGGTTCACTCAGCTTTCATCATCTTATTTCCAAGATGGGAATGATTAATATCCATTCTCATCTTGAGGGGGGGTGTTGGAGTTTACAGAATCATATAGAAGGACTGGAGTTAAAAGCTCAAGAAGCCAAACAAAAACATTTATCTTCTATTCATGTAATTGGCAGTTAAATTAGTTAGTCGACTATGAATATTAGTTGTCCAGATGTCAACATGTAAGTGGTCATTGTATCTATAAATGAATTGATTGTATAGCATTGTAATTCAATTCAATCATAATGAAAAGTATCGATAACATTTTTCTTCCATAGTTTTTCTGTGTTCTACATTTTACATGTTCTACATTTTACAGCTTAAATCTTTTTGGGTATTTGTTGTCTGTCCATAAACATTTGCAAATTCATAAAGAAAAGCACAACAAATTGGATGCATATGCCAAAACTCAGTCGGCATAGAAAAAAACAGAAAAAGAGAGAAGAGAGGGGGAGAAAGAGAGAGAACGGTGGGGGAAGGGGAGATGAGAGAAAGAGAGAGCAGGATCAACTACATGCGGATGCAAAATGTATTTTACTGAGATGTCTATGTGGTAGTTTCTAATTGGTGGGTGTTAAAAAGAATTACACACCCGATCGGCTGGGAGCTTCACCCGTCCCAAAAAGGAGCTAATTGTCTACACGCTCTCCTTGTCTCAAAAAGTTAACGCAGTACATCTATTCACTTGGAAGCTAGGAAGCCCCCACGTAACCGGGTACTAATCTTGATATATTTTTTTTTTCTACATTTTCTCTGCATTTTGTTCCCCCCCTCTCTCTCTCTCTCTCAATTTTTTTCTACCATTTTTTTCTCTCATTCTCCCTCTACATTTCTCTCATTTGCACAACGCAAGATCTACTTGCAACTTTTCGGCTGAACTCTTGTTTTATACCTTTTGGAGCCTTTAGGCTAGTAGTGAAAGAATGATGACAAGGAAAAAATCAATTGGAAGACGTCTTCGTGAAACTAGAGAGTGGTCGTCGTCTTCGTGAAAACAAATCATGTAAAATGCCTACTTTTTCTTCGTAACAAATCCAAACCAAACATATGAAACCAGCAAGAGCAAGCCGCACATCGCTTCTCCCACATTGATTGGGTCATCCCCCTCTATTGGAACTTGCTACCAGTACTTGCATCATTTACATTCATTGTAAGTGCAGATTTTTTATTTTTTAATTAAAGAAACTATTACTATTTAAAGAAGAAGCATTGCAAGCCAACTTCTGGAAAGGGTACTCTTCTTTAAACATATTTCAAATTATTTTCCACCACAAATTTGAAGATCACTCTACAAACATTCAGCGAGAAGACAAAAACAAAAGGAATGAGTAGATTAGTGTTCTACATGTAATTCCATTAGAAAAATGAACTTGGGCAGATTATATTAAGTTAACCAGCCAATAGATGGTTGTAGATGTATTCAATTGCAAGATTACAGGACTCAATTTTATCGATTTCCTGATTCGGAATCTTTAGCTTGAACTCCTCTTCAAGAGCCATTACAATCTCCACATTGTCCAAGCTTTCCAAGCCCAAATCATTCTGGAAATGGACATAAGCATTCACCTTGGAGGGATCGACTTTGGGGAAGCTCTTGATGACAGAGAGGACTCTGTCGATGACCTCGTCTTTGGTCAGATGAGCAAAGCTCTTGCAATGTTGCAATGTGTAGAGGAGAGAAATGTAGATGGAGAATGAGAGGAAGAAGATGGTAGAAAAAAAATTTATATAGAGAGAGAGAGGGAGGGAGAACGAAATGTAGAGGAAATGTAGAAGAAATAAATTTTTTTTATCAAATGCAGTGCCCGATTACGTGGGGGTTTCCCAGCCTGGTTGCAAGTAGAATTTCTCATTGGCTAGACATGCTTATTTTTTTTATGATACTTTGTAATGGTGACATTCATGTCCAGAGTTTATTAAAACTAGAATTTCTTTAGATGCTGCCATGTAACTTTGCATGAATATTACTTGAATTGTCTATTCTTTATGAATGAAGCTCTCCCGTTATTTAAAAAAAAAAAAAAGTTAACGCAATACAGCAGATTAAAGAATCTACCACTGAAAGCCTGTTCCTTCCGATTATGAGCTGCTCTCATAAAGTTGACATTCTAGTGAGGGTTTTTATTTTTATTTTTAAAGGTAGAACAAATTTCATTTTTTCATAACATAACAGTACAACGTTGACCTGAGACATACATAATACAAGCCAACTACTGCTTTTAAGGCTCCCCAATACATAAATTTCTTTGTGACTCACATGGTCTAATCCATTACTATAACTCTCTATAGATAAACCGTTTGAGAGACAGCACTCTGTCATAAGATAGATTTACAAACCCTACATTCTATCCTAAAATAGGATTAACCAACCCCACACTATGTCTAAGATGGTGTAGAGGACACTATGGACAAAATCCAAGAGACAATGTGTTTTTTTTTTTAAATCTAAAACAAAGGAAATAAATAAAAAAAACGTAAAAGATACAAGGGAAAATAGCAAATTACAGTTTGGAAAGTTGTAGATCTGCATTTTCAACTTTAGAGGAAATCAAAAGTGCAAAAATCGAGACTGTGGCGGCTGGTGAGTGACACATGCCACCCTGGAAGTAAGGCAGAACGTCAACTCTGTAGAAACCGATGGCCCTGGTCCCAAAAAAGCCGTGCGTGGCGGCGATAGAGCTCCCCTTGCTGTGGTATGTGAATGTCACACATATGGCTCAAGCACCGTCCGTTTGATGAGGTTCTTTGTTCGTTTGAAAGATCGGTGCCTTGGGAATCTTGCAGTGGAGCGTATGGTGGTCATCTGGCTCCAGAGAACAATATTTTTGCATTTCACCCATTGTGAAAAAACAAAACTAGAAAAACTAGAAAAAAGAAGGAGGAGGGATGAGGGAGTAAGGGAGGAGGGAGGGAGGAGTCAAAGCTCCAACCCCCCTCCTCTGGCCTGAGTTTTTGAGGGGGGCTGTGTGGAGAGAAAAACTAGAGATCGAGAATAAGATTTTTTTGCAATAGAAGTACCTCTCCAAGTTGAGTTCGACATTCCAGTAAGGTTGATTACTAGCTAGATCATATCTCCAAATAATCTATCACAAATTAGTCATCTTTGGTAAGAGCAATACTGTACGTACCCGCAAAAGCATACTGTACGGATAGCATTTTGATAATCCTGTCTGTTTGACAAATAGAAATCCATGACTTCGAAAAACAAAACGTGAAAGACTCGTATTTCCATTTTCTTTTGAGCAATGCTACTCTTCATTTTTAATTTTATCATCTTTAGTCACACTTATTGAGGTGGCATATTTTAATTGTTGCATATAAAACCACTCATGACGTGTCACTTAAATAGTATGAATGCATGAAAATGACAAAATCAAATGAGGAAGAATATAATTTATTTTCCTTTTATGTATGGATTGAGTAACCACCTTCTTTTTTTTTTTTTTTTTTAATCTCAATTTCATTCTGGGGGAAGTTTACTTCAGTAGGAAAGAGATTAGAAAGAAGTCACGTACTTTTCAAGTGGATCCTCGATCCACTTGAAAAGTACGTGACTTCTTTCTAATCTCTTTCATACTGAAGTAAACTTCCCCCAGACAATGAAATTGAGATTGAAGATTTTTCTCCAAGCTCAGGAGCAGTGATCACAAGGGTTTTTGAGCTCCCAAAAGTTCCTGTGTCGTTTAAGGGTCCATTCCTAACCCAACTGAGCTCAAGAACACAACTAGACGTTGTGATGTTCTTAGACTGTTATTTTGTTATATATTAATGCTCATGTTGGATGTGTTGTTGCTAGCTGTGCTGCAGTATTATTATTGACTATTTGCTGCTGGATGGAGAGTTGTTGGGCTATCGAACGGTAGTTATTAATTACAGTACTGTTGTAATTTGATATCTGGTAATTGGGAAATTGCTTGTAAAACTTGATGTAGTTATGTTGCTGCCTGGCTGGACGGCCGTGTGCTGCCATGTGGGATCGATGGACTTTAATCTTGAAAGTATTATTTGAGCTCTCTTCTTCATGTATGTCTATTTTAGGTCTCGATTGAGCAAACAAACTTATTACAACCAGCCACCCGTACAATATAAGCATTAGACAGAAAATGTATGGTCACGTGATCTATGTTTATTAAGAGGTAAATTATCATGTACATGCAGCATATATAAAGATATATATATATATATTATGTCATGGCCCCAGTACAGAAAGAGGTAATTGTGTGGTCACCAATGGGAGTGTCTTCGTCAAGCATCTTTTTTATGGCTACACTGTCCTTTGACTGACTATTTCTCACCCATACTCATTAATTCAAAACCAGCTAACAGCTAAGCGATACAAGGACAAAGTAGGTGGCATCTCTTTAATTACTGCAGTGCAGATCAGCATCATGCAAGGAGTCCATTAATTCACTCAACTGAGCTACCATTGCTGGACCTAGCTAGTAAATTATACATGCAGACTACCTGCATATATGCGTGCAGGCCATTTAATCCCCCAAGCGTTGGGTAACCCATTAATGCTCTTTTTTCTGTCACGCACAATGCATTCCATCGATCTTACATTATTATAGATACATGAAGGGTTTCATTGAGCTCCAATATTATCGTAGACAGCTGTTTTCGGGGGGGCCTTTCAGGCAGCAGCTTGGTGCTTTTACAAATGTCTTTCGTTTGACGGAACAAATTAAAACCACGAGATCATGATCCGGTATATAGCCCCAGCACTGGTCCAAGATAAGAACTCGTGGGATTTTGGTGGTCCAAATTGAAGAGATCATCAGTAAGCTAGGGACAAAGATATACATGAAAAGATGCAATGAAATCTACGTAAGTGAACGCATGCATATAATATGCATGGGTCCTAGCTAATTTATTGCTTATGATCAGACGGTATGAGTCATATATACATACATACATATATATATATATATATATTTATAGCAGCTAAAAATTTTATACACTATATTATTATTTTATTTTTATCTCAATGAGTATGATGTGACACATTTATTACTATTAAATAATCATTTATTATATGTTCTTTTCTCAACTAATAGTGATGAATTTGTCACATACTACTTAACATGATTAAAATAGAATGAAGGTGTGTTGTATAGCATTATTCGATTTAGTTTCATGTTACGTTTCTTGCCATCTTTTTGAATTTATAACATGATGATATTTCAAAATCAGTTATTTTTATTTTTATCGTCAACGAATAAATTAGGTTTTCATTTATTAATCAAGTTGAAAACACTACCAACCATTTCAGTGTTCTTAACTTTTGTCACAGATGGTGGGTGAACCCATTTACGTTTTAGCTAGGGTTTTGATCAGAACAAAACGTATGTACGTTAAAAAACCTTCTGTAAGATATTAAGACGCGGTTGCATCAATTATACTTGTAAACGTGATTATGTTTGAATTTAGAGAGAAATTGAGATGGTTTTAAATGAGTTGAGCAAAATATTATTAAAATTTATTATTATTATTATTTTAAAATTTTAAAAAAATTAAATTATTTATTATAATTTATATAAAAATTTAAAAAAATAAGATGAGTTAGAGATGAATTTTCAATCCAAACATATCTATAAATAAAATAGGACGCCCTAGAACATTTCCACTTTTTGTTTTTTCTTCTCTTCCATGAATGGGGTGGCATAAGCTCTTCGATTATCGAGGTCTAATATTTTGTCGGGAGTGAATTTATAAGTCATCAGGCCAAAATGACACGCTAATAATTATATAATGACCATAATTCATTTAATTTCTATGTTCATTAAGTTCAATGATGAACACGATATTCGACGTCCTTCAAGCCAACATATTCTAGTTTTATGACGACGATTATATTATTATTATTCGAATTTAATGGTTTCAATTTTATTTTTCTTCAATGATGATATTTTTGAATTGAACTCTACGTAACTATTTAAAAATAAAATACCTCATATAGGCCAATTACCACGTCCTGCCACGACATGCTTCGATCCATTGCAGAATCGACTTTGCCAAGCATGAAAGCTAAAAGCTAAGCGCTTTCCGAAACAGTGATATTTTGTGATCAAGTATCTCATAATGTCTAAACAGTAGTAAAATAATTTTTAAACAATAATGAAATAATAGTGAATAGTTTATAAATAATATATATTGAAGTAGTCTGAAAATATATAAAATAATTGTCATGTTAATTTCCAAATAAGCCCTTAAATAATGTTTTCTGGAATGTTGTTTGAAAGGAGAAAAGAGATCGACAATAGGCCGAAGAAAATGACACACAAGAGTACCAAAAGTACATCAACTTCGTACAGAATTAAACGTATTGATCATGACGCACCATTAATAAAAGTAAAGATAAATGGGAACATTTTTTCTTAATATTATTTCTGGTTTCTAAGACATTAATTAGCAAACATAACCAAAGACAAACATCTCACTGCCCAGAAAGACGGAAAAAAAATTACAGAAAATGATCACACACGACAACTAACTTAACTGCTGCCAAACATTTGATAGGCTAATTAACTGAAATCCCATGCACACGTACGTACGTACGATACTTCAAGGATAAGGAAGAGCACCGGTACCGCCACCAACGCCACCGCCTACACCCCCACCAACTCCACTGCCGACACCGCCACCAATGGTCCCTCCCAACCCGCCCAACCCGCCCAAGCCACCAGTACCACCCAACCCGCCAACTCCGCCAACACCACCGCCAATACCACCACCAAGACCACCGCCAAGGCCGCCGCCGATCCCAGCAGCTCCGCCCACGCCACCAAAGGGGAGTCCATTGCTACCCAGTCCGGAATAGCCGCCAACCCCTCCGTATGAGACGAAGTTCTTCTGGTCGTCGAGGCCAGCGCCTGCATCGCTGGGCACAGTTCTTGCTGTAGTGCTTTGAACTACTACAGCTAGAGCAACAACTAGCATTACGCACCACCTTGCCATCTCTCTCCGCTTTCTTCCTTTCTCTCTCACTCACACTCACAGTACTCTCTGATCTGATCACCAGTCTTGCTAGCTCTTGCTTTCTCTGTCGCTCTTCCGGAACCCGTGACGAGGGTCGCTTTATATAGGCAAAAAGAGCGGTGGGTGACAGTTGCGAGCAGTAAATGTGGTTAAATGCGAGTTCAGAGCTCCGCTGTCTCAACTCTAACTTCGCCAGCGTGGCCCAGAGATTACTATCTCATCTTGTAAGGAATTAAAACATAAGCTTTGGGAGACCATATTGTTCTGTGACTTAAAGAGTATTGTAAGCTAATTAAAAGTAATATTTTCCGGAAACTTTGGATGTCGATCGGTGTCAATGATTAATTTCCCTTAACATACTAATCATCCGGTCCATGTATGATTGTAGTCCACCTCCTGCATGCATTCATCTAGGATATGTTTTACTTCTTAGTACAAAAGAAGGCCTGGTACATCGATCGTATTGGTGTAGGTTGGAAAGAGTATCTATTATTTAGTTTGATTACGTTTTTAAAAGAAATGGATCAATGCTTCCTTTTACTCATCATTCCTACGTCAAACACTACACTTAATTTATTTTATTTTATTTTTTTGTTTTTATTCTTGCTAAACTAAAGGAATTCTTCTACCACCATCCATACACCAAATATTTGATAAAGAAAAATAAAAACAAAAAACAAAAAAATCATATGTAATAGTGTGTGATGTAAGAATAATGAATATAATTTTTTATTCCTACAACGTCATTAGACACATCTTTCAAGTTTTTGTTTAAACTAAGAATCTAATAGTCCTGTTTGGATAATAAAAGTGTTTCATCTCATCATTATAATTATTTATAAATTTTCACACAAAATATAATAAACGATTTAACTTTTTCAAATCTCAAAATAATAATAACATTAAAAATAATATTTTAACAATATTTTATTCAACTTTTAATTTTCATTTCAACTCACTATCCATATTCCAAATGGCACCTAAAAGCCTTGAATGACCAGCCACCCAATTCCCAAAGTGGCAAAGTTAATGTGGCTCCACTCAACAAAAACCCACAACAGCAGTCGAGTCATTCTTGAAAAGTTTAAAAAGAATATTAACAGTCTGTTTGGGAATATAATTATTCTAGTCAAATTATTTTATTACTATTCATAAATCATCTGAAATACTCTTATAAGTGAGCATCCAAACGAAGCAAAAGAGCACCCCTAGGAAAAAAAAGACTTGGCAAACATCTTGGTTCGATCATATTGTACTGACACTACAACAAAAAGCTATTTTTTGCGGCAATTAAGATTTTTGACGCAAGAAGTAACTTTTACTATTTCCTTGATTGACTTTTGATAAGTAAGAAACTCACCACAAAAACAACCTTTTGCGTACAAAATAAGTCGTTGCAAATAATATTGCCGAAAAAAGACCAACATGAAATTGTCAAAAGTCTTTTACGGTGTCACAAAATCGCCCATAAAATTAATTTTCAGCACATGTGGATAGAAAACCCCCCAATGACATTCCTTACTCTTTCTCATCTATAAGGTTGTAAATGAACCAGTCTACTCGATAGCCCGCTCGGTACTCGCTTGGTTAAACTCGAATCGAACTTGACTCGTGAAAAAAAAAGCTCGTTCATAAAAGTAGATATCCGCCCGATTTGTAAATAACACATACCCGACAAAACTATACTCGACTCGATTAAGACTCGTTAAGCCTTGCTCGTTTATGCTTGAGTCGACTCGTTAGCTCGACTCGATTAAAACTCATTCATATATTGATAAATATATACATATATCTATGCATATATATATGTATTAGCTAATAATATAAGCTTACCACTTTTATAATTAAATATATAATATGTAATCTAATTACTTATGTCTATTTAGTGAATATACTTTATAGGTATATTTTATAATTTGTATAATAATTAGTTGATAAAATTTAATAATTTAATATAGTAGTATGTTGAAACCATATATGAAATAGATATATGCTATCATATTAAGGGTATGTATTAATAATATATAGGCTAATATATTGTTATTTTGGATAAATATCAACTAGTTAGATATTTTAATTATTTATAAATTTTTTAAGATTTTATAATTCAATAGAGGTATACTTGTTGGTTGTATAAATTCAATATTAGATATTTTATTTTATTTATTTATTTGATTAATTATTAAATCTTATTAAAAAAAAACACTTCGAGCTCAAGCTCGGCTCGACTCGAACTCATTTGTGGGACGAGCTCAAGCTCGATCTCAAGTTAATAGTTTATCTTATCGAGTCGAGCTCGAACAAAGAATAATAAAAAATCTCTCGCTCGGGCTCGAGCTAGAGAATTTTGAGTCAAGCCAAAGCTCGATTACAGCTCTACTCATCTATCCCGATACTCTCTCTCTCTCTCCTCTGAAACTTTTGCCGCCCTTCCTCACACTGTCCGCCTACTGCCATGTCGTCACCTCCTTGCCAAAAAAAAAGTGAGTCTCTCTCTCTCTTAAGAACATCTACATTGGTCTATGCATATGCATATGCAAAGTCATATTTACATAATATGACCCGAAAATCATCTACATTGACTTATGCATATGCATATATATATTTAGCTATGAACAGTTCTTATCTAAATTTGGATAGTAACTATTCACTCTACAAAACATATTTTAATCATTATTTCCCTCTCCTTCCACTCTCTCTCTCACGATCTTTTCCTTTTCACCCTCCCTCAACTACACAACAAACCTTCACCTATACGTTCATTTTATTATTATAATATATAAAAAAATTATATTTTTTATTATTGCATTTGTATTATTAATGTCAAATGTATGTATTGGATGCTAATTACAAAATATATATAAAAAATTGATTTTAGAAAAAAATAATAATAAAATAATTATTATTTTGTCTCAAACATACATAAGCCAATGTAGAAGTTTTGCTTGAATGGCAAAATGGATATGCAAAAGAGGTGATTTTGCATATGCATATGCATAGACTAATGCTAATGCTCCCACTCGGTTCCTCTCTCCTTCAATGATTAGGTTGTCCCACAGTCGCGTCACAGCAGCCCATGGCAATGCGTCACCTCCTCCGCTCGGTCTTTATTTCCGTAAGCTCTCTCATTTGCTCTTTTTTCTCTCTGTGTATGTTTCTCTTTTTAAAATAAATTCCATCTTGATATAGCCGATATAATGAACAAGGCCTTTTCTTACCTTTAACAATATGAATAGATGCTTTTTAAAAAAAAAGAAAAAGAAAAAGAAAATAAATAAATAAAAAAAGAAAATCTTCATCCTTTTTCATTATGGCAAAGGATAATGATTTCAGTCTCCTAATTGTTATAACAACATTAATGGGGTCTTTTAATAGGTTTCCTCTTTCATGAATTCTAGTTAATAATTCTTGTGTTGTTTTTAATTTTTTCCTCTTTCTCCATACTAAATCAGCATCAATAATAGATAGGAAGATACATATTGTCCACATGGATAATTTTATATGCCCAAAGCTTTTACTAGATGTTCTCTATATGTACTCTACTTTAGAAGTGTAATCTCGAAAAAATAAAACCATGCATGTCCTAAGTGGGCTTCTTATAAAGACTGGACTCTTCTCCTTAGCTATATTGCTCAATATTTTTAGTCCGTGATTCTTGACAGTTTACAGTTTGGATATTTCATCTTATAAATATTCAATATTTCTAGCATTAATCAATAATAAGTTGGCTAAACTGATGGTTTCAAACTGCGTCCTGATTGACTTAACTAATTATGGGTCATGGGGGGATTATGTAAATATCCTACAAATATTTTTATATATACATGATATTTGTTAGCCTCGGTAATTATAGCCAAAAACACCCTATATTTTTCTATAGTTCTAGGGCCAAAGTCACTCACTCATGAACATTAACTGTCCAAATATTACAAATATATTATTAGTTTGTGAGTTAGTGTTACAAATGATCCATTCAAACTAACATTGTACGTGCTCAACCCCATCCTAGACTTGTCCAATAAATGGCCTTAATCTAAACTCCTTTTATTGTTTAAGTGATAACTTTTATTACTTATGCAAGTGCTGAATCAAATTATATCATAATACTACTTTTTTAGTGCATGCACCTGGTGGATATATCTATAGATGCATCTCTATGAAATATTCTATTTGAACGGAAACTGTTCAGCTTTTTAGACTTTGCCTGATTCCCGTTGATGCTAATCTGTGTGTGGAGTGCAATATTGTGGCTGTAACGAAGGCAGTTTGTGCCAACTTAAATGCATAGTATATGTTTTGTGAACGCAATTAAACATCTAATTCCTCATATGAGACAAAATGAAACTTAAGTTATCTCACTAATATTGGGCCCGAGTCTATTCGATGAACATGCATTTCATTTATCTTGTTCTTTATAGTGTCATGAGCCCTATATTTTTGGCCTATTTCATTACAAAGAAGTTATCAACTCTGTGATTGACATCGTTTATTTCTGGCTCACCGACATTGCACCCATAGTACTCACTTTTCCGTTTTTTAACACTCGGCCATTCTTATCAATTTTTTAACCTATCAACTAGATGGCTTGACATAATTGTTATTGGCATTATATGCACTGATCCAAAATACCAATGAAAATTCAGTTGTAGACTACAATATTTAAATGCTATCAGCAAGAAACCCCTATGAGCATCTCACCACTTTGGTAACCGATAATTTTCATTATACACCATTATGCAAGACTTTTATATACTTTCATACTTATGATAGAGACCCAAGGTTAAGAAATATTGGTTCAAAATTTAAGAGGCATATACTTATAGAGGTCTATTTGTTTTGTAGATGGACAATAGTTGGATGCATATCACCGATAGATCTAGGGAATATGCCAAAGGTATTAAAGAGTTCATTACTTCGACATGAACTCATGCTTTTGGCCGCAACGAAATCCATTGTCCATGTAGCCTATACTCAATTAATTTTCTTCATACCTATAANAAGTGTAATCTCGAAAAAATAAAACCATGCATGTCCTAAGTGGGCTTCTTATAAAGACTGGACTCTTCTCCTTAGCTATATTGCTCAATATTTTTAGTCTGTGATTCTTGACAGTTTACAGTTTGGATATTTCATCTTATAAATATTCAATATTTCTAGCATTAATCAATAATAAGTTGGCTAAACTGATGGTTTCAAACTGCGTCCTGATTGACTTAACTAATTATGGGTCATGGGGGGGTTATGTAAATATCCTACAAATATTTTTATATATACATGATATTTGTTAGCCTCGGTAATTATAGCCAAAAACACCCTATATTTTTCTATAGTTCTAGGGCCAAAGTCACTCACTCATGAACATTAACTGTCCAAATATTACAAATATATTATTAGTTTGTGAGTTAGTGTTACAAATGATCCATTCAAACTAACATTGTACGTGCTCAACCCCATCCTAGACTTGTCCAATAAATGGCCTTAATCTAAACTCCTTTTATTGTTTAAGTGATAACTTTTATTACTTATGCAAGTGCTGAATCAAATTATATCATAATACTACTTTTTTAGTGCATGCACCTGGTGGATATATCTATAGATGCATCTCTATGAAATATTCTATTTGAACGGAAACTGTTCAGCTTTTTAGACTTTGCCTGATTCCCGTTGATGCTAATCTGTGTGTGGAGTGCAATATTGTGGCTGTAACGAAGCCAGTTTGTGCCAACTTAAATGCATAGTATATGTTTTGTGAACGCAATTAAACATCTAATTCCTTATATGAGACAAAATGAAACTTAAGTTATCTCACTAATATTGGGCCCGAGTCTATTTGATGAACATGCATTTCATTTATCTTGTTCTTTATAGTGTCATGAGCCCTATATTTTTGGCCTACTTCATTACAAAGAAGTTATCAACTCTGTGATTGACATCGTTTATTTCTGGCTCACCGACATTGCACCCATAGTACTCACTTTTCCGTTTTTTAACACTCGGCCATTCTTATCAATTTTTTAACCTATCAACTAGATGGCTTGACATCATTGTTATTGGCATTATATGCACTGATCCAAAATACCAATGAAAATTCAGTTGTAGACTACAATATTTAAATGCTATCAGCAAGAAACCCCTATGAGCATCTCACCACTTTGGTAACCGATAATTTTCATTATACACCATTATGCAAGACTTTTATATACTTTCATACTTATGATAGAGACCCAAGGTTAAGAAATATTGGTTCAAAATTTAAGAGGCATATACTTATAGAGGTCTATTTGTTTTGTAGATGGACAATAGTTGGATGCATATCACCGATAGATCTAGGGAATATGCCAAAGGTATTAAAGAGTTCATTACTTCGACATGAACTCATGCTTTTGGCCGCAACGAAATCCATTGTCCATGTAGCCTATACTCAATTAATTTTCTTCATACCTATAAGGGACGTAAAGAGTCATTTGTTCATTATTAGGTATTCATTCATACACGACAAGGATATTTCGATGCGAGGATGAATCTTTATCTTTTTTATTTGGATGATGCCAAACACAATGATAAATACATTGATGACCTTGATGTGATGCTAGAAGACATTTGGGCTGAAAATTCATAGATGTTGCTTTAACAGAGTCATTTCATGCTGGGGGTTTCATGTAGGTCGAAACTGAATCAACCAAATCTTTTGACTAGCTATTGGTCGATGCCTGACATCCTCTTCATGAAGCTTGTATGAAGTATTAAAAAATTTAACTCACAATCAAGTTGCTACACATTAAAACAATTAGGGGTTGCAGGATAAACTCATTCAACATGCTTCTTCAATTGTTAAAGTCAGCTTTTCCCAATGCTCTTTTGCCTAACTCATATCAAGAGTCACACAACTTGAAGGGAGGCCTGGGCTTTAATTACACCAAAATACATGCTTTTCCAAATGACTGCATACTTAGAAAGAAAATGCAAAGAAAGAAGAGTGCCCTAAATGTAAAGTGTCAAGGTGGAGTTTCAATAGAAGTAAGCAATGACGGATTCCTCAAAAGATTCTACGATATTTCCCATTGAAGCGAAGGTTACAAAAATTGTTTATGTCATAGAAAACAACAGCTGATATGAGATGGCATAGATACAAGCGCATCAATGATGAGGGTCTTCGAAGGTACCTTGTCAACTATGAGGTGTGGACAACATTTGAAAAAGAGTATGCTTGGTTTGCAGAAGACGTTCGAAATATGAGGCTTGATCTAGCAAGTGCCAGGTTACTATCAAGAACCTGATGCTAGCAAGATAGCTGCTTCATGGAGATTTTTCTCCTCTCTTAAGCCTACTATGAATATTGGGTAGGGGTTATTGGTGATTTCAATGAAGTGGTTTCTTAGGATGAAAAAAGGGGTGGAGACAGAGGCAAGAAATTCAAATGACTGCTTTTAGAAATGTTTTAAAGGAAGGGGGCTTTATGATTTGGGTTGGAGAGGAGACAAGTACACATAGAGTAACAAACATGAAGATAAGACTTTCACCAAAGAAAGGCTCAATAGGACTGTTGTGAATGCAAAATGAAAAAGTTTGTTTCAAGAGGGTTAGGAGGATGTACTAGCAGCCAGCTGTTCTGGTCATAGGCCATTGTTATTGGGTATGAATCAAGGTTTTGGCAGGGAGGGGAAGAGGAAGATAATATTTTGATATGAAGCTAGTTGGGTCATTGAGGAGGAGTGTACTGAGGTCTTGAGGAGAATATGGGGCAGAGGAGTGATAAGGGAAGAGGGGGATCCTATGATGCTATCCAAGTTAGAAATCAGTAAACAGGCTCTAACTAGATGGAGTAGATAGATGGGGGCAGGTATGGGGAGGGAGTTAGAGGAAAAAACAAAGGTGCTGAGGAGATTACAAAAGGGGGAATGCAGTAGCAATGTGGAAGAAATTAAAACAATCCAGAAAGAGGTGGAAAGGCTACTGGAAAGGGAAGATTTAAAGTGGAGGAAAATGGCTAAACAAAATTGGTATCAGCTGAGGGACAAGAACACTAAATTCTTTCACAACTGTGCAAATCATAGAAGAGCCAAGAATAAAATCAGAGATGAAAATGGTAGAAGTTGGTCAAGAAAAGAAGATGTAGAAGCTGCCTTCAATGATTACTTTGGGAAATTGCTTACCTCATCCAATCCAAATCAAGCAGAAATTGAAAATTGCCTATTGAAGTTGGAACCACGTGTTACTGCTCAAATGAATGAAGGGCTGGAAAAGGCTTTTACTAGAGTAGAGATTGAAGAAGCTATCAACCAAATGGCTCCTTTAAAGTCCCCTAACCAGATGGATTCGGAGCATGCTTTTATCAAAAGCACTGGCACATAATTGGAGATGCAATCAGCACTGTTATGCTCTCTTGGTTGAATGGTAACCCTTTTGATTCATCTTTAAACCATACTTTAATAGCTCTAATTTCTAAAGTTAAGAGCCCTAGTAAAGTCAGTGAGTATAGGCCTATTAGCTTATGTAATGTAGTTTATAAAATTATGGCTAAAGTGTTGGCAAATCGAATGAAGAAATTTCTAGACCTCATCATATCTCCCAACCAAAGTGCTTTTATTCCGGAGAGATTGATAATTAATAACATAATGGTAGCTTACGAACTTTTGCACTTTATGAAGGCGAAAAAAAAAAAGGAAAATGAGGGTTCCATGGCTATTAAATTAGACATGTCAAAGGCTTATGATAGAATAGAGTGATAGTTTCTTGAATCTGTCATGGCAAAAATGGGATTCTATGTTAGGTGGATTCAACTAATCATGAGGTGTGTACAGTCTATTTCTTACTCGGTCTTGGTGGATGGCCAACCTTGTTCTACATTTTACCCTTCTATATCTCTTTATCCTCTATACAGAAGGCTTATCTACTCTTCTTAATTTTTTTTTTTTTTTATTTGCAAGGAGATACAAGGGGATTAATGTGGCATGGGGAGGTTGTAGAGTAAATCATCTGTTTTTTGTAGATGATTGAATTTTATTTGTGAAGATTAAAGTTGAGAAATGACAGAAGATTCAAGTTATGTTGCAAGTGTATGAGCTAGGTTCTAAACAAAGAAAAGTTTGCACTTTTTGCAACTCAAACACTAGCTTGCTTGATAAGATTCTGATTAGAGAAGTTGGTGGGGCAGTGATGGAAGGAACCTATGAGAAGTATTTGGGGCTGCCCCTAGTTGTTGGAAGGTCTAAGTATCAAACTTTCAGAGGTATAAAGGAGAGGGTTTGGAGGAAAATCATAAATTAAAAAAACTATTTTCTGTCAATTGCAGGAAAGGAGGTGCTCATTAAGATTGTCCTTCAAGCAACCCCAACCTAAACCATGACTGCCTTTTTGCTTCCAAAAAGACTTTGTTATGAACTTAATAGCATTTTTGCTAAATTTTGGTGGTGTAATCAGAATTGCAGCAAATGGTGCATTGGAGCAGTCGAGATAAACTAGGGCAACAAAAACAGAAGGGTGACCTTGGGTTTCGGAATGTGGAGTGTTTCAACTTAGCATTGCTTGCAAAGCAAGGATGGAGATTTTTAAATAACCCTTCTAGTCTAGTGGCCTAAATATATAAGCAAAAATATTTTAGAGATTCTTCATTTCTGTGTGCAAAACTGGGCAGCAGGCCTTCTTTAATAAGCAAAAGTGTTTGGCAGGCTTTTGATTTAATTAAGGAATGGTTGAGGTGGAGGGTTGGGAGGAAATGAAAGAAGAATTAAAATATGGAGGAACAAATGGCTAATAGCTCCTTCATATTTTAGAGTTCAATCCCCAGTTTCGAGGTTGCATGAGGAGGTTAAGGTTGAGGAACTGATTGTGCAGAAGAACAGGGAATGGAATGAAGCTTTAATTAGAGATATTTTTTGTGAGGATGAGGTTGATTAGATTCCTAGCTTACCCTTGAGTAAGTTGGACTTTGATGACAGAATGGTTTGGTGTCCTTCTCAGAAAGGTCAATTCTCAGTGAGAAGTGCTTATTATCTTGAATTGGAGAGGAAGAGAAAAATTAAAGGGGAATCTTCTAATGAGAATGTAGTTGACCAAAGGTGAGTTAAGATATGGAAGTTGGATGTACCAGGAAAAGTTAAACTATTTTTATGGAGAGTTGGGAAATATTTTCTGGCAACAAGATGAATTTGATGACTAAGAAATTTGTAGAAAGTGATCTATGCCCAAACTGTAAGGAGCAAAAAGAGTTTGTCATACACGTGTTGTGGCAGTGTGCTGCTATTAATGATGTTTGATTTGAGGCTTGTTCTAAAATTCAAAAGTGGAGCACTTGTGAAGTTAATCTGTTGTAACTGATAAAGAAGCTAATGCAGAAACTGTCTAAAGAGGAAATCGAGGAGGTGGCTATGATAATGAGGAATATTTGGTTGAGAAGAAATCAATTTATTTTTTAAAACAAATTCACATCTCCTGGCCAGGTTATCAATGCAGCAGAGAACAAATAAGAGAGTTTAAATCGGCTCAAACGGTAGTAGAGAAGAACTTTCATAACAACACTATAGGGAGGCAAATGAGATGGAAGAAACCAAATAGAGGTTAGGTGAAGGTAAATTGGGATGCAGCCATAGATCAAAAAAAAAAAAAAAAAAAGGAATTGGAATAGTCATAAGGGATAAAATGGGGGAAGCATTAACAACTTGTGATTGAAAGAAGCATGAGCAACACTTAGGAATAGCAGAATGTATGGCACTTTGGAAAGTCATGGAGCTTTGTAGGGATCTTGGTTTTCTCAAAGTAGTTTTTGAGGGTGATGCATAGAACATTGTGAAAGCTATCAATGAAGAAAACTTCGACTATCTGATCTATGGGAGCATAATTCAATATGCTAAGAAGATGTTGCAGTAGCAACAAGAATGGAAGGTGCATTATATTCACAGGACATCAAATGAGGTGGCTCACATGTTAGCAAAGAGGGCTTTATGTTTAGAATCAGAACTTGTTTAGGTGGAAGATATGCCAATTTTTATTATTGATAGTTTAGAAAAGGAAAAACATTGTA
>QEOT01009072.1:71265-81720 GCA_003123785.1 Pterocarya stenoptera | reverse complement strand
TTACAAACTCAATTTATGTTCACATTTTTATTCGATATTTAAGTTTCTAAATTTTACAAAATTATTATCCAAACTTTAATGCTTCTTTGTCTTTAAAAAATATCTTATCTCATCTTAATTTTATCATTATATTTTTTAAAATTTTAGTACAAAATGAAATAAATAATTCAACTTTTTTAAATCAATTTCTTCTTATCTGATCTAATTATTACAATTTTTTCAAATTTTAATATAAAATAAAATAAACAATTCAACTTTTCAAATTTTAAAATAAAAATAATATTAAAAAATATATTCTAACAATACTTTATTTAACTTTTAAACTTTAATCTCAACTCATCTCATCTCATCTCAGAAAGTAAACAAGGTTAAAAAATTTCACAATTAGATACTTTTGTCAATTGTTTTTTAGAAAACTAATATAATGACACATATTTATTTTTGATTGGTTGATAAGTTACATTTATATTGAAATTAGTAAATAAAAACTCTATAATTAATTTTCTAACAACAAATTAACATAATTATGAATGTATCAAAATTTTTTATAAAATTAAAAAATTAAATTCTGAATCACTTGATTTTGAAATTAACTATAAAGATTATAGTCATAATAATATTCTTATTTTATTTATAAATAATTTTTTAAAATTGTAAATTTTTATCATTTTTAATCATACAACTTTGTAACATTTTAAGTTAATTTTTACTTATATGATTGGCTTATATAATACTTTGTTAGATAACAAAATACGAATGGCATTGCTTTTTATTTTATTATCATAACAACTTTTTTCCAGACTTTTAGTAAATATGAATATCTGTTTGAAAATTTAAAGAGGTTTTACTGACTAGTGATAAGAAGTTAAAAACGGCATATGAAAAAGAGACAGGTTAATTTTGAACCATTTTGGAGTCGCGTGTACTTAAGATAAAGAGAGCACTTTTAAGTGCAAGATTTTTATCGAAATCAGAAGGTCTGGATCTCTTGAATTTATTAGTTTAAAATGTGAGAGATGAATACATAAATTGTTAGGGACAAGTCAGCCTTGTTCAAGTTTTTTCGTAAAAAAATAAATGATACTAAGGTATCCTTTGGATAGTTAGAAAAAATAGATAATTTTATATAAAAGTTGAAAGTTAAATAAAATATTATTATAATATTCTTATTATTTTGAAATTTAAAAAAGTTAAATGACTACATACAATCATGGAGTGTACAAAAATTATGCAGTTACTTTGAAAAGAGTGAAGTTCATTATTAATTTTTTTTTTTTCATGTGAGCCTCATAATTTTTTTTTAAAGTGATTACACATTACACGATGCTCGAATATTCACGACTGTAAATATTATTTCTCTTAAATTTATTTATATACTTATTCAATAAATAACTCACAGCATAAAGAATCTCCTCCGTTTTAAGCCCAAGAATATTTGGATAGTAGTTATAGGCCCTAGAATCTGAAGTAGATCTGGATCCAAAAGAAAAATTATATATAAGCCGAGATTTTGCGTCGATTTGATCAGTTGGGGGCCCAACTGTTGGGCCGCAGATTTTGTCAACTGTGTTAAATAGGTAGACACTAACTATGGAACCATTAATCGCTCGTTCAATTATATTTTCAAGAAGGTGATTTGTTTTTGAGAGATGAAAAAGGTAACAAAAAATGTACACAACTTTTTACTATTCATACAATCTCTACACATCATATTTATTTATTTATTATTTATTTATTTTTATCAAATATTTATTATATAAATAGTGAATTGAAAATTTGAAATAGTTTAAAAAGAATAAACTCAAAATATATATATATATGGAGTGTGGAGTGTGGTGAAAGTTGTGTAGCAAAACTCAAAAAGAAAAGGAAATTGAACATTTCAGTCCTTGTGGATGGACGAGTTGGAAAGCAATGAAAAATGTGACGCATATGGCCTAATCTGTCCTTTCCGTATTATAGTTGTACACGGTACAAATTCTTTCTTCGTAATTTCTTTTAATGATATTTATAATTATGAAATGTGTAAGTACTGCGTAATCCTTTGAAAAAAATGAATAAATACGATATTTACATGAAAAAATTAATTTTTTAATAATAAATCTTATTCTTTTTTAAAACTATTGCACAATGCTTACGCACTCCACACCGGTATATAGCATTATTCGCATTAGTTTATTCTCTCTAGCACATTAGAAAGTGATAAGCGTAGCTCTTTGTGATTCCAATGGGAAAATCTTTTGATGTCCTGATGGAGAATTCAAATGTGCTACACCTATTGTCACTATAGCAACCCTTCATACTTTGCTTTGTCATTGAAGATGATTCGAGTGACTTTATATATATATATATATATATCTATATATGATCGTGATATTTGCAAAGAAGAAAGAGATCTGAAGTATTAGTTCTACTATTATGAAGATCTGAACTTTCCTACTAATCTAGAATGCATATTTGGAGAATATCCATCCATGTATAAGAGATTTTGGGAGCACTTACATGACTTGTGACAACCACTCACTTTTATATATATATATACAAGACCAAGGATCACGCTCCATGCAAGAGACCATGTGAGCTTTCTGCCGATAACTTCATCCTTGAATATGTCCTGCTTATTGATATACTCGAACATTTAAAATATTAAAAGATTTGTATTTTAACATTTTTCACAAAGGTAACTGTTAAGGGTCTCATAATAAATAATGCGTTTACTTTCCTCTGGATTACGTGGTCACATGGACCGGAGATGTTTATCTTCTTCTTCTTCTTTTTGTATTATTATTATTTTTTTAAATCCTAAGCAACGTATATACCATCATAGATTCTTCTGTAAACCATTGTTCATAAGCATCACATCTATATCTAGGCCATTGGAAACCTTCTAGCTAGGTGTATCGATCCCATGGTGTTGGCCTCGCCTAACTATTTAAAGGTTGATTGTTCAAGTTTTCCAGCCCCATAATTTGAAAGAGGAGATCAAAGACATTGGTCGTTTCTCAAGGGATCTTGTGGTTTTAAATCTAGGGGGATAAACGCATGCGGCATATCCAACATAAAAGCAAGATTCGATATTGTTGATGGTTGAATATTGAAGTTAAGAGATAAGAGTGCAAATCTCTTTCCCACATGGCTAGTAATTATTATCTCCACTTAGAATTAGGCCCACTGTTGTGCCTCATATTCTACTTGCACAATTGGATACGAGTAATGCTACATACTGTTATAGAATGTGCAAGCATTGTGTAGTCACTTTAAAAAAGAGTAAAGTTTACTATTAAAAAAATATTATTTTTTTCACGAGAATTCTATATTTATTCATATTTTTTAAAATGATTACACGACGCTTGCACACTTATAACTACAACTATCATTTCTCATTGGATATTTGGTTGGGCTTTATATCGAAAGAAAATGACTTGGAATCGAAAGAAAATGACATTATTAGGTGAAGAACCACATATTAGAGTTTGGTTTTTCTGCAAAACTGACTGACTGGACCACACTCATGCTGTAATCCATTGGCAATCATACATACATACTAAAAAAATCTACCTCGACTCAGCTACATGATTAGAGGCCCATTAACTAAGAAATACATACATATATAAATATATATATAATCTTCGAAAAGATCATCGTTAGTTGAGACCTACTTTTTAAGCCCTTTTTACCCGTTGGGAAATGAACAAGCTGGACCAAGTTTTGCACCTTTAATTATCACTACTTTACTTTGGAGTCCCCTGTGAATCAATAAATTTTTTGTCATGTAATCTACATTCCATGGAATCGTTTTACCTCACAACATGAGTGGTTTCAATTCACCTTTACATCTTGAATGATTGTCCTAAAAATGAAAAAAGGGAAAACAAGAAATCTCCTCCTTGAAACCTGCGAAAAAGGTTTTTTGGTTTTTTATTCTTTGTTCTCTCAAACCCTACTTTCTAGCGAAGCAACAAAAATGCAAAACAAGGATTGGCGATCGATGAAATTGCTACTTCACCAACCGCCCATGTCTTTGTTGTGAAAAATGATGACAATAAAGTAAAAATAAATAAGAAATAATCAAACAATCAATCACACGACACAAATTTACGTAATTCGGCAATGTGCCTACGTCTATGGAGCTGCAAATGATTGATTTATTATGCTAACGAATCATAAGATAATATTTGGAGAGATTTTCATTGTTTAGAACGATCATTTTGTTCAAAATAAGCATATTTATAGAATTACTTGGCAAAATCCCTAATTTTCATTTTTATGCTATATTCGCTCAAGCAGAGTGTTAAGCGCACATAGAGCGAATTCTCTGTCTGGGCTTTGCTCGAGCGCTGAGTTGAGCGAACTTTCTATATGATCTTTGCTCAAACTGAAAGTCAAGCGAACGTCGAGCTAACTTTCTGTTTGATGTCCTGAGTAAAAAACAATGCCAAAATTTTGCCCAAGCCGAAATGAAGATGGTTGAAAATTCACTCAAAAACCATAATGAAACATTGGTTTTTCTGCAACACTGACTGATTGGACCACACTCATGTTGTAATCCATTGAGAATCATATATACATACCTACTAAGAAACATCTACCTCGACTCAGCTAGATTAGAGGCCCATTAAGTAAGAAATACATATATCTACTTATATATAAAGTGCGAATCGGTTAAGCACAATATTTTCGTTTAACATTTTTTTCCCATTTTGTCCCTGCTCTTCTTTCTCAATTCCCGTTTTATCCCTGAATTTTTCCCATTTTGCCCCTGGTTGTATTCGAAAATTACGGTTTTGCCACAGCCCCTCCCCCGTGCGCTTCGTCTCCTGCAGAGCACCGCCGCACGCCGGCGTGACCAACACCGTCCGGTCGAATCTCTTCGCCTGCGACCGGCGTTGCTCCCGTTCCAATTTCAGCTCTTATGGTGCCGCCGTTAACGGCCACGAGCGAATCCAAGTCGACGCCGGCCCATTTCTTCGTCCCCTCCTGTGCGCCGCCGCACGCCGGCGTGGCCAACACCGCCCGGTCCAATCTGTTCGCCTGCTTCCGGCGTTCCTCCCGTTCCAATTTCAGCTCCTATGGTGCCGCCGTTAACCGCCGCGAGCGAATCAAAGCTCCGGTGAACAGTGTTTTCGCCTTTTGCCCAATAACATCTTTCCTGTTTTACCCCTGATTTTAGATTCCACTTAGATATAGAAACACTATTAATTCATCTTATCTTATCTTATTATTATAAAAAAATATTTTTAACGATGTTGTGAATTTTTTTTTAATGTTTAAGGATATAAAAAATTGAATAAAAAAATCAAAAAAATAATTTTTTTGGTCCTTATTAAAACTATTTCGAAGAGTGTAGTACTGCTCTTAAGCTTTAGATTTGAAAAATGAGTAATGTTATAAATTGGTTTGAGCTTTATATGAAAAATGTTAAATAAATTAATGTTCTTCATTTTTATTATTTCTTATAGTACTTCTATTTTAGTAATATTAAAAAAGAGTTATGAAAACTTTTGAAGGAAATTAAAATAATTTGGTTTACATTCTTAAACTAAGAACTAAACTGCCTTTAGAGTAATGCAATAATTTAACATTATTTATAGTGCTAAATAATATGGTCTAGAATATATTAATATATATTAGAAAATTTTTAATTTTTTTCTTCTCTGAAAATTTATATAATGTTAGAATTTTTCTTTTACATATTTTTGAATAAAAATTGAGTTTATTCAAAATAAAATCTTAAAAAAATAAATTTTATTTATTTCCACTATTTTTTTTTCTTTAATTTGTATTTTAATAACTAATGCAAATTTTACTTTCAAAATTTTTAATGTATTACAATTTGTTCAAATTATTTTTTGTAGTTATAACTGATAAAATATAATTATATGATTAAATTATTTAACACTTAGTAATGTACTTTCTAAGTTTAAAATTAACACATTATTATAATTTCTATGTTATAGTTGTCAATATTTTGCACATAACATATGTGATATTTATTATGATCAAGAATAAAATCTTAAAATAGAAATGAAATTCTGTCCATTGATATTTAAAATTGAAAAATTGTATGAATTTAAATTATCATTTTGTTGTTCATTGTAAATTGACTGGTAGCTTATTTCTCATATTTTTGCACATAACATATGTGATATTTTACACAATAGTTATCAATATTTTTTTCTTGATATATAAACACACATATTTAAACTTCAATGTATATGTTTAAATTAAATGGTGAAAATGAGAAATTACATGTTGCTATATAGTATAAAAGATGATGAACTGAATTTTTTCTCTATAATTCATTATTTCTACTTTTTAATAAGAAAAATAATAGTAGGTTGGTTAGTATAATTACAAATTTTCATAAGGAAATAAATTATAACTTCTTAATAATTTAAAAATATAATATGTCATTATTACTATTTTATTTAGCCAAGTGTGAAAATGTTAAATAAATTTATGTTTTTCATTGTTATTATTTCTTATTGTGCTTCTGTTTTAGTAATATTAAAAAGGGTTATGAAAACTTTTAAAGTAAATTAAGATGATCTGATTTAGTTTACTGCCTTTGAAATAACACAGTGATGTAACATTATTTGTAGCGCTGAATAATATGATCTAGAATATATTAATATATATTAGAAAATTTTTATTTTTTTCGTTCTTTGAAAATTTACATAATGTTAGAATTTTTCTTTTACATATTTATGAATAAATGTTTAATAATTACTAACAAATTATCTTTTCATAAAGAAGATAAAATTAAAATAATTTTTTTTTCAATAATCTTTAAGTATAATCCATAATTTAAAAACGTTTTGTCCTATAATCAAATGAATCCACTCCATCTTTTTTTATATATATAGAAACCTAACAAAATTATCATTAACATTAATTTTAATTTTCAAATTCTAATAAACAATTTTTTATTTTTTTATTTAAATATGTTCTTTATATTTTTTATATATGTTGGGCACAGTATGAATATAAGTAGATAGTACACGTTAACTTTCTGTTTTAATAATGTTTCACTATTTTATAATTCGTAATAAAATTTTACTATTAATATTTTTATTATTAATTTAAGCTTTTATTAAAATTTTCTTATTAAATTTTTCCGTCATATAACTAAATAAAACATATGATAGATATTTTGCAAATAACATATGTGATGTTTTTTATGATCAAGGACGAAATATTAAAATATAGATGAAACTCTATCCATTTGTAGTTAAATTTAAGAATTTGTATACATTTAAATTCTCATTTTTTGGCTTATTGTGGATTGACAGATAGTCATATAAAATCTACTTTATTATCATATATATAAATTTATTAGACATTACCATCTATTACATTTCATAACTATATTTTTTAATCTGTTTTTTCTTATTACACTATTTTTCATATGAGTTTTTTCACATTCTTTATTTGGATTTATTCTCTTAATATTTTGTGCTCTCTGGATATTTCTTAAAGCTTGTTTTCTGCAGTTCAATTTTTTAAATTTTAAGTGCCATTAATTTGAAGATTTTACATAGATTTGTTAGATTTTTCCATGCGTTTGTGCACTCTGAATTTGTTGGATTTTTCTATCACTTTGTCCACTGGGTAAACGTCCCTTGGACGTTTGTTTCCTACTAGTATATATATATATATATATAATCTTCGAAAAGATCATCGTTAGTTGAGACCTACTTTTAAGCCCTTTTTTACCCGTTGGGAAATGAACAAGCTGGACCAAATTTTGAACCTTTAATTATCACTACTTTACTTTGGGTCCCCTAGAATCAATAAGTTTTTGTCATGTAATCTACATTCCATGGAATCGTTTTAGCTCACAACACGAGTGGTTTCAATTTATCTTTGCAAAAAATCTCCTCATGAAACCTATGAAAAAGGTTTTTTGTTTTCATTTTTTGTTCTCCCAAACTTAAGGGTATCAATATGTGATACGACATGTTAACCCAACCTGAATATGATATGAAGTTAACGGGTTTGGGTTTCATGTTAACGGGTTTGGGTCAAAATGTGTTGACCTGCTATGACATGATTCATTAACAGATCAATCCGCATAACTCGTTAGTGACCCCGTTTAGACCTTTTAAATTTTTTACTCAAAATTATAATTATACCATTTTTAATCTAAAAACAAAAATATCATAACCCTATTTCATATTTTCTAACTCTCTCTCGGACTCTCACTTTCTCTCAGTTCTCACGTGTCACGACTGCTTCCTACACTTTCTTTGGATTGTAATTTTGGTATTTTTATTGTTTGGATTGTAATTTTGGACTTATGTAGTTAGTTTTATATTTTTGGGAGATATTGTGATTTTAATTTTTATGTGAAATTATGTTAATTAGGTCAAATGGATTATTTTGATCAATTCAACCCATTTACATAAATGGGTTGACATGGGTCGTGTCGATATATTTTTAATTCATTCATGACGGGTTAAAATGGGTCGTGTCGTGTCATGTCAACATGTTATTTTAATGGGTTATGTTAAGGCTTGAAAATCTAATCTATTAAGCTTAATGGATTGTGTTCATGTTGACCCATATCATATAATATAAATGAATTGACATGACACGAACATGACCCGTTAACACAAATTGTCACCCCTAGTCAAACCCTGCATTCTAGCAAAGCAACATAAATACAAAATAAGCCTTGGCAGTTGACGAAACTCCTGTTTCACTAACTGCCCCTGCCTCTGTTGCGAAAAACAATGACAATAAAGCAAAAGTAAATCATAAATAATTAAACAATCAATCACACGATATAAATTTATGTGGTTCGAAAATGTGCCTACGTACACGGAGCTATAGAGGATTTTATTATGCTGAGGAATCACAAGATATACTTTGTGGCGATTTTCACTATTCAAAACGGCTATACTATTCAAAATAAGAATATTTATACGATTACATGGCAAAGCCCTAATTTTTACTTTTCTGCAATATAATTCGCTTGAGCAAAGTGTCAAGCGTGCATCAAGCTTAATTCTCTGTCTGGGTTTCACTCGAGCACTGAGTTGAGCGAACTTTGTATATGATTTTTACTAGAATTGAAAGTCAAGCGAACATCTAGTGAACTTTCTATCTAGTGCTTCCTGAGTAAAAAAATAATGCCAAAATTTTTATCAGTCCAAGCCAAAGCAAACATGGTTGAAAATCTACTTAAAAATTGTAACGAATCATTATCAAGCCGGATCATCAAGTCAGATCGCCACAACAATAAACTAGGCTTCACAAACCCAGTAGCCTCATCNCCCCCCCCCCCCCCCCCCTTTTCTCATTTTTTCTCATTTCCTCATTTTTCTCATTTTATTTTACCCCTCTTCCCTCTCCCAACTCCGCCAACCACCGCCTTCATCGTTGGAGATCGAATGGCTTGGCCAAATCCATCACAGCATCGAGCACAAGAAGAATATATACCGTCTACAAGCACGTGTGGCCATGATGATTCCCACATGCCACATGTGTTGGGGGCGATGTTATGGCTTCCAACCATCATCTTTTGAAGCCATGGGAGACGAATTAATAATCCCATTCGTTCTTGCAAAACTCTTACCCATTCCTCGAACTGCGTGTGGTTGTAATGCCCCTTGTCGATGCCGATGGATTGGGAAAAAAAATGTACAATAATAATAATAATAATTACTATAATTATATTTGGCTAGCTTAAAAAAAGTCATAACTGCATGACCAATGGAACTTGGCGTGCGTCATCCTACTATTCATAACGCGCTTTTCAGCCATCTTTATCGAAAATATCCATGCAATTCATGCACCATATCCACATCCACATCAGTCAATGAGAATAATGCTATCCAATTTAGAATTGTGTATATGAAGGTCGGCATTGGGTTAGTAAAAAGTGGAAACAACCTACGACCCTAATTTGACAACCATGCATAAGCATATTTTATTGTCCACGACAGCACGTACGTTTGAAAACCAACCATACACATCATTCAGTTTTCTTGAGTGTATTCAAACGACGACCTGATCAAGAACTTAACAAAACTCATGATGCAGATCAGCTAAGCTTCCTTTTATTTAATTTGTTAATTTTGACATGTTCTTCGATCTGATGCCTGATCTTCTGTATTTTCGGAAAAGAATATTGTTTCACCAAACAGTGCCTCCTAATTTTGACTGGTTTTTTAGCGAAACCAAGAGGCAGTTCGATCGGCTGCTTTTGGAATTGATTTGTTGGTGGGGCTTTTGGCTATAGAAATAGAATCCAAATCTGTAGCTTCCATTACATTTCCTGGCTTTTATTGTCTTCATCTTCTTCATAATTTCTAAGATAAAAGTCAGATCTTTGGGCCAATAATTCTTCTGGCAAGCATAAGTCTTTAAAAAACATATATTATTTGGAAAATGATTGGTACCGTATTAAAATGTACATTGCATGTTTTTTTTATTCCATTTAAAAAAAAA
>QEOT01009072.1:8402-70526 GCA_003123785.1 Pterocarya stenoptera | reverse complement strand
AAAAAAAAAGTTGATAAATTTGATACCTATATAAAAACATTCACTTTTTGATAGGAGGTCCTATTATTTTTTAAACAGAATGTGTGAGGTTTGTACACTTTAAAATTGTATCTAGTATTATTCAGATTATTTATTCTTAAATTAATTAGCACACGTCCTGAGAATATATATATATATAAGTAATTCCCAATAATGCACTTCAAATATCATATTCTATAAAATTAATGAGATTTTCTAGTAATAAAAATCAACCTTTTGTTCCTAGAATATATACAATTCAATATAATAAAAACAAATTACTATAAAAAATAATAATAATAAAAACAAATTAGGGCTTAGGTAGAGAATTCCTTCTTGCACACGGAAAAATAATGGGGGCTTAATTAATTCGTATAATTAGAATGCTCACATGCACGTACTATACGATTGACCAAACTAATTTGTGCCATAATTCAAAGCTGGTCTAGTATATTTTTAATGACAAATAATTACAACCACATTGAAATTAATTAATAAAGGGATATGTCCATTAATGCCACAGCTTGCTGGGTGCGTAAATCATTGAAGATTAATATTGAATTACCATGTTCATTGACCACCAATATTTTAATTTAGATGCATGTGCGAAAGTCGCTGAGCCTCAACTAGGCCCACTCTTTCTTTGACTTTATGCAGTCCCTTATTTCGGATGAGATGAAATTAAATATTTTATTAAAATTTAAATAAAATATTATTATAATATAATTTTTATTTAGAATTTTTTAAAAATTAATTATTTATTATATTTTATATAATAATTTAAAAAAATTATAATAATTATATGATATAAGATGAGATTAGATTTGAGGGTTTAGAATTTCAAATTTTACAATAAAAAAATTATAATAATGAGATGAGATAAGATGAAAGTGATTGAAATTTCAAATTTTGCAGTCCAAATTAGTCGAGGTTTAGATGAATTGGGTTGAATCAGGCACTGACGATCTGCTGACTGCATACATGATTACTTGGGATGAAGATGATGAGCTAGCGCACTAGACAAATTTACTCACCTTATTGCTCGACAGATCATGATGGAGTTTGTTAATGGATCACGTTTTTATAACTTCAACATTAAGCTTTTATATAATATGATGAATCATGTAAATTAAAAAGAGTGCACATTTTTTAATGTTTTTATTAGACTTGAAAAGATGACATGATCGTTTTCACCGTCTCTCGGTGGTAGTGCAGTTTGTCATTGATCTACAGGGTGGTGCTCCTCCCACCGTTGGAAGCTTCCGTTTATTTGTTTTGTGCTTTTTTTTTTTTTTAGCTTTTTTTATATGTATTTTTAAACACTTTTAAATTTATAAATAAAAAATAAAAAATAAAAAAATTATAATATTATTAAAAAATACTTGCTTAATTATTAAATAAAAATAATAAAAAAATAAAAAATTTCTAATAATAATTTCCAACAAGAAGAATCAACAGTAAGAGTAGCATTTTTTTTCATCTACAATATACCATCATATGTTGGTCTTGATGCAATGGATAAGACAAAGCAATAATTTGATCTTTAAATATTAACTAATTCCCTATCTGTGGAATAATATGGGATTGATTTGGGCCCTTTGGCAGATATGCAAATTGACATATCTTCAAAATATCAATTGGTGCATGTGTTCCAACTTTATATCCTGCCGTCATATTGGAAATTAAGTTCCTACCTCTACTCTCTACAACTCCTATAAAAAAAATATTTGACTAATTAGATTATTGTTATGGTTTTTCAATAAAATAAATGTTTTTTTTAATCATTGTTTCGTTATTTTTTAATATGACATCAAATGATTGAAAGATAAAAAATAAAAAAAATTTCAATCATTTGATACCATATTAAAGAAGAATTACATTACTGCACGCTATATAATCCGTCATAAATATTTGTTTCTCTTATATCATGCTTATTCTGGGACCTAGTTATAGAAAAGCCAAAATACTATTTATTAGTTCATGTGGAGGGTCTCTAGTTACATCCTTAAAATAAACTTTTTCAATAATGAACGGTGAAAAACAAATTTACAAACTCAATAAAAAATACTTTTTCAACGTTAAATAAAATGAAATTTTTTTCTTATAAGCTAGTATTCACTATCTAACATCTCAAATCTCATGAAAAACACTCTCACATCTTATAAAAAAAATATAGGTATGGGGTATGGAAGTAAATAATAGCTGATGCATAACATTTCTCAAATAAAAAATAAAAAAATAATAAGAAAACACAATTTGGTAGAAATTCTCAATA
Organism: Pterocarya stenoptera; assembly: GCA_003123785.1. NCBI lineage: Eukaryota > Viridiplantae > Streptophyta > Magnoliopsida > Fagales > Juglandaceae > Pterocarya > Pterocarya stenoptera. The sequence goes on along the minus strand of QEOT01009072.1, from coordinate 68,233 downwards.
CACATCCTTGGTTGCTTTAGGCAAGTTTGGGACTTTAGATGAGACACAAAATTCTCATATGATCTCATTTCATCTCATCTCATCTTATTCTCAAACATAATTTAAATACAAAATTTTTAAACTAATCATTACAACTTTTTCAAAATTTTAAATAAAAAAAAAATTCCAATTGTTTCAAATCTCCAAACAAAAATGATATTATAAAACTATATTATTATAATATTTTAACTTTATAATATTCTTTATTAAATTTTTTTCTCTCACATTTCTTAAAACTTAAAAATTACTCAACTCAAATTATTTTACTACTATTCATAATTATTTTATTACTATTCATAAAATTCCATCTCATTTCACTCATCAAATCAGCCGTCAAGCCCTATTAATGGTGAATAGTCAGATGGTAAAAGTTGCAACTAGTTTCAACTAATAGTTATTAAAGCAGGTAGTCCAAGATGCAATAATACATGAAATGGTAGACATCTCGAAGATTATTAAACGTCTATTCAAGATCTGCTCAAACACGTTTGAATATATCATGATTCATGGGTTGTTGTTCTGTTTTGAAGATTTGAAGTGGTTTCTACCCTAACCACTCCCATTCAACTAACACTCACACAATCCAAATGCGCCCCCTGGTTTCTGTCATCTTTTTGACTTCTCCTCCTCCTCACCAATATAAACTCTTTCCCTTCCATCCACAATTTCTTACCCATCTTTCTAAATCATATTCCAGCCATTACAAACTCTCTAAAACATTAATTACCGGGTAACGTTCAAAGTCTTTGGCACATCCAGCTTTTCGGGAAAACGTTTTCAAATTCTGTGCGTTTATGATTTATTCTAGTTCATCAATATCTGAGTAACTTTCTAAGTTTTCAATAGTATTTCTCTTTTCATAAAATTCTTCACCTGGTACGTATCACTATCCATACGATTTGCCTTCCTAATCTCTCACTAATTTTCTTCTCAGATCAACAGTTCAAGGCCACCTTCAAGAAGCTAGGTAACCCAAGTGGGTACAGAATTCACAACAAAAATGGAGATTCAAGAAAAGCAGAAAGATTCATTTTCTGAGTCGGAAAGCGGCGGCGGCAGTACTACTACTCGAGTTGGCTATAGCGGTCCCTTGAGTGGTCCGCTAATCTCCGGCAAAAGAAACAGCAGCAAGAAGAGTGCAAGATTCAAAGACGAAGACGAATGCTACGTAGAAATCACACTGGACGTACGTGATGACTCGGTTTCAGTACAGAACATCAAGGGAGGCGACTCGGAGACTGCATATTTAGCCAGCCAGCTTGAGAAAAGACATTCGTTTGGTTCCCAGCTCTCCTTCAAACTAAAGCAAGTCTCTCAGGAGCTAAAGAGGATGACATCTTCCAGGAGCTTTGATAAAGTTAACAGAAGTAAATCCGGCGCAGCTCGTGCCCTCAAAGGCCTCAAGTTTATGACAAAGAATGTGGGAAGTGAAGGCTGGTCCGAGGTTGAAGCTCGCTTTAATGAATTGGCTGTTAATGGGATGCTTCCCAAATCTCGGTTTGGCCAATGTATAGGTATGCAGTAATTTTGGTTGCTGTTTGAACTTTGATGCAAGACAGACAATACGAGTAGACACATCTACTTTTTTGAAACTTCGGACAAAACTAAAGCAAGTTTTGAAGTGTCTTCTTTTTGGTTTAAAAAATTAATGGTTAAAGAACTTTAACTCTGAAAGGACATAGTTAAAGAAATGAATTATTTTTAAAAATATATCATAAAAATTAAATTTATAAACTGACGTGATTTAATAAAATATGTTAGATTGTAAAATTATTTTTATTATAAAATAAATCAAATATATCATATGAAATAAAATAAGTTTATAAATTTATTTTTATAAAATTTTTTAATGGCTACCGTACTTCTCATATAGTAATTATATTTTACTTATATATTAATTATTTGACATCATCACATAATTAGGGATGAAGGAGACAAGCGAGTTTGCAGGCGAATTATTTGATGCATTAGCTCGTCGGAGAGGAATAACATCATCTTCCATAACTGAGGCTGAGTTGCATGGATTCTGGGAACAAATTACCGATCAGAGCTTTGATTCGAGGCTACAAACCTTCTTTGACATGTAAGCTAATTTTTATGTCATTCTTTCACCATCATGCGTGCAGCTAGCTTTAATTTGTGACCAACACAAGTAGTACTACTTGATCTTTTATGTGCCCAACTTTGATTTTAAGCCCTATGAAATTTTGGTAAACCATTGATAAAAGGTATATATATATATATATTATATATATAACTGTTGAAATAATGATCATTTCCACCCTTGAATGAGCGACCTTATAATGGGATAACATTCTTTAAATTATCCATTTGACTACGTGACAATTTAAATAATATATTATGGAGTTTTGATCAGTGACAAAAAGGAATTTTATGATTTATTAATTTAAACTATGCTTTAGCTTAGTCATATTATAAGTTTAATAATGTTGTTTTCATTTTCAAAAAAAAAAATAATAATAATAATAATAATGTTGTTTTCCACTGGAAATTTGGACAAGGGTAGCTAGCTAGTGTCGGTGCTGAAAGCCTAATAGGATAAGTTCAAGTTGAGGATGGCTTTGGTTTGTTTGTACAAAATATTTAACAGTCGGACAAAAACATGTGATGAGATTACGTAATCTCATCATTATAGATTACTAGTAATCATCCAGATCTGAATAATGAGGGACCTTTTTCCATAAAAAATAAAAAAATAAATGAGGGACCTTTTTTTTTTCAAATTTCAAATTACATTTTTTTAATCATAATTTCTGGGTAAAACAAATTCCCATTAATGCAGGGTGGACAAAGATGCAGATGGGAGGATTACCGAAGAAGAGGTGCAAGAGGTAAATTAAGTGAAAATTAAGCGTTTAATTAAATAGAGTTCGTTTGTTAATTTACTTAAAATGTTTCAGATTATTGCCTTAAGTGCTTCTGCAAATAAGTTGTCAAAAATCCAAGAACGTGCACAAGAGTATGCTGCTATGATCATGGAAGAGCTGGATCCAAACAACCTCGGACACGTTGAGGTTTTTTTTTTTTTTTTGAACTTTTTTTTTTAATTTTTTTTCTATGCATATAAATAAATAATTAACACGTTAACACACTAGTTTTTATAGAACTAATTACGGTTATAATAAAAATTATCAGGATATAAATATTTTTTTAATTCTACATCAATAAAATTATATATTAATAAACGATACAGGTTGGGCAGGCCGGATTCAAAAATAGCCCACCAATTTGGAAAGATATGGGGCTTTAGTTGCCTACTCAAATTTCAAACAGATGGACCTAGCTCACCCTCTTAAATGGCCCAATTTACAGCTTAGTATCCAATGCCAAAACTAATCACAAAGTTTTGCATCTTTTGCAGTTGTTCAACTTGGAAATGCTACTTCTCCAAGCACCAAACAAATCAACCAACCTAGCAGGCGATAGCCGGGTTCTAAGCCAGCTACTGAGCGAAAAGCTAGTCCCAACCAAAGAGTACAACCCCGTCAAGCGGTGCTACCGGGGGCTCCGCTACTTCGTCGAGGACAATTGGAAGCGGATTTGGGTGGTGGCGCTGTGGCTTTTGATCTGTGCAGGCCTTTTCACTTGGAAATTCATACAGTATAAACATAGGGCTGTGTTTGATGTCATGGGCTATTGTGTCACAACTGCTAAGGGTGCAGCCGAGACCCTTAAGTTCAACATGGCCCTAATTCTTCTACCAGTGTGCAGAAATACCATTACTTGGCTCAGAACCAAGACCAAGTTGGGAGTGGCAGTTCCTTTTGATGACAACATTAATTTCCATAAGGTGCATACTTACTGAAAATTTTGTTTCTTAACTTAAAGTGAATCAAAATTCAAAAGTACTATAGTTTATGAATGCTGATTGTGATTTTTTATTGTTGAATCAAATTCTTTAGGTAGTTGCTTTTGGAATTGCAATCGGAGTGGGGCTACATGCTGGTGCACATCTAACATGTGACTTCCCTAGGCTGTTACATGCGACAGATGATGAATACGAGCCAATGGAGCCGTATTTTGGCGAGAAGCGGCCGGATGATTATTGGTGGTTCGTGAAAGGAACCGAGGGTTGGACCGGTGTGGTCATGGTGGTGCTTATGGCCATAGCATACACATTAGCCCAACCATGGTTCCGCCGGAGTAAGCTCAACCTTCCTAAAACCCTTAAGAAGCTCACAGGGTTCAATGCCTTTTGGTATTCCCACCACTTATTCGTTATTGTCTATGTCCTGTTCATAATTCATGGATACTTCCTCTACCTCTCCAAGAAATGGTACAAAAAGACGGTAAGCATCTCAAAATCTTGTTTCTATTTGGAAATAGCCAACATTAATTTGCTGTGTTTGATCTAGTCAGGGTTGCAACTCTCTTAAAAAAATCAAGTCGAGTTAATTTGATTAAAATCTATTACAATACTGGTAAATCATCACTTATTTCAAAAGTTTAATAGATTTATACTCTATCTTATAGGTGATCAATTAACCCCAAGAATCAAACGATCCCAAATCTTCGGGATCTTTTGATTCGGATCTTTGAATAGCCAATAACCGAGTTGCTACCCAGGCTGTAGGATCATTTTCCTAACTTTTGTTTGTGCTACATTGTCACAGACATGGATGTATCTGGCTGTTCCAGTTTTGCTATATGCATGTGAACGCCTGATTCGTGCATTTAGGTCCGGCTATGAAACAGTGCGAATATTAAAGGTATACTTCAAAATCACAAGCAGAAAGAAAATTTAAAAAAATTGATTTATGCCTAAATATTGAAGGAATTAATTAATCTTGTGTTCAATTTTTCAGGTTGCAGTGTACCCTGGAAATGTTTTGGCTCTTCATATGTCTAAACCTCATGGTTTTAAATACACTAGCGGCCAGTATATATTTGTAAACTGCTCGGATGTCTCTCCCTTCCAATGGTAATTTGAAATTTGAATAATGAATACCACTGATCCTTATTATTATTATTATTATTATTATTATTATTAAATAATGTTAGATACAATTATATATAGGGTATACAAGTTTTGTACATTTTTTTTGAAAAATAGTCAGGTCTATCATTAAAAAGTGAGTTATTATTTTCAAGTAAGTCTCAAATTTATCCATTTTTTAAAAAAAAGGAATGAGTGAGACTTGTACATTTAGAACTGTATAAACAATTTTTCATTATTATTATTGCGATTGTTATTATTATTATTATTATTATTATTATTATTATTGATAATAATAATAATGTGTTGCATCTCAGGCATCCATTTTCGATTACTTCTGCTCCCGGGGACGATTATCTTAGCATCCATATACGCACCTTAGGTGACTGGACATCAAAACTTAAAGTCATTTTCTCTAAGGTATATTTTTTTCATAACTTGCACCAATTAATGTTTATTCAAAGAAAAAAAAATATTATTCATCATATATTTAAACATTATTTTTTTTCATTCTCTTCTGATATGACATCAAATTATAGGAGAAATAATATTTTTTTTTATTTATCTCTGAATCATTTAATTAACATCATTAATATATACGCTTCTTTAAAAATAAAGTTTGGTTTTATAAGCATAAGCATTTTCTTTCTTTGATCTCTCTAATGGAATATTACATGATGTGATTAATATAGGTATGTCAGCCTCCATCTGGTGACCAAAGTGGCCTTCTAAGAGCTGACACTGCACAACCAAGGTGATTTATTTTCCGGAAATGATAAATACCCTACTCTTTTCACAATTTTTTTACATAATTATGTTTTAAACAAATATATTTTTGAAAAATAAAAGTATTATTATTTTATAAGAACATCTTCATTAATTTTAAAACATCATTGTGCATCTATTATTACTCATTCTTGTCAACAAACGGACTCTTGAAGAACAAAATTTTAAAGACTCAGGACATGTTTGGATAGTGAGATGATATGAGTTGAGATGGTTTGTGAATAATAGTGAAATTATTAGTTGAAATTAGATGAAAGGAGATGATGCGAGACTAGACGGGTCCTGAGTTTTAAGGGTTTACTTTTTTTGTTTGATTAATGCGTTATTGTATTGTGGTACATGTAATTACCAGGATGCCAAGACTCTTAATCGACGGCCCCTATGGAGCTCCGTCGCAAGACTACAAAAATTACGATGTACTCCTCCTTGTCGGGCTTGGCATCGGCGCCACCCCGATAATCAGCATAATTAAAGATGTGCTGAATAACATCAAGCAACAGAAGGAGATAGAGGAAGGGATGGGGGCAGAGAATGGTGCAAAGAATGATCAGCAAAGGAGACATTTCGCCACAAAGAGAGCCTACTTTTATTGGGTCACTCGAGAGCAAGGGTCGTTTGAATGGTTCAAGGGTGTGATGGATGAGGTAGCTGAAAATGATAGGGACGGAGTGATAGAACTTCACAACTACTGCACAAGTGTCTACGAAGAAGGAGATGCTCGATCTGCTTTGATCACCATGCTTCAGACACTGCAGCATGCTAAGAGTGGTGTGGATATTGTGTCGGGGACAAGGGTTAAGACACATTTTGCCAGGCCGAATTGGCGTAACGTTTTCAAGCATGTAGCCCTTAAGCACAACAATGAACGAGTTGGTAAGCCACCCTTTGATTTTTTATATTCAACTCGATTAAATGAATCGATATTATATAATTTATAGAAATAAATAAAAATTAAGATTTACAGATCATATTAACAATATGAATATAAATTTTTTCGGTTATATATTATTCTTTATGAAAAATTCTTCTCATCAGTCACTATTCACCACCCATCATCCCATATCTTATGAAAAGCACCCACACCCCATATTAAAATGTTATAGGTATAGGATGTAGGAGTGAATAATGACTGATGCATAGCATTTTTCTATTCTTTATATCCCATCTTCTTAATCGTTGTTTAGTTAAGCTTGATTGTAAGTGTTTTTGAATTATGGCAGGGGGGTTTTACTGTGGGGGNTATTCTTTATATCCCATCTTCTTAATCGTTGTTTAGTTAAGCTTGATTGTAAGTGTTTTTGAATTATGGCAGGGGTGTTTTACTGTGGGGTACATGGACTGGATGGGCAGCTAAGACGGCTAGCTCATGACTTTTCCAGGAAAACAACCACGAAGTTTGATTTCCACAAGGAAAACTTCTAATTTTTATTTTATTTTTTGTTCTTGCATGTATTATATATAGGTTATGTACCCTGGTGGATATACATGAGTCTAAAGTTTGGTTTTATGTTGCAACTTATACATAGTTAATTGTTTTGTACTATGAGAAATATGTTATTTACGAGGATAATTATAATTGCAACGGTTTATAGCCATCAAATGCGCCGTAATAACTCTTATTTAAAATTGATAAATCTGCCTCGAAAGCTAGGCAACTATACAAATAAAATGTCACAATCTCGACACAAACGTTAACTAGATCAATAAGATAGTTGGACTTGGGCTATAATAAGAATAACTTTTCTTTTTAAAATCTCATCATGAAACAAACATGAATTTCATGACAAAAAAAGATAAGAGTTAATTACTTTCTCTCTTTAAATTTTTATTAAATTTATAATGTACTTTTGAAATTACTAATTGTATTAAAGTGAACTCTCGAACTTTCAAAACTTCTCAATCTCCCATTCCGTTTTCCAGCAATGTTAAATCTAATGGAAATTCACTATAAAAATATAATATTTATCTAATTTATTATCATTGACCATATAAAATCTAAAATAATATACGCTATCAATTAATAATAAATAATTAATCACTAACCATATATAAATTTATTTTGTACCTAAGTTGTAAGCAAGTATGAATAATCTATGTATAAAATGAAATTATTTGATATTCATTAACCACATATAAATTAATAAAAAAAATTATTTAATGATTAATGATTTATTATTAATTGTTAACATATATTATTTTATATTTTATATGATTAATAATAATAAATTAGATAAAAATTTACATCTTTACAATGAATGCTATGTATATGAGCAACACGTGCAGTGAATTTTCGTTAGATTTAACGCAGCTGGTAGACTGAATGGAGGATTATAAAGTTTTAAAAGTTTGATGGTCCACTTTGATGCAATTAATAGTTTCGGAGGCATATTGTGAATTGAGTGAAAGTTCGAGAGGATAAAGTGTAATTAACCCAAAAGATAATTACATTTAATAATTATCAATAAAAATTAAAAAACTTGAAAATTAATGATAATAATAATTTTGTCAAATATAGTTTTCAAATGGGGTGCTCCTAGCAGGAGTCTTGGTTATTTAATTAAAAATGTTATGAAATATGTACATAATTCCATTCTTAGCATATAGATATTTTTATCTATAGGTTTATAAAAACTTGTATTTTCACTAAAAGATTTTAAATTGTGAAGGGATAACCTTTTTTTTAGCCAAATGTTCAAAAAGCTTTCAATAATGGCTGGTTGAGATTTTCTTATTTCTTATAAAAGAGGTTTTCAAAATTAAAATGTTTGACTTATGTTGGCGACATCATTCGCTTTAATAAGTTTTCATATTAGATAATTTATTTTTATTTCATATTTTTTCTCACTTCATAGCAGTTTTTCATACAACAAAGTTTTAATACATTAATTTTCTTTTCTTAATAAGAAAGCTATACCTAGGGACCAGAGTAGGCAAATCATGTTGCCTTTTTCCCCGAGCCTAGTTGAATCATCACATCGATTACAGTCCCTCTCCCCCACTTCCCAACTACTTTAATGTACACTGCCCTTTTCAATTCTGACAATGTACCTCTCAAATTATTAAAAAATAATAATAATAAAACTACAAAAAAATTCATTTCACTCTTTTTCTTTTGAGTGGTGATAGACCCACAATATTTTGTACAACATATTATACAATAGTGTTATAAAATAGGAATATTTTTATAAAATGTTGTTACACTTTATAAGATAATTTACAAAAATATTCCTACTTTATAATACTGTTGTACAATATATTATACAAAGTGTAGTGGGTAAATCATTTTCCTTTTCTTTTCAAAAGCATTGTGGTAAGTAATGTCTAGGAATGCCCTCAATTCTTACTATTCTTAGAGGATTTTAATTTTATTTTCTATAAACTTCCTTATAATTTAATTAAAAAATATTTTTTAATTTTTTTAATTTTATTCATCTTTAAAAAAAATTTTACTTTTCATTTTTTATCTTTCCTCTATTCTATTTAAAAAATATTTGTCTATTCTATCTTTATTATTTTTTTCTCTTATTTCTATTTACAAGCTTAACTCCTTAATATTTTTTCTTATATTTTAAACTATTACTCTAGTGAATATTTTAAACAAAAATTTAAATTATTTTTTCTGGATATGATAATATTTTTAAAATTTTTGTAATTAATTAAAATATTTTTAAAATTATTATTTAAAACTATAACAAATATGAATATAAGAGAAAGTATAAATGATTAGAAGAAGAATTTATTTTATGCATTAGAATAAAATATTGATAAAGAATAGTTTAGGGGATGAATATTAATTCTCTATATTTAAAAAATTACTATTCATCCTCTAAACCTTTTCGCTAAAATAGAAATTCGAATGTAGGGTATTTTGATCAAAACTCTAAAATAAACTTCAAATTATAGGTTTTCTTATAAATTTTATTATAATTGAATTAAAAAACGTACTTTTTAAAATTTTACTCATCTTTTAAAAATTTCTTACCTCTCATTCCCTATATTAAAACAATATTTTTTTATTCTTTTTTTATTATTTTTTCTACTTCTTTATTTGTACATCTTTAACAACTATTTTTCTTATCTTTTTGAAATGATCGGAAGAAAACTTTTTAACTTATTTTTTTTCACATTTTGTTAATTATTTCATTATTTGTTGAACCAATATTTTTGATTTTTCATTTGTAATGGTTTTTTTAAACTACTCATCTCTCTAAATGATAATTTTTTTAAAATCAGTTCTTTTGTAATAATAATATTTAAAAAAAATCATATTTTCATAAATGATAAAAAAAAATTTTTAAATGGATTATCTCAATGGTGACAATTTTTTTCAAATTTCAGTTATAACAAATATGAGTATAAGAGAAAGTAAATGATTGGAAGAATAATTTATTTTATTTGTTAGAATAAAATATATATAAAGTGATTTTGGGATAAACAATTGTTCTCTAAATATATGGAGCCACTGTTCACATCCTAAAACTTTTTCTTCAAATAGAGAACTAGTTGGATAGGTACGTTTGTCAAAAAGTTAAATTTATTCCCTAAAATTTAAAAATTTAGAACACTAATAGTGAATTCAATAAAGTTATATTTTGACTAAATTTTAACTAGATTCCATAAAAACTCACTGTAGTAGACTCAACAAAGTTACAATACTATTAACTTTAATAATTTTCACTAGTCAAATTTGTTGAGTCCAAGTTGCTGGCCAAATATTATTTTGTCATAAAAAATTCCATCTCCCAAGGGCTATTTGTTTTGTGGGAGCTCAAAATTTTAAAAAATTTCTATTCGCCTCAAAAGCATGAAGCACCCAAATCTCAAACACAGAAGGTGGTCAATCTACATCAATCATCATTTCAATGATGTGACATCATCTTGTTGAAATGCTTCAAATTCTTGTTTTACAAAATTATTATTAGTTGATGCAAATTTTTCTTTTAAAATCTAATATCAACGTTAGAAAATTAATGTGTACTCTTTTAATAACGAATAAATATTTATATTACAATTAGAATTAAAATAAACAAAAATGTCAAAATCAATAGAATAATAATAGATTTGGAGAGTCTGTTATTTAGTATTGTTGAAAAGTGACTAATTAAATTTATAAAAGTGAATTCTCTAATTAAATTTTGGCTAAATTTTATTGAGTTTACTATTAGTGTTCTTAGAGATGCAGATGTGAATGCTCTTAGTTCCTTGATGCACAAGGAATGATGGCTATAAGAGTTGTCTCATGGACAGATTTATCTTTAAGCAAACTAAACAAGAAAAGCAAAAGATGAAAAGTTTGATGTACTTCAATATGAAGTGTTGTAAGCAATAACAATAGAGAGAGAGTTTATCAAAAAACAGATAGAGAGAGAGAGACAAGGTGATGAAGTTAGCCGAGATCTGTAGCATCGGTGCCCTCCAGACAATGCTGCAAAGCTGGAACCCGTTTAGAGGGAGGGCGATGAGAGGAAATGACATCATGTCTTCTGTTTATTTTTCTTCTTCTGAGATCGAACTGGATTCTTCTACCTTTTGTTTTTGTTTTATTTATTTATTTTTTCTGTTGCTCACGTGGCATTTTGCCACGTCAATGCCATGTCAGCTGATTTCACGGCGGTGCCCTTCGGTGACTTATATATAGCGGTATTGAAACTTTGCCTTTACCTAAGGCAATGAAAATGCTCTAAAGTCGCGTAGATATAACCTTTCCACTTTAAACATTAAACTCTGTTCATCTATTCCTTCGACTTTAATTTTAGGCAAAAGACACACAAAAAGCAAAACCATGGCATCTTTTTAAGGATTTGTAATTTTGGGGATTGTCAATGCACATTACAACTTTTTATTTTTATTTTTTCTTTGACAGAGAGTTAATTTTGAAGGGAAAAAAAAAGAAAGAAAAAAGAAAGCAATTATTGTACCTACTGGTACGTGTGTTTGTTGAGAGTCGCATCCTTCAACATTGATGAAATTTTCTTTCTTTCATTAATGAAACTATCTTGACCATGAATAAAATGGCAAAGGACATGGCTGATGGCACTCTTTAACTTGTATAATTTATCTCGAGTTATGAAGTTTGACAAATAGTTCATCAGAAATATTTTGAGACTCGAATTTAGATCCCGAATGTTTTTTTTTTTTAAATAATTTTGTGAATTTTTTTATTTTTTTTAATGTTTATGATGATTAAAAAATTACATGAAAAAAAAATAAAAATTTACGGGAGTGCATGCAGTTCTTAGCCTAGGAATGAACTTTTAAAAGAAAAAAACAAAATCACATCTTTATTAAAAAAATTAGACAATTATTATTAAAACCAACAACTTTCTTTCTTATAAGGAAAAAACCTCTTATTTTCACTTTATAAGGTTAAATATTAAAATCGTCTTTAAATTTTTTAAAAAAGTAGACGACTATATTTTTATTTTATCTTATTACTTTTTCGATTTGCACAATTTAACTATCAAACTTTTCTTATATAAAATATAAAATAGAAGTGTTATTTAAACGTTTTTACACCACATACTATCTATATATCTTCAAAATTATCTTACATAAAAAAAACGTGACACGTCTAAAATAACACACCATCTAGCATAAAAGACAGAAGGAGGAAGCGAGCCTCTCCCTTTTTATGGCTACTTGAGTATAAAATAATATATTCGTCTTAACTCAAATTATTTATTACTATTCATAAATTATTTCACTATTATTTATAAATTTTTCATCTTATTTCATTCTCCAAACAATGCCTAGTGAATTACTAAAATCCTAACTTCTTTTATTTTCTCCTAATTTTTTTTTTCCCCTCCCTCTCGTAAATATTTTTTATTTGAACTCTAGTAGGTTTTTATATGTTTAGATNTTTTTTTTGGGGGGGGGGGGGGGGGAATTGATGAACACCAAACAGGTTGTTTCAATTGAGTGTTCGGTCCGTTTCGATTTTTCTTTTGGACCAAACCAAATCTTCGTCTGTATAGAAGTGGGGTCAGTATATTATAGATTGCCGAGCAGTTACAATTCTATCTTGCTAAGCAAGTTGTTATACTTGGGAAGGAATGGAGGGAGATTTCAGAGAAAGTTCATAGAAAGTTTTTTATTCCATTTGTTTTACAGATTACATGAGATGAGATGAAAGTTAAAAATTAAATAAAATATTATTAGAATATATTTTTTAATATTTTTTTTATTTTAAAATTTAAAAAAATTGAAATATTTATTTTATTTTGTGTGAGAATTTGAAAAAATTATAATAATTAAATGATATGAAATGAAAATAATTGTGAAAACAAACGAGATATAATAGGAACTTTCAGTTCACAATACACATATTAAGCAACTTTGTTGAAGGAAGTATGATCTCATCTAGGATTAGGAACATAAGGCCTCGTTTGTCTTCGGATATGAGATGAGATGAGATGAGTTGAGATTAATGTTTAAAAGTTGAATAAAGTATTGTTAAAATATATTTTTTAATATTATTTTTATTTTAAAATTTAAAAAAGTAGAATTGTTTATTTTATTTAATATTGAGATTTTAAAAAATTATAAATTTATAATGATGAAATGAAATGTAATATTTTTTGAAATCAAAGAAGATCATACGTTCTCCATCCAACGACCCCAACTAACAAAACTGTTTTCGCTGAGTATGACAAACTAATTTTTAGTTGAAACGCTTTAAATTTTGTAAAGGAGATATAATTTTTTTTTTTTTGTCAAAACTGTTCGAAAGATGCCATCAAATATTTAAATATATTAACAAAGAGAAATTTTTGTAGATGTGGTTTCCTTAATATTTATGAGAGCAATGGGATTTACTTTAAAAAATGTTTTTGCCAAAGAAATCTGTTTAAATGTAAGAAACAGAATTTTTTCTATGAAGATGGAATTAGACACAATTTTTTCATATAATTATTATAATTTTTTTAAATTTTTACACAAAATATAATAAATAATTCAATTTTTTTAAAATTTAAAATAAAAATAATATTAAAAAATTATAATATAAAAATATTTTATTCAATTTTTAATAAAATATATTATCTCTTTTCATTTAAACTATGTAACCAAATGAGATTATAATTTTTATTTTAAGATTTGAAAAAGTTAAATTATTTATTATATTTTGTTTGAAAATGTAGAAAAATTATAATGATTATATGAGAATTGAGATGAGATAAAATGAGATAGTTTTGATTTTATCTTTGTGTAACTAAACCAACCCTTAAATGATATAAAAAAAGCTTTTGATAAAAATAAAAATCCAAGCTATTTATTTACAAATAATAAAACTAATTATAATACTTAATAAGATATTAATTGTCATAATATCATTGAACATAATAAATAGAGTAGTGCTAGGCTGCCGCCATCAATTATTGTTGGAAATGCTGCATAGCATAAATTTATCTTTTCATTTATATTTATATTTATTTGTAATTTTTTAACATATTTAAATATTTTTAAAAATTAAAAAATTTTAACAATACACTAAAAATTATTTTTTTAATTATTAAGTAAAAAAATTAAAAAATAAAATAAAATACTTAAACGGTCAAAACAAAAAAATAAATTCAGAAGAAATACTAATATTTCTCTAATAAATATAAATAATAAATATGCATTATTGCATAGTCAGTAACAATATTGCAGCTTCCACCATATCAAAACAAATCTAATAAGATTTTAATTCTCATAAACAGCACTGTTGCCATGCACCGCACCAAGCACCATCCCCTAGGCCCTACTCTATCTCTCTCTCTCTCTCTCTGTGCCTGCCTTCCCCCCACCCTTTCTCTTAAAGGCTTCTTATTCCTTCTTTTTAAATAAGCCTACTCTCTCTTTCTCTCTCCCTCTCTCTCCTCTCTCTCCAATTGCTTCTTTCTCCTTCTTCCAATGGCAGCTACAGAAGCAAAGACAGAAGCTAAAGAAGTACCCAAAGAAGTGGTAGCAGAAAACCCAGAACCTCTCAAATACAAGGTATGATAAAATATGGTTTCTATGATTCTATCAACACTCACTTCTATTTGTTTTTTCAATCGTTTTGAACTCACATATTTCTGAACCCCTTCTACTTCCACTCTTTTCTTTAGACATGGGTCTTGAAAGTCTCCATCCACTGTGAAGGCTGCAAAAGAAAAGTAAAAAAGATTCTAACAAACATTGAAGGTAACTCCAAAATCATATATTCTTTTAGATATTTCTTCATTTTGGTTTCTGATTGAGTTTCAAAGTTTTACTTATATTCTCATATGGGTCTTGTTTACCCAAGAAAAAAGGTTCTCGTTCATTTACTCTAGTTTGAAGTTTCATTCCTTCTATTTAGTTATACCTTTCTTTTTTGATATTTTCTTTATTTGGTGGGTTGTAATCCTATGGGTTACGAGCATTTCTCATCTGGGCTATTTGTATTTTTTCTTAATCATGTCAGTATATCCATCTTTTTCTCGAGTTTTCTCCTCTATGTATGGTTTATTTCATCTTCAGTTCCCATGTTCTTCCCATCTGGGTCTTTCTTTTTCCCTCTGTTTTAGCTCTTTCCCCTGAAAATTTTGGAAACTTGCTTTTGGATTCTCAGGCGTTTATAAGACAGACATTGATTTGAAGCAACAGAAAGCCACAGTAACGGGGAATGTGGACTCAGAGACTTTGATCAAGAAACTGGTAAAGGCAGGGAAACATGCAGAGCTTTGGCCTGAGAAAGCTGGCCCAAAAGAGAAAAAGCAAGGCAAATCGAAGAACAAAGAGAAACAAAGCGAGCAAGAAAGCTCTGAAGAAAGCAACCAAGTCGATGACAAGGAAAAAGAGACGGTGAAAGCTGGAGTTCAAGGCCACGATCCTGCTAAAAATGGTGAAGGTGGTGAGGGTTGTAACGTCAAAGTCGGTGAAGGGGGTGCTGCGACTAGTAAAAACGGCGGACAAACGACCGAGCCAAAGCATGAAGTGAAGCAAACTGTGACAGTACCGGCCGGTATCCAGTCTCCGGCGGCTGAGAAGAAGGTTGGTGACGGTGAGGTTAATGGGGGTGATCAGAACAGTGGTGGGGGAAGTGGTGGTAAAAAGAAGAAAAAGAAGGGGCCAAAAGCGAACAACAACAGCAGCAACACCATTGATGAGGCTGCCGAACATTCTGGTGATGCACCGCAAACTCAAAGCACTGGATCAGCAAATCATGGTCAAGGTCCAATGCAAATGCCAGCTCCAGCCAATGACAGCCCTACACTTCAGCATATGTACCATCAATACCCACCAGCCAATTACAGCCTTCAACGTCAGCAGTTATACCATCAATACCCACCACATTACCATGCACAATCAGTGTACGCTACGAGCTACAATACCCATCAATACCCGAGCAACACATCATACTTTACCTCACCACCACCGAATTCATACGTGTACATGCACCCGGGTTCGGGGCTTGAGACCGATAGGGAGCGGGACCGTCCACCGGCCGACTACGATGGGTATTCGTATTCGTCGGCACACCCGACGGCGGATTCGTTTGAGTTATTTAGTGATGAAAATCCAAATGGGTGCACAATCCTGTGACATAGACAGCTTATACCACTCGTATAAGCGAATGGGGGATATAATTTTTGTAATGTATGTAGATATATGAAAAGAGACCAAAGTAGTAAGCTTGAGACGTCTAGCTGTCGGGGCGGGGGAAATAAACGGTGTTTGTTTCAGTGGGGGGTTTTGGTTGGCATCTGTGCTTAAGCTTTATTTAGTAATGTTTTAACTATATTTTGAGGTTAGTTTAAAAGTTACTAGCCTTGTAATGCTGAGTTGTTCGTAGGACCCATCTCTCTCTCTCTCCTTCTCAACCTCTCTCATATTTTAGGCTTTTTGGTGCATAATTGCCATGGATGGGTCCAAGGAAACCTAACGGGGTCATCGTCATGGCCATGTAAGCTTTTGAGGCCCCACGATTCTTTTGCACCCCATACCAAGCTTTGCTTTGCTGTGTGGTTGTAAATGGCTGGGGGTTTGTAGGACCCTTAAAATCTTTTACTTTCTGATGTGTAAAGGGAATTTTATTTTGGTGGGATGAGTAGGTCTGAGTTATACGTGAATAAAAGTATTTGAATATATGACATAAATAAATTGAGATATGTTTATTTTTTTGTTAAAAATTAAAAAAATAAGAAATTCTATCACTAAACATATTCTTCCTTTTGCAAAGTAAAAGGTCATTTTTTATTTTTCCTTTTAATAAAAAAAGTATCGATTCTTGCTTTAAATAGGCCTTAAATTAATTGGCCTCAATTTTGATGAGTTTCTTTATTTTCTCCCTTTTCTTTCGAAAAGCAGTCTCTTTTTCAGATTAAAACTGCCCTTGGACTGTGTGATAGATTGTCACTTTTACAGAGTTACTCTGCTATAAATTCATTTCGCCTTGGATTAATGCGAGACTTTGCCAGCTCACGCCTTGAATTAAAAGCATGTGTACGGTCGCAGACTAGCTGCCTCTCTAGGGAAGGAACCTATAAAGAAAGAAGGCAGGCTTGTGGGCCTCTTTAATTTCTTTTAATTTTAAATAATTTTATTATTTTTAATTAAACTTCTAAATATATCATTTATATTTTTATAAATAAAATAAATTGAGATAAAAGTTAAAAGTTAAATAAAATATATTATTAAAAAATATATTTTTAATATTATTTTTATTTTAATATTTAAAAAATTAAATTTTTTATTTTATTTTATTTAAAAATTTAAAAAAATTATAATAATTAGATAAAAATAAAATAAAATGAAAGTAGTTGTGAAAATAAACGAGGTCTTAAATAATTTTAAGACTAAGTTTAGATTAAAAAAAAAAAATCTCAACCGATCTCATCTCATATTATCTCGTCATTATAATTTTTACATAAGATATAATAAATAATTTAATTTTTTTAAATATCAAAATAATAATAATATTAAAAAAATATTCATTCTAATATGGATAATGATAAGATTATTATTCTTATACTATTCATTTATTATTTATTTTGTATTTATTTTTTTAATTTTTAATTTTATTTAATGATTAAATAAGTGACTATTAATAAAATTATATATATATTTTAATTTTTTTAATGATTAAAGATGTTAAAAAAATATTTAAAAAAAATAATAAAAAAATAAAAAATTCAAATACACTATAATTATAAATAATTAAGAAGATCTATCATGTCTTTTTAATAATATTTTATACAATTTTTAAATTTAATCGAAAAATATCTTCCCTTATCTCACTGCACAAATCCCACCTAATAGTAATCAAGTCTCACTGACACCATAGCTTGCCGTTGAAGTTTTGAACCTTCAATGAACTATCCAAAAATATTCTCCGAAAAATAGGATTAATCTAGGCCAAACTCCACTTTCTACTGAAATTACTAAAATATTTCTCTATTTTTCTTATGTAAGGCCCATTTTTTGGCCTTTCAAAATGGTTTTGTTAGGGTCATCCTGGTAAATGAGCAAGAATCAGAATTTAATGGGTCCTGCATATCAGGCACGGCTTCTCTTTAAAGAGTATCATTTCCTTTCTTAAACCAGGAAGAGAATAGCTGAAGTATATTAAACAAAGAAAAAAAAATCTTGGAGGGAATTTGTTGAGTTCATTTTTTCTATGATTTTGAACACAAATTGAGGAAGCAACTCCAACAATAACCAACGCCTCAATTTAATAATTATTATAATAGTAATCTTCTTTCTATCCTTAGAGCTAGAAAGGTCTTTGTGGGTTTTTATTCCCTTGGCAACTTGACTTTCCTTTGACATTCCAAGCATGGAGAACCTTTCTTTTGTTCTTATTCTTCATTGAGGTGTCATATACAATTGTACCCCATACAGTTTTTAAAAGGCAATCACAACTCCAAAACAACAAATATGTATACGTGATTTTAAAAAGGTGTTTTACCAACGGATGAATGTTATGCATTGGTCATCATTCACTTCTACAATCAACACCTATAATTTTTTCATATGGTGTAGTTGTGAGTATTTTTTATAAGATGTGAGATGTAGAGTGATAAATAGTGACTGATGAGAAGAATTATTTTTAGCATCTACAACTTTCTATATAATTCTATAGTAAAATGATTTGTATAGTCTTCAGGTTATGTGAATCTTGTGTATTCTCTTTAGAGGAATATTACTTATCATTTTCATACCAAACATCAATATGTGATTTGTCATTTTTATCTTTTTATTTAAATATACATTAAATAGAAAGACAAAAAGGATAAATTATATATTAGTATGTTGTGTAGGAGATGATAAGTAGAATTTTTCTTATCTTTAAAAAGAATAAGAACTTTAAACTCACAAAAAAAATTTATTTATGATAATAGGTTTCACATTTTTTTAGTGGGAGTACCCAACGTTTACACTCTGATTAATAAATAATTTTAATTTCTAATCCTCCATGGAATCGATATGGGACCATCATGTCCGAAAGAACTGCAAGAGTGATGCTCGTGTAATTTGGATAACTTACGATGGTTAGCATTATTGCCTGCAAATTGCAGCTCACAGGAATAACAGAGAGCGAATATGAAATGAGAAAAATTTCAAGTTCCTTTTACACGTAGAAGAAGGGAAAGAAAAAGGGTCCTGATCCTAAAGATCAGCTTAAAGAGCAGGGGTACGATCCAAATCATAAAAGTGTGTAATATGGCAGGGGACGAAATGATTCATGAGGGAATCTTAAATCAAGAAACATACGTGTAAATACATGTCAGGTTATAGTATTAAAGTCAATCAGGTGCAACTTCTGTCCTCATTTGCGTATTCCTGTCGATCATTTCTGAGCAATTTTCCCTTGTCAAGAACCTGATTCCTTCAATCCAATCCATCATCATCTTCCTTTCTTGCTTGTCAAGCCTCTCTCTCTCTCTCTCTCTCTCTCTCTAAGCAGACCAATGAAACTGGTGCCGAAACGACTAGGCCCTGACTTGTAAACCTCACTCTCAAGTCATGGGAAGGTCAGACTAGGTGCAGTCTCCCTTCTCTTTTCTTGTGCTTGTAAAGGCAAAAGGAGAGGTGGTGAGCCTAGCTAGTATCTCCGGACGTGATTACAGGAGTCCTCCCCGTTGTGAATGTAGCCATAGCTACTATACGAGCTCGTCACACAGTACCACCAAACTGTTAAGTGTTAACCGGTCCAAAGCCTATCATTCTTGGTTAGGTTAAAGTTGCATCCTGATTGACGCATAAAGCTACTTATGATTTATTTTATAATAAGTATAATTTAAAATAACAAATTTAAAATGAAGAATAGCGTTATTCTTTGATAAATGTGCCTAACCATGAAAAAATTATTAGATATTCCAATAATATGAATGTCTTAATACTTTAGCCTCTCCATTTAATTCAAATTTTTAATATATATATTAAATTTAATTGATATGAAATACTATAATACAATATGAATATCACGAATCCATATTTTGAGACTATAAAAATACATAATAATTACTCCTAATGATGTTAGATATGAATTTCATAATAAAATAAGTTGTGACCCAAGCTATATATATATATAATGTACAAACAATGGCAAATAATACAAAAATAAACAAGTCATTGCCCTCAAAACCTCTTCAAATGAAACATCCCTCTTGAATTTTTTGTTCCCTTAGAGCTTCATCTAACGAGAGAGACACTGATAAATGACATTTCCTGATTTTTTTTTAATCCCCTTGATTAGGGAGGCTTGTCCCAATTACTGAAAAGACTGCTAGGGTGCTGCCCAATAGTGACAGTTGGGTGGTGCCCCCAAAGCAAAATTCTCATTTTCAAAATTTTTTATTCATATTTTTTAATATTTTTAAAAAATATAAAAAATATCAATATATTTATAATCACTTTCTTAATTAATAAATAAAAATAAAAATAAAAATAAATACATAAACAGTCAAAATAAAAGAAAAAAATGAAACAGCACAGCATCATTATTCTTGCTGAAAACAGAAAACATAGGGCTACATTAGTTTAGGAAAGATAAATAACCTCTTTTGTATTTTATGGGAAAATAAATAATCACAAACTTAAAAACTTTGAGGTAAAGTGATGCTAATCATGACGACAATGACGGCAATTATGACAAATAACAACGATGCAATAATCATCTCAAGCATGCTGAGTAATCAGAGATTAACCAATTGGCTTAAAATGTACCTAATATTATTTTATTTTATTATAAAGGTAAAGATTCATACCTTAAAAAAATGAAAAGTTTCGCTAAAGTCCAAGAATAGCAAATTAACATGTTATTATTATTATTATTTATTAAGAAAACATGTCTTCCATTAAAGTTGCATACAAAGTGGTTTTGAGCCAAACTAGAAGGGAAAAGGGGCAGTTATAATGTTTACCCCATTCGCTTTCAGAAAAGGTGTGCCACAAAGGACCACCTTATTATTTTTTATTACTAGTGTGTTTGGAACTCGAAGTTAATCTCAACCATGTTGGAAACATCATTAGAAGTTTTACCCATTTACAATTGGATGTTTTTAAAAAGGCCGAGGCATGAAATAAGGTGCATGATTTAAAGCCATAAGAAATTAAAGTAGGAAGAAGATGTTTGTGACATGGAGTAAAGTGGATTTAGATTCTAGAAATATATGCTGGAAACCATCATGTTAGCTTGATTCCGTACAACATATTTCCCTTAGTTGACTGCTTGTGTGTTGAGAAAATAGAGGAAAAGATTCTGAGTGGTCTCAAAATGTTATTCTTCCCAACAATCCAAGAGGTTTAGGAGGGAAAATGATTCAAGAGGGCACATTCAATTGTCCATGGAAAGAGAGAAGTGCTAGATCTTCGCATAAATCTTATAAAAGTGAGTTTATACGTTGTTGACGTGACTAATTAAAGCGATACATTAGATTTTCTTTATAATAAAGAGACATTTTATAATCTATCATACCATATCAATAAATGTTAATTTATAAAGTTTTTATGTAAGATCTCTGTACAGACCGATAATTTATCAGGAGAAAATGACATTCTTAAAAAAGAATCTTCATTATCTATTACATGAACTAATAGGGGAGGCATTTAGAAAACAATGGTAAAAAAAAAAAAGACATAAAAACGTTTTTGAAAGATTAGGACAGCTTATAGTTATAAATATTTTGAATTTTACAACAAAATTGAATTCCTTTTTTTTTTTTTTGATGTCGGGGAACTTCTCCAAGGCAGGGCCTATCGGATCCGCCTCTGCAGAGTAAATCCCGATCCCATGTACCGCATCCTAAAAAATTTTCCTACATGAAACTGGTTAAATCGCTGACTTTTCACCAGGAGGTGTGACCCCTAGAGATTGTTTGCATCCGAGAGGATTTGAACCTTGGAGCTTGGCGGCAGCATACCCTCAAGCCCAAGGTCTTTACCACTTGTGCAACCCTAGGAGTTACAAAATTGAATACCTATGGTTAATGGGAATGGCCGAAACAAAGGAAATCATCTCAGAGAGGGAGGATAGGGGCTTGATTGAGTGAAAACTGTAGAACAAACAGACAAAATGGAATATCATGTAACTGTCCAAGGGGATATGTATAAGGTACAGGGAAAAGTTGCCAAGTAACCTAATATTTGCTACCTTCGGCTTTCTAGAGTTTTCTATATGACTATTGTTATCTCATGAATCCAGGATTAAAATACATGGGAGGGTTTATATAATATGAGGGCTGTCAATTCCATCACTCCTAACATGCTGAACTAAAGATGGACATTTAGGCAGCAAACCTTTTATAATGTTGTTTCTTTGATAATTGCAATGTCGGATTTTTTTTTATCCAACGTTTTGTTATTATCAATCACAATTTTTAATGCATTTTAAGTGATTTTATATATCAACTACTTAAAATTAGAATCCTTTGAAATATGAGATGCTTCACATATATAATCGGGGATGACAAATTTAAGATGGAGAAGAACATTTATCCTTCCGAGCCTAAATATTTGTATGTTTTTGTTAGCCAGTCCAGAGCTCTTGATAGGGTAAAACAAGCTCTTATAAAACTGAACCTTGAGTTCATACTCAAATCTTTGAGAGATATTCTCTAACATGTCCCTATTGTTATACGCCCAGATTTTGTAATGAAAATGTATTGCAAGAAGAGGAGTGGAAGGGATTATAGGGCCTCGGAGGAATAAGCCAATCCCATGTGTTCTAGAGTCCAAGTTTGAGGCCTCAAGAATTATGTATAATCTGAAAGCCCAGAGATTGAACCTATGGACACGTAATGAATAATATAAAGAACAGATAACACTTCTGATAGATCAGAAAAGCTATCCTACCAATTTATTCTAGGGTTATTCAAGATAAACTCTGGAGCTAGCAATTATCAACACCTTCATACTACTATAAATAACATTTAAAGGTAACGTATTTATTATTCATTCATATACTTATATTGAGACAAATTCTCTCTAAATTAGGCATTGGAGTTCCACCAGGCAACTCGTGCCACCATCTCATCTATTTCAGGTCATCGGTGCAGTTGGTAGTGTGAAACACGTCCTTAACAAGTAGCATATGAGCCTTTTGTGATAATTTTGAATGGTGCTAAGTAACGTTAAGGTACATAGTTTGGAATTCCTCTGCTTTTACAGGCACTACTTGGCTGCAGAAACTAGACAAGAGTCAAGACACAATAATTAGAACATATCTCCTCCATCAAAAGCCCAAAATTACAGTTTGCCTTCATTATGAGTGCTGGTGTTACCATATTCATGATTACTGTACGTTATGACAGGATACAATATCCATTGGCTTAAGAGCCAACCAACTTTCAACTTTGCATGCCAAAGCCATATGGCCCGATGACATAACACCGAGGCCTCTAAAATGGAGGTCTTGGACTCGACCCATCTCCGACTTAAAAAAAAAAAAAAAAACTAACTTTCAACTTTGCTTTAAGCCACGAAAGATTCACAACATGCCTGCAAAAGAAGTGTTTGGCTAAGCGTCGAGCATACAAAATGACACGTCTGACTGACTGATAGGGAAATTAGGGTAATTAAGAAAATGTGTTTTTAATACTCGAAGTGAAGTGTTTTTAATCTTAACCATGTTGGAAACATAACTAAGAACTTAACCCATTCTGGAATGATATGGCACAGCTTAAATAAATGAAAGCATATATGAGAGGGAGAATGGAGGCGTGTGGAGGAGCAATACTGTTATTTATAGTGCAGATCGAAGATATCATCGTCACTATGAAGCCTGTTATGACGTGGTTTTGGTTCATGGCTGCTCCAACATACACACTGTTAAGGCGAACTTTCAAAGTTGTTAAGGCAACTTGTGGTGTTATTGTATTACGCTTTTAGTCAAGTCGTTAGGAGTCGGGAGTCGGGACGGTCTGGCCTTAACAAAGCTCGTATAACTTTTGGAAATCTAGACCATTCGTCATGACTCATGGCCTAGTTTCGACGGCCATGATACAAGCGTTTTAATAACAAAACTGCTTAACCCGCCCCTTTCCCGCCAAGCTCATTGAAAGTGAGATCCCTCTCCCTCTCTCTCTCCACTTCACGGAGAAAGAGAGCCAGTGAAAAAATGGAGTTCAGCCTCAGTGGGAACGCGCTCAAGACCTTCGCTCGATCCATAACGTGTCTAGCTCGTGTCGGCAACGAGCTTGTCATTCAAGCTTCTCCTTCTCAGGTAAAACTTTCTCGCTTCCCCCACACTCCCTTCCTTTTCTCTCGCTTCCCCCCCCTGAGATCTCACCTTCCCAAACACTTCGTATCTCGCTCACTTATTTTTTTTCACAATCTCATGCTAATTTTAGCCTTTCAATATCACACTTTCTTGTTTATCAAATCGAATCGATCGATTCAATTATCATCTTTACGTTATTGAAGGTCATGTTAAGCACCGGCTATTATTTTGTGTCTGTTATGATCCGTAGAATCCACTTTTCGGTTCGTTATAGTCAATTGGTGATCAGATCATTTTTTTTAATACCGGAAATACCATCTAATTTCTGGTAACCATAATTGGGGCTCTAGTATGGTTTGTTAGGGTTTTGGAAAGCATAAATAGGTTTTCTTAGAAAAGTTAGTTATATTTTGTTGATTAAGCTTGAGTAATTATTTTTTGTTTTGATTTACAAGAATTGTGATACATACGTGAGGAATTAGTGATTGAAGTTCTGTTTGGTTGGCAAGAAAATTAAATCAAAGAAAAGAAAAGAAAAAGAGGATGAAGAGAAAAGAAAACCAATGAGATCACCATTTACTAGTAATATAGAAGGTATTCATATTTTAGTTTGATTTGTTGGTTACTATTTTTTGCCTGCAGCTTACTTTTCACACACTGAATTCATCGCGGTCTGCCTATCATTCCATTACATTTAAGCCCGGTCTCTTTGACATCTATACAGTTTCTGGTAACCAAGTTAAATGCAGTGTGCTTTTGAAGGTAAGGTATTTTCGTCTGAAATTTTAGATATCTTAAAGGAATTTTGTACCTCTGGCATTCTTACCGACTGAGAATCCTCAGGCTATTTGCTCTGTTCTTAGGACGCCCATTGCAAGTATTGATAGTTTGAGCATAAAGTTGCCTGATCCCGATGCATCAAAAGTGCAATGGATGTTGGAATGCTATAGCGGTAAAGTGCTTTTTTCACATTTCCTGTATGTTGATTATCCCATAGACATATTAGTTTTGGGTAGAGGGATGCCACATATTGGGGGTAGAAGCTGAGATTGATGGGTGCTTACAATATTGGACACCGTTAAGTTCATCAGATTATTGATTATAACCAATAAGTGAATGTTTGATTTGTACGTTGGGGAATCCAAGTGGAGGATGTTTACAAATGAAATCAACTTTTGGATGTTTTGTGCGTAATAGTCCATAGTGGTGTTTGGCTTGAACGTCCAATGGCTTCCTACAAAAACTTTTTCCTATGCTATGCACTTTAATGGAGGATAGTTGCCACTCAAACCTTACTATTTCAAGTTAGATAGATAAGACTTCTTGTATCCAGCCCAGCCATCATTGAAAATTGGGATCATTTTAAAGAAATTATGCTCGCTTGTCAAATGCTCAACATATATAATGTTATGCACCATGCATATGTTAGTTGATAACAGTACTGCACAACTTTTGTTCTCAGACATTCTTCTTGTGTACGTTAATTGAATCCAGCATTGGATTTAAACAATTATGTATTGTATGTTTGGCAGGCATGAGGAAAACCTACTGGATTACCTGCAATGTGGAACCTGACATACAACATTTAGCCCTTGATAGGACAAAATTCCCAAGCAGCTTTGTTGTGAGGCCTCGTGATTTCAACAGATTGCTTGCTAATTTTCAGTCATCCCTTCAGGAGATTACCATCATTGCAACAGATCGAGCCTCCTTGCCTTCTGACACCGCAAGTGATATTGAAGGAAAAGCAGTTGAACTCAGAAGTTATATAGATCCAACCAAAGGTAATAAATATGTTATTCTTTCTTGCCTGGCTTTATCAGAAATAAGATACTGATGCTTAATTTTTCTACTGTAGAGAATGATTCATCACTGCACACTCAACTTTGGATAGATCCTACGGAAGAGTTTGTGCAGTATACCCACACTGGAGACCCCATAGATGTGACATTTGCTGTAAAAGAATTGAAGGTATATAAATCCAAGCCTTGAAACCGAGTTTTTCCCACATTAATTGCGTTTGGGTTTTTATATTCACCTAACATTAATTAAATTTGGCATATGCTAGATGGTGTTGAGCCACTAAGGAGCTTTCATAACTTTGTTTGAGCATATTTGGGTCTTTTTTTTTAACTTACTATGTTCTCATTTGGCATAATTTTGTTTGTCTATCTTTTGTCATTGTTTCCCATGAATTTTCTAGCAATTTCCATTTGTCACTACGTAGAAATAGATATGGTTTTGAACCTTTTTTTAACAAAACCCCTAATCTTTAAAATCATAAACCACCCATCTCTAAATAGTTGGCAAATAATCAGAACATTTTTCATGGTATTGTTCAATCCAGTGATGTTCATACTTCATAGTGCTATAAAATTGTTCCTGTTGTAGTCTTACATCAACTTTGGTGTACCTTTAGTTACATTACGAAGGCATGGTGAACAGATGAAAGACTGACATAGAGATAGCAATATTTGTCATTATCATCATCATTTTTTTAATATCATTTGGGAGAAATACTTTAACATAAAAGACTGTTGAATTTGTAGTAACTCATTTGGTGCATATTTAGCATTTGACAAAATCTTCTTTGTTTATTATCAAATGCCAGGCATTCCTTTCTTTCTGCGAAGGCTGTGAAGTTGACATTCATTTGTATTTTGAAAAAGCTGGCGAGTAAGATATATCAAGTTATATCCCATTTGTTACTTTTCCTTGGTTTCTTTTATTTATTTTTCCTCCCCTTCTCATCTAATAACTTCATGATGAGATGCTCCTTTCAGCTGGCAAGCATGCTATTTTGTTGGCTTATTGTGGATGTGTAATGGATTTGATAACAAATCACACATTAGGAGAACCTTCTGTAACAAGTTATTGACAGTACTGCTTGGTATGGTCGAGACATGTGAAAGTTTGTACATATAGAATATGGGTCTATCAGAAAGAATGAAACCCAAAAAGCAACAATGAATTTGATAGAATATGTTGCTCCTTAGATTTGATGCACTACTGTCATATACAAGTATATAGATTTATAGAATGTACAAGTAAATGCATTTAGTGCTACATCGAATCGTAGTATCTGAGTAGCTTTACTCTGATTTGAAAACATATTGGCGGCCACAGATGCATCTCAATGATGTCCATACTTTAGTTTATTGGTTGTGATCATCTAACTACCCATCTATTTATATTATTCTATTTTATCATTTGCATTTGTATGTTGATTGAGGTGTAAATGAACTCCCACTAGGAAGTCATGCAATAAATCTTAGAATCAACAATTATGATGGTTTGTTGGACTATCATGGTAACATTTACTACTATCAAATATTAGATTTTTTCTGCATTGCTTATCATTTTGGAGGCTTGATTTCACCATGTTGTGGAAAACCATGTATCTGGGAACAGGCCTATTCTCATGGCACCAAAGTTCGGTTCAGATGATGGGTCTAGCTCAAACTTTGATGCTGCACTTGTACTTGCAACTATGCTTACATCACAGCTCCATGAAGTGAATCCCTCGGAACCTCCACAAGCGGCCGCCACAGTACATGGCCAGAATGAGCATGAGACAAGGTCTCAAGCTCGGTCACAAAGGGGTAGACCAAATGTCTCTGAGCATCCATCTGATCATACCAGAATTTGGTCTGAACTTTCAGGTGATTATTTTTTCAATGTTTCAATGGTAGAAAGAGAGTGTTCTGCATCTAAACTGTTGATGACTTTGATGTGCAGGAAGTGCCATAAGAAGTGGCAGTGGTAGTGAAGAAAGGCAGTTTCAAGGTGAAAGAAATTTGAATGCCAGTGAACAGAGGGAAATTCAACGGATTAGCACAATGCAAATTTCAAAACCTGCATCTGGTAGAGGAAATGAGCCTGCCAATCCTAATACGTATCCTGATTCTTTCTGTTTGCTTTGTTATGCCATCGATTCAAGTTTAATATATCACCTACTGAGCTTGTCATTGCTTTTACTTGGCTGCAATCCCTCCCTCCCTCCCTCCCTCTCTCTCTGCATCTGCAAGAGTGTGTGTACATGTGAGTTTGTTCCCTGCATTTGTGCATTATTCCTAGTGAAAGACTTATGAGTTACCTTCGTTTGGTTATGTAACCATTATGACTCTATCGCAGCTAGATAGCCAAGTCTGTCTGTTCAGCTCTACTGGCTATATGGCATAATGGTCAGAAATATAGGAATGTAGCCTAATAGTTCTCTCTAACCAGTGCAAATGCTGAACACACAACACTCCGTAGAGCCTAATTTGCCAAGGTAGTTAGACCAACATTCTTACATGGATCTCGACATATTGATTATAATTGCATTTTCTTGACTGGTCACGATAGCTGCCATCCTCCAGAAAAGGATCATATGGAAGAACCCCACGGTTGGTTATAGTGCTAGTAAATTGAATATTTCTTGCGTATATTTCTGCTCTTCAATGGGCAACTAATATTTTTACAATTTGTTGCTTTCAGATAGGCCGGATACTCATGGTCAAGGTTTTTCACAGCGTCATCCTAGTAACTGGGTTGATGCAGATGAGGACGATGACAACGATGATGGGGATGATCATGAACTATGTGTCCGGTCAACACCACCATACTATGAGGAACTGTAGCCACTCTAGATTTCAATGTTAAAGATGGCTGGATGTTTGAAAACGACTAGGACAATACTTTTGTGACCTCAGGACCATGTTGTAATGGGACCCTTAATGGAGGTGTTATAGTTCTTAGATCGATTGTAAAGAAACAAGGGAATATGGAGGGAAATTGTAATACAAATATATGAGAAATGATAATGGAGACTGATATTTCATTCACTATTCATAACATCACAGGATTGATTCGAGGCAAATTCTAACCTCCAGGAAAGAAAAAAGAAAGTTCTAGACTCAAGATATTCAATAATGATTCCCTAGTCCCCACCTTACATTCGTATATCTAATTGCAACGGAAATTACACAAAAGACAAATAGCACTTGTAACAACTTCCTTCTAGGTCCTCCACGAATTGAAACGCAAAACATCAGCTATGAGCCAAACGCATAGCTTCATTTATTCTAGCAGAAATGACGTCGTGCGGTTGGTAACTCTAAATGATACCGCATCATTCTATTTTCCATTGATAAGCCTCCTCTGTAAATCTCTTCAACACGACAACACTCTCTGACTTGTCTTCTTCTTCCTTCCTTCTAACTCAGACAAACCCAGTAAGCCATACCCTCTAGAACTGAGTTATAACATTCTCTCCCACTTAAAGAACCTTGCCCACAAGGTGGGGATAGAGTTCTTAAAGTTTCCACAACAGTTCCCAAGTATTATCAGTTGAAGACGCCCTAGACCATTTCACCAAAACTTCAGTCAATGCCCTGTTCCCTTGACGTTTTAGGCGTCGATCTACCATAGCCTCAGGTTCTAGTTGAAGTTCCCCATGCTTATCCACTAGAGGAAGCGTTGGTAAGGGTTGGATTTGAAAACCTAGCATACTTTCCAAGCAAGAAACGTGGAACACCGGGTGAATTTTGGAATATGACGGTAGGCTCAAATGGTAGGCATTGGTCCCTATCTTCTTCAGCATTTGGAACGACCCAAAGAATTTGGGTGATAGTTTTAGATTCCAATGGAGGGCCATTGGTTTTTGGCAATAGGGTTGCAAACGCAGGTAAATCCAATCGCCAATTTCAAAGCTTCTTTATGTTCTTCTTCGATCAGCAAACAACTTCATTCGACTCTGAGCCCACTCCAAATTCTCTTTTAACACTTCTATAATTTCCTCTCTTGATTTCAGTAGTTGGTCGACAGCTTCAGTGTATGACGTCCCTGGTACATAGGACAGTAACTTGGGTGGGGAATACCCATATAAAGCCTCAAAAGGTGAAAGCTTTCTTGCTGTATGATAAGAACTGTTGTAACTCCATTTGGTCATAGATACCCATTTAATCTAGTCCCTCTGTTTAGTTCCAGCGTAACAACGTAGATATATTTCAAGGCACTTATTGAGCGTCGTTGTTTGCCCATCCGACTGGGGATGGTAAGTTGAGCTGAAACTTAGTGTGGCCTCTTGCAGCGTAAATTAGGGGTGAATTCGGTCCTGTCTGGTCGGCAGCAAGGAGATTTTGTGGACCGGACCGGACCGGACCAATTTGGTCTAGGGTTTTCTCACCTAGGATCGGACTGAATAGGCATAAGGACCGGTCTGGTCGGTCCTATTCGGTCCAACCCTATACCTAATGAGCCAATAGCCCAATCAGATTTTCTATGTTATTTCGGCCCAACAATAAAATTCTACTAACATTTTATCCAATTTTAAGCCAAAAAATATCAAAAAAGAACTTGAAAGGAAAATAAAAATAATCATAAAAAAAATTGTCTATATACAATAAATATGAATAAAAGGTTTTACTACAAAAAATAAAATTTATCTATATCCATCCAAACAATTTAAACAAGGTTAAAACTAAAAATTATACTAGATAATTAAAGAAAATTGAAATAGCATTCCCAAGCAAATTTGACTTCTAAAAGAGAGAGAGAGAAAAAAAACCATTCCCAAGCATAGATAATGAAAACTAAAATTATGCAGATCCAAAAAACTGAAAAATTAAAAGGTTTAAAAAAATAAAATTAAACATAACTCTCGCCTCTTAATACAAATTACAATTTACATCAATACAAATTATACAATTATTCTCCTGTCAACTCCTAAGTCCTAGCCTCCTACATTTTTTAGCTTGGCATACTTTTCAGTTTTCACAATATGCTGTAAAGTGTAAACAAATGAATTATTAGCAAAAGTGAAAATTGAAAACTAACAAGCTAAAACAGATTCACCTCATTCACTTGTATTGGTTGTAGACATTGTATTTGACGCTTCCATAGAATTTTCACCGTCCTGACCAAGTTCTACACAATAAAGAAACAAAACAAATTTTATAAATTTACATAATATATAGTATTATATATATATATAAAAGTTATAAAATGAACTGAGTAAGAAACATACCCAACTGTTTCTTAAAATCCTCTATCTCATCTATTAAAGTCCTAAGGTTGATTGGAGTAGAAGAAAAACAAAGTCAATTTTGTATACAAATGAGACCCTCAACCATCATCGGAGATAAACTACTTCAGAAAGGATCAAGGACACGACCCACTGTGCTAAATATAGATTCAGAGGCCACTATAGATACCGGTATTGTAAGTATATCTCGTGAAACTTTTCAAAGCACATGATATTTAACTGAATTAACCCTCCACTAAATAAGAATGTCAAAACTTGGAAATGTCTCCTCACAACTTTCAGTTAGGTATCTATCAACCTTATTCTTGTTTTCCAAAGAGTTTTCCGACTGTAATCGTTACTTAAATATGACCATTCTTTCTGTCGTCCTATCCTTATGTCTACCACTACCACTACCATCTGTAGTATTTACTTCTTCACGTGGGGAACTTGTGCGCTGCTGTTGTAGATAAGAACTGTTGCATTTCTCATTATCAGCGTATGCCTCATACATGCAAGTTAAAGTATTTTTCACCTTCCAATTCAAATCAACTGCTTTTGTGGGATCATTGGCATACATCTCTTCTAATGCAAAGTCAAAATATAGCATTTTGTACCAAGGATCAAGAATAATCCCAACAAACAACAACATATTCATATTATCTAAGTCACCCTAATATTTGTCAAATTTTTTCTTCATATTTGTGGCCATTAATCCCATCACGAGGCTTCCTTCTTTACACTCCACTTCAATTACATTGGCTACTTTAACTAACTCGAGAAAAATGAGTTGCAAGTTACATATTGACCCCCCGAAAAAGATAGAGTTGCATAATGAAATAGTTAAATAAACCTTACAAACAACCTTATCTTCTCCCAATTGTTATTATTGGGAGGCCCTAACTTTTTTGATGTTCTCCTATTCACCACATCACCTATTTCGTCATCATCGTCTCCAACACTAGTAAGGAATCCCAAATTTTTTTCTTCCAATCGTTCAAAAGCTTTTCGAAATTTTAAAACCCTCTCCAACATTAGATAGGTGGAGTTCCACCTAGTCGGTACATTTAAACAAATGCCACTTTTGTTTGTAATTTCCTCCAACACAATACACTTCTTAAATGTAATCCACCTTTGAGGCGATGACTTAACATATTTCACAATACCTCTCACATTCACAATAGACTCATCAAATTTCCTCAACTCCTTATGGACGATTAAGTTTAGGATGTGGGCACAACACCGAACATGCAAGAATTCATGTTCCAATACAGTGTCCCTCCTATACCTGATTTTTTTCTTCAAATAAGAAACTGCTCTGTTATTAGAACTTGCATTATCAAGTGTGATTGCAAGTACTTTCGGTCTCACCCAATCATGCAAGCATATCTCTATAGCCCTACCAAGTGTATCACCCTTGTGATTCTCAACTAAAAAAAAAAAAAAGAATTCTTTTGTGTAGTTTCCAATTATCATCAATAAAGTGTGCAGTGAGATACATATAGTTGAGGTTTTGCACGGATGTCCATGTATCTGTGGTGAGGGAAACTCGTTTCCCTTGAAGAGCCATTCTCAACTTATTTTTTTTCCTTCTATACACACTAAAGCAGTTCTTTACAACTGTAACACGGGATAGAATCGCTACCCACCTAGGGAAAACAATAAGTATAAAATTTTTTGAAACCCTCCCATTCAAAGAACCTAAAGGGCAACTCATCAAGAATAATCATTTTTGCTAATGCTTGTTTGCAAGCCTCAACATTAAATGCTATGGACACAAATCCCCCACTACCACTTCCTCCACCCGCCTTCCAACCAAGAGTAACTTGAGACTTACCCTTCTTATTCAATGGACATTTTTTACATTATTTTTAAATGTGATACTTCATGGACTTTGTACCGTTGGTCTTCGTATCACATGCATACTAAGCACCATAATAATTACATGTAGTCCTAGGTTTACTTGAATCACCTTTTAGTATTTTTGTAAATGATCCCAAACCATTGACCTAGGTCTACCACTACCACTTAGTTTAGTATTAGTACTTACATTGGGTGGGAATGGAGGAATGCCTTGCCCCTGTGTAGGCTGTGTTGCTGGGATCCTCAAACCCAACCTGAAGTACGCCCATTAATACACTGTTGTTGACCTTCCTAAGGAACCAAAGACAATACACTCTGCCATTAACCATGCTGGCTGGACCAAAGTACTGCAAGATGAGATCTAAGCTCTCAAAGACAACAACACTTGGACACTTGTGCCTCGTTCCCCTCACATTGATGTTATTGGTTGCAAGTGGGTCTTTAAGACCAAAATCAATGTCGACGGCACTCTTTATCGGTTGAAAGCTCGCCTTGTTGTCAAGGGCTTCCACCAAATTGATGGTGTCAATTATACAGAGACGTTCTCTCCTGCAATCAAGCTTGGCACCATCCAGATCATTCTTACTATTGCCCTTGTTCGCCATTGGGATATTCGCCAACTTGATGTCAAGAATGCCTTCCTCCGTGGTGATTTTCAGGAGGACGTGTTTATTTACCAATCTTTAGGTTTTATCCATCCTACTTTTTCTTCTTATGTTTGCAAGTTAAACAAGGCCTTATATGGCTTAAAATAGATCCCTCGCGTCTGGTTTGATAAATTTAGTACTTTCCTTATTGCCTATGGTTTCCAGTATAGTTATGCTAACCCTTCACTTTTCATATATCACTCATCTCTAGGCACTATTGTTTTACTCTTATATGTAGATGATATTCTTCTCATTGGTTCAAACCCCTCACATCTTATTGTCTTCACTACTACTCCTAGTCAACAGTTTGCAATGAAAGATCTGGTTCTCAGACATTATTTTTTAGGCATTTAAGTCACCCGCAACTCCCAGGTGTAGTTTTATCTCAATCTAAGTATGCTCTTGAGATGTGATTAAGAAAGTGATTATTAGTGAATTTTTATTTTTTTCTTAATGATTAAGGGTGTTGAAAAAATACTTTAAAAAAAATCATTTACATTAGTGTGCATATTTGATAAGTACATTTGGTGCCGCCTAACATTATCCTAAAATAAAATAACAATATCTTAATAGGATTGACTAGTTAACTCTGATCTAGATGGGACCGATAAACTGATTGCCAACTTTCTAAATATTAAAGGTGGAAAAAGTTGGCACATTCTTTTAAGAAAAATGCTATTTTACCTACTCAATTTGCCCCCTCATTTTGACACCTTATGTATTTTAATTTATTTTTTATTTTTTTCTTTTCTTAATAGTTAAGGAAGTGACTATAGTGTATTGATATTTTTATTGTTATTTTTTAAAAATGTTTTAAAATGATAAAAAAATATGAATAAAAAAATTGAAAAACAAAAAGGTGATTTTGGCCTAGTGGTAAGTTACAACGGGCTACTTTGAACAGTATAGTAGCACTGCTCTTCTTTTAATACGCTTGAATGGCCGTGAGATTTGGACTATCTCTCCGAGTACTGGCAGTTCGAATAGTGACTACAAAGCCTCTTAAAATTAAAATTAGGAGGGATGCTAAAAGTCATCTCACAGTACATTTTACATATTTTAGATTTTATTTTATTTCATTTTTACTAAACTAATTAAGTTGTTATGCTTATCATTCATACATCACATACTTTTTATGAAAAAGAGAAAAAAATAAAATAAAAGAGATATGGTGTGTGGAATGATAAGAATAATTATTATAAAATTAGAATTTATAAAAGTTTATATTGTAGGATTTCTTGATGTAGTTTATTGTAAAATAATTAATGAAATCATGACGTGGTGATGTGTGATTGGAGAGCGTAAAAACCATTTTTACATATTAAAGATTGAGATAAGAGGGGTTGAAAAAGAAAAACCCTAATGAATTATAAATGATATATGGTAGATTTTTATAAAATTTTAAAACTTTGATTTTGTACGTAATATTAGAAATATATTATAAACTCTTTTACACATGACACACATATATTTAGGAGGGTGGTCGATATTGTTATATGAGAAATTTGTGAAAAAAATGTAAAGGAACACTGCTAAGATTGGTCGATGTTAACCCAAGGGAAATTTTACTTGAAGTAAATCTGGAATTGCTTAGCTGATCTCTTTTGTACAGCCTGAATGAAGAGTTTTATCTCATAATTAATGTACAGCTGGTATAGAGCACTGCAAATCTCACACTTCTACATTCTCAAATTAACGTCTTGCACAATTTCTGGCATTAAGAATTGATGAAGCCTCAATATATACATGAATTGCATCCATTTAAATTTCTAAGATAAATTTCTAATCTTTCTATGCCTTAGAAACGAATAGGTACAACATTATGACTACCCATTTCCAAAAAACAAAGATAATGGCTAATTTCTATATTTTTTTTTGGAATATGGGTATTAATATAGAATTTAGAATAAGGAAGTTGAGATACAAGGAGCTCCCCACACTCTTTCACCTTCACATTCGAGCTACTTGTTTTAACTGATGTTCCAATGTAGCTCCATCCATCCAAACTATTTGACTGCTCCAAAAACCACTTGGCTGGTAGATACACCCCAATCTCAATTGGCCCAACAGAAGGGTCTTCGAGGGCAAGAAGGACTAAGGGTTCTTTTAGAGGACCTTCATTAGTCTCAAAATGATAAAAATACTCAACAAACTGGCCTTGATCAGGATAACTGACCTTGAAAATCCTTGGATCTGAATTGTCTCCCTCATCAACTTCATAAATAGTAAAATGAACATATCTCTCACACTTATTATTATTATCTAAGTTTGGATGGATTTGAAGTGTTACATGAGAACCAAAACTTCTCATGTTGAACCACTCTAGAATTTCAGCTCCCAAGGAAAATGCACACATTACTTGGGATTAAAACAATTATTTTCTTGCATGTGAAGTAAGAACCAAAAACAGAAAGATGTTAATTGGAGTATATTAAATAACCACTCCCACAAAACGCCTTATGAAGAGATCAAAGAGACTTACAACGTCATAGCCTTTTGTCTGCAAATTACTTTCTTCATGATTTAAGCTTCTAATGTAGTAGACTTTGTCATCAAAACCAATATAGAAGGCCCCAATAGAGTCATCATTGGTCATAAACATTTCTTGCTTAAGGGAAGCATCATTTGAGCCAAACTCTGGCATTGCAAAAAACTTAGTGAATTTGATAGCAGTTCTACCTCTATACAATTTTTCTAGATACCCCTCACCGTTCATGTCTTGAATTCCACCAAGTGTTAGGCAATCAGATACATCCAGAATTTTAAGAGATGACAAACTACAAATAACGCTTGGAAAAATGCAGTTATGTTAAGGCACAATAGGCAGCAATCAACTTAATCTTTAATTGCATTCCTTTAGATAATCTACCTAGATATTTTTTATATTGACAGTGAGAAGAACCCCCTTCAAATATTTAGGATTGTAGTAATATTTATATATCAATATTACTTAGAAAAAAATACCACATCAAGTTATTAAGAATACTTTTTTTTTCTATATTCTTAACATCTTTTTATCCTCTGTCTAGTCTGTATTTATTTTTAATTTGTTGGATAAAACCTCTTACCAATTTAAAGTCCAAGATTGACTTATATTGTCTCGAAGTTACTTTTCCAATTTACAACCAAGTTGTGGGATGTTCTAACAAATTAATAACCTTTTAGAGATCCTTCAAATTAATAATAAATTTATAATGTTTTACAACCAAGTTGTGTTCACGTCAAAAGTTGGGGAGTATCTCTCTCTCTCTCTCTCTCTCTCTCTCATTTCTTCAAACAGACCAATGAAATTGGTGCCGAAACGACTAGGCCCTGATTTGTGAACCTCACTCTCAAGTCATGGGAAGGGTCAGACTAAAGTAGCAGTCACTTCTCTTTTCTTGTGCTCTAAAGTATTAGTTTCCACTTAATTTGTTTAAGTTGCCTCATATTGAGATACGAAGTTATTTAGAAGCTATTTTATCGATAAGTGTATCGAAAGTATCAAATTTAAAATGAAAAGAATAATTGTAGCTGCTCGCCGATTGAATAAATCTACAATACATGTGTTGAAACATGTAAAACAGAAAGGGACGACAGACGTTTGTTTAAATGCCATAGAGAATGCAAGAAGTTCAGAAAAGATAATGATATTCCTCATTCCATTGTGTTTCTTATACAGACTGTTTGCCTCTTATATAGGCGTAATACAATGACAAACTTCAGACCTTTAGCCACTCATGTTGTAACACCTAGCTACCATTCTGTTATGGACAGAGTCTAGAAGAATCTTCTTTGAACGTGCTGAAGATTTCCATGTGTGCTGGACCACTAGAGCTTAGCTGAGGGAGTAATGACTGAGGCCTTAATAACATGAAAGTATCAAAGCAGCAGGGAATTTTATATAGAAATTCCTCATAGAAAACATGAAGCAAACCTCTTTCTTTTCACTTTCCAGTCTGCTCAAGATAAACACAGGGTCCTTAACCAAGCTCCATGTAACTTGAAGGGCCCCACCTGCTCATTCTCAAACTGTGTCCACCAAAATCTACTTGGCAAGAAATAAGATTGAACCACTTAGCTTTCTACGTGAAAATACAAGGACTTAACTAGATCACTTGAGTTTTGACAATGCCACAAACATTGGAAAGGCTCTGGGCAACCTATTGGAAGTGGAGGATCCTTAATTTGGAGTAGCATGCAAAAAATTCGTCAGGATAAATTCGTCAGGATAACGGTAGAAATCGACATTACAAACCCATTTAAATAAGGCTTCTGGCTTCCTAAAGATTACAACATTGACACATGGGTTTCCTCTAAGTATGAAAGATTGTCTGAGTTCTGCTATGTATGTGGGAGACTAGGTCACTCACATAGTTTCTACACTTTCTTAAAAATTATCCCCACCCACTTGCCATTCGACTAATGCTTATGAGCAGATAACCCTTACTCAACAACAAATCAGCCCCCACAGCTATCCCAAACAATCGCACAGCCAAATCCAAACCAGATTGATAAACCGTCTCAAAACCCAAGCTCTTAGATCACCCCGACCCTTGTATTGACTGAATCACAGGCACAAAACCCACCTTTAGAAAAAAAAATTCCTCATAGTGCAAAAGGAAAGGACAAAATAAGGGAAAAAGCTCATGTGAGGAAGGGGAAAATTTTGTCTCAGTTAGGAGTTCTAGTGGGTATACTATCATCTATCATAAGCTGGTGTCTATGGCTTAGGAGATGTAAAGCTCGAATGGAAGATAAGCTAGAGAGTGAGTGCTTCTGAATTAAAAGGTTACTTGTAGATCAAATGCTGAGGTTGTCCTCCTTCAAGAGAACAAGCAATGCAAATGCATGCACATTACAACAGCTTGGTATGACTCCTATTCCCATTAAACCACATGCCGATATGGCTTTACAGTGGTTAAGGCCACCTTTGAGCCGTGTCAAATAAAATATCAATGGATGTAGCTTGGGCAATCTAGGTGAGTGTGGTGGTGGAGGAGTGATTAGGAATGGTGCAGGTAACTTGGTGGCAGGACTTGCTAATTATTATGCTTTTGGTACGAACATCATGGCTGAGATCAAAGCCTTATTGGATGGCTTAAGAGTTTGTGAAAAGTTGCAACTCAAAAATGTGGAAGTCAAAACTGATTCCAAAACAATGGCAGACCGGTGGAATGGATTTGGAGAAGTTGTATGGGAAGTGAAGGACATTTGGGATTGGCTTCCGCTACTGCCAAGAGACCTAGTCTCCTCTTTGCATCATGTTTATATATAGACAGGTTAACCAAGTGGCCGATGTGCTTGCAAAAAGAAGTGCCAAAGGTATCCGGGAAAAGTTTACTACAACACCTAAAGAAATAAGGGGTATTGTATATGTACTAATAAACTTGGACTCAATCCCAATGTTACATTGTAAATTATCTAGTTTCCGTTTGGTTTTTTGCACTTCGTTTACAAATATGTCGACTGTTTACTCCTTGGCTTTGGTAATGTAACCCAGTGTTAGAATGTAACCACAGTATTCCTCAACCAATAAGTGAGCTTTAATAATATTTATTAGAGAGAGAGAGAGTAGATTGTGGAATAGAAAATCGGCAATGGAGACTATAATTTCTAGACCCCACACTGTAGCACTTGACCTCTTCGGCATCGGATCATCACTCATTTCTACTCAATACAACATAGCACCAACAACGTGCTTTCTCTTTCAAATTTAAAGAATTATGGATCCGCAAGACACTACGTCAAATAATAATTCAAGAAGTCTAGAGCAAGCAATTTGTTGGGAACTCGGTGTCCATACTTTGATACCCTCAAACATTGGAACAAAGTCCATTTCAAAAACATTCAAGTCAATATCCAGCAAACTGAAAATGAACTCCTTGATAAGTGCAATTCACCAACTCCACAGAACCAGATAAGAGAAAAACAGCTCCAATAAAATCTCCATGAACAGCTGAAGCATGAAGATACATTGTAGCGCAAGAAATTCCAAATTTCTTGGTTTACTTCATTGGATCTCATAACCAAATTCTACCATCTCTCAACTACCATTCGAAGACATAGTAATGGGATTGAATCCATCAAACCGGGCCTAGGTAACTAGACAATGGACCAATATATTATTGCATCCTCATTTATTAATTATTTTTAGTCTGTATATACATCCTCAAATCCCAGTTATTCCGAAAGCATTAGAAAATCTTTTTGAAAAAAAAATCACAAATCTAGATAATGATAATGATTTTCTATATGCAATACCAAATGAGAAAGAAATCTTTGATACTTTAAAACAAATAAGAAACCACAAAGCACCGGAGCTAGATGGAATGACTACTCTCTTCTATAGACACTACTGGATCATCATCAAAAGAGAAGTAATTGCTACAATAATAATTTTCTTTCAGAATGGTAAACTCTTGAGACAATTGAACCATACAAATATCGTTCTCATTCCAAAAATCACCAATCCAAGTTCACAACAACACTTCTGACCAATCAGCATAACCAACGTCATCTACAAAATTATCACCAAAATGCTAGCCAATTGTGTTAAGACCACTTTGCCTCACATTATTTCTCCCCTTCAAATGGATTTAGTTCCAGGCCACAACATCAAGGAAAATACTTTGATTGCCCATGAGTTCTTTCAACGCCTAAAAACAAATTGGGGAGAAAGGATCAAATGGCAATTAAACTAGATATGGAAAAGGCTTTCGACTACGTAGAGTGGGATTTCTTATTTGCAGTGATGAAAGTGTTGGGTTATAATAGTGGGTTATAATAGTGGGTGGATAAATCTAATTAAAGAATATGTCACAACAAATTTCTTCTCAATCCTTATAAATGGCTTACCTAGAGTATTCTTCAAAGCACAAACAGGACTTAGACAAGGTGACCCCATATCGTCTTTCCTCTTTATATTATGCACGGAGGCGTTATCCAGATTAATAGTGGATTGGAAGTACAAGGTAACTTTGAAGGTATACAATTAAGTTGAAATAATCCTTCGATATCTCACCTTTTATTTGTAGATGATTTAATCATTTTTTGAAAAGCAAGTGAAACAAATGCTCAAGCAATCGTTGACAATTTGGGAAAATATCAAGATTGGTTAGGACAAAGAATCGACCTACACAAGTCCTCAATTTACGTAACAAGAATACCAATCACGCCACCAGAGTTGCAATTTCTCTAAAAATTCCATACAAGCTATCATCATCCAGAATGACGTACTTAGGGCTTCCAACCTCATTTGGCAGAGCCAAAAATGAGTGTTTCAAAGAGCTACTGAAGAAAATAAATAAAAAAACTCTGAAGGTTGGAAACCAAAGCTACTCTCATAAGCAAGAAGAACCATGCTAATCAGAACAGTAGCAAACACGATCCCTTCATACCAAATGTTATACATCTACTGTAAAAATCAGTTTCCAAATCTCTGAACACAAGTTTTAAAAACAATTTTTGGGGCTTCACCAAAGAACAAAAGCATAATTTGACTTTGAAATCATGGAGATCTATTTGTCAACCAAAAAATGCAATGGAATTGGTTTGAGATAAATGGAAAACATGAATTTAGCTTTATTAGCTAAAACGAGATGGCAAATGAGTCAAGCAAATCCAAGTTTGTTGCATTCTCTTCTTCAAATGGCAAAAATACCTGAACACATCCAACGTCAAACCCGACCAATTCATGGATATGGAAAGGAATCCTCAAGACAAGAGAGCTACTCTGTCTTAACATCTTTTCCTAACATGTGCGCACTTATTTAAGAATAATCAAAGAATGGACTCCCTAATTTGGACACCAAGCCACAATGGTAAATTCTCTATTAAAAAACTTACCATATAGTAGCAAAAAAAATCTAGTATACCATTGCAAGATTTTCCAAGTCCGATATTGAACAAC
Organism: Pterocarya stenoptera; assembly: GCA_003123785.1. Lineage (NCBI taxonomy): Eukaryota > Viridiplantae > Streptophyta > Magnoliopsida > Fagales > Juglandaceae > Pterocarya > Pterocarya stenoptera. The sequence goes on along the minus strand of QEOT01009072.1, from coordinate 26,374 downwards.
TTTGGCACTTGGAAATCCATTACTGCCATAAGGTACTAATATAGAAAATCATTTGGAACATTATTCCCACCAAGAGAAGGCTAAAAAACGTCATTCCAAACCTCCCTTCAAACAGTTGTCCACTGTGTAATGAATATGAAGAAACCATGTTTCATCTTTTCATTGAATGTCCAATCACCGGGATACTCTGGAACCAAAGTAGCTAGCCCTAAAATCTCACATTATTTCGATTAACTCAATGCAGGATTGGATATTGATTATTATTAACCCAGAACCTATTTTGGGATTAAATTCATTGGAAAAATATCTATTCTAGATATTTGCAATATTAATGTTAGATTTTATCTGGAGAAAACAGAATGATATAGTCCATAATCAATAAATATTATTTCTTAGGAAGGCAAAGGAATAATTGGAAATCTCCTACCAAGCATATCTACAAGCATGGAAAGAAAAATTAAGGCTATGTTTGGAACCACAATTCATCCCAACTCATCTCAACTCATCATTACACCTTTTTCAAATCCCAATACAAAATATAATAAATAATTCAACTTTTTCAAATCCCAAAACAACTTTAATATTAAAAAATAATATTCTAACAATATTTTATCATCTCAACTCAACTCAACTCAACTCAACTCACTTCAACATCTAAACTCACCCTAAAATTTCAAACAATACTGAACTGGCAACCGCCACCTCGGAACCAGTTGAGTATTTCTTTTAAGGTTGTAGTGAGAGACTCTTATTCAACGTCTTCAACAATAGGCCATGACTTAGAAGGTAAGATTCTGGACCTACAGACATAAAAAAGTCAATCTACAAATGCAGTCATTGTAGAAGCCTCTTCAGCCTTCTCATAACAAAGATGGCAAATTACCTACAAAAAAAGTCATATCATTCTAGAAGGTGACGCTCAATTGGTTATCTCTGCCATCAAAGGGGAAACTTCATCACCGTATAGCAGATAACTCCAATTATTGATGATATCCGTCAAATCTTACTCACTAAGAAAGATTGGAACGTTAAAAAAAACTTCGATCTCTAAATCGATGTGCCCACTTAATGGATATCAACCAATTAAATCTTTGATTGTATACTTTTAGATAATCTACCGAGATGTATTTTTATATCGACAGTGGTAAGGACCCCCTCCAAATGTTTAGCGTTGTTGTAATATTTCTATATCAATATTAATTAGAAAAACAAATACCCCATCAAGTTATTAAGAATACGTGGATAGTTATTTCGATTCCTTCCTTATCAACTCTGACCATAAGCACCTAAATTTAAAGTCCGACCATAGACTTATATTGTTTCGAATTAGTTGCTCTTCCAATTTACAACCAAGTTGTGGGATGTTTTTACAAATTATTAACGTTTTTCTAACTGTGTTCACGTCAAAAGTTGGGGAGAATCTTTCAACGTCGTTCTAGATCTAGATCCTTTCTAGAGTCTTTTTAATTCTAGAAATATTTTTTTGATGGATAAAAGAATAGTCCTTTTTTTTTTTTTTTTTTTAAAGAAAAGGACAAAATCTCAATTTTATTAATTGACATCATTTATGATGGAAGAAAACCGTAGTAACAAGCCGGACACTTGGGATTTATAAGTATACAATAAAACCATCCCAGACATCAAAAACCAAAACCATAAACAAACTTATACAAGCGAAAACTAAACAAATAGACCAAAACCAATCTAGACATGCCCATTTTAAATCAAAACCTGCAAAAAAACCCAATAAAACAAAACAAAAGATCACTGAAAAATTAAGTTCTAAGATTAGGAAGATCAATCTTGTCCATCTGAATAATACCTCTCAACTGTCACTAAAGAGCACCACCTTCCACACATATCTACAAGTCAAGCTAGTTTCCCCTTGCCGAGCCAAAAAATCTGCAACTTAATAATTAGCTTCCTTACAAATGTGTTAGATAGAGAAATGGACCCCTTGAAGCTCCTTAACCACTATGGGTGTAACTGGTTCGGTTTTGGACAAAATTTAGGATTGAACCGGTATGTACCGGTTTTGCATTTTCAAAAATCGATTACGCACCGATTACCCCATAAACCGGTACATCCAATTTTTACTAGTTCCGGTCCGGTTTTCTGGTTTTAAAGTATATATACTAATTTATATATAAACTTAAAGTATATTACTAATAGTAATATAGTATTAGACTATTAGTATTAGACTTAAAGTATATTACTAAATTATAATTAATATACATTATATACTAATGTATATTAGTATTATTAATTTACTAATGTATTATGAACTTATAAAAAAAAATATATTGAGAATTTATTAGGCCATAAAAATTTGGTAATAATATTTGAGTGATTTTTTTTTTTTTTTTTTTGTAAATAATATTTTAGTGATCTTATTTACAACTTTGGTATATAAATTCAAATATTTTGATATTTAGGATTTGTTTCTCAATTAATGTGATTTATCAATTTCAGTTTAAGGTTTTACAATTTCAATTTATTTTTAAATTAATTTATATTATTATATATTATATATAAAATATTAAATATAATATTTAAAAAAATTAAAATATATATTATATAGAATCGGTTCAGTCCGGTCTGGGTCTAAAAAGCCTAAAACTGCAACCGGACCAATTTCGACCAGTTTTGCTATTACGAAAACCGGTTCCAGACCAATCTTGTCTAAAATCGGACCGATTTAACTGATTTGGCCGGTCTGATTTCCTGATTTTTTTTTACACCCTTATAGTAACCACCGCTTTCCCAAAACTCCCAAAATACCAAACTGTGCAACTAAACACCAAACTGTGCAACTAAACTCTATTAAAACTGAGAAAGTAAAGACCAATAGAATATCCAGTCATATAATTGGATAGATAATATGCTCCGCCCCACTCTATGTAATGGCAACTAAACTCTATTAATAGCCCTTCCTGCAAGCCACACAGCTGTTTGAGGGTTCTACACAATCCATTTTTTAAAACAAACTATTGTAAAAAATACACTTTAATCATGCTATTTTTACAAGTTAATAGCAACTAAACCAATCCCAATAATTCAGTAGATGCCCGTTATTTAAGTCCCAGCCATCCAACACAAAGACTCATTGTCTGTCTTGTTCTACACCCTCTCCGAAGCAAAGCACACGATAAAAAGAAATGAATCCAGAAAGGAGACATAGCAGCACAGAGTGCTTTGTTTCCAAAACAATGCCCAGAATCTTTCATACTTCCGTTGTTCTTGGAATCTGTTCATTGGTCTTGCTTCTAAGCTCATCACACATTGACACCGTCCATGCAACTCGGCCTCAACACCAACTGGGATGGATGCCCGTTGGGTCAACCTGCAAGGGCACCATATCGGAGTGCCTGACCGGAGGAGAGGTCGAGCTGGACTCGGAGATCAGCAGGCGCATTCTAGCTGGCACCATCGGCTACGGTGTGCTGCGTAGGGACACGGTGCCTTGCTCTCGACGTTCCTCCGACGGCAAGCATTCTAGCTACCATAACTGCCAGGATCACGGTCAAGCTAACCCCTATTGGCGCGGCTGTTCTGCCATCACAAGGTGCAGGGGGGGTGGTTGATCTCTCTATCTCTCTCTCTATTTTCTTTTAGATGGGTTTATTTTTTGCGTGAAGAAATTGGAAGAGAGAGGCGTTGGTGGTGACGGGGTCATCGTACGTTGTTATTGTTGTTGATGGAAATATTGTTGCTATAATAATATTTGATGTCTTTGTATAAAATTGTATGTTACAGTGTTTGTAAAATATATAGCCTTGGAGCAATATTGCTATTTAATAAATAATTTTTTTTTATTTCCTATTATATTTATTGAATATCATTATTATATGTTTTTGTATGGGTCATATATTTGACAATTTTTAAAAATAGAAAAATTAATAAACATGACTAAAAATAATAGAATATCTAATTAAAAATATATAAAATATAATAAATATGATTGAAAATAATTAAAATTATAATTAAAATTTAGATTTTTGGATCATTCTAGGACTCCTCCATTCGCAGCAAACCAATTGGGTGCAACTGTGCATCTATTCGGAAAATTGATAACCCAGATTAATAGGAAGGTGCTCAATATTGTTCCACTTGGAGTTTTTTTTTCCTTGGTCAATAATGAATTGATAAGGTTTTTAGAACCATTAATTCATTCTTTTTTTAACAATAATTAATGTCCTCTCTTTATTAATCTAATGTTGTTTCCTATTAAATATATGATAATTTGATGGGTCTTATGAAATATTTTAATCAAAAAATAATTTTATAAAAATAAACTCATAAACTGACGTTGGGGTTAATTCAATATTAAAACATTTACAAGTTTCTTAAAATGTAGCATCTAATTCTTACCTAAAATCATGATTATTATATGGCCTTAAATGAATGGGGGGCAATAATAATGACCAAGTTTAGAAAGCGAGCATTCCATAGCAAGTCAGTGGCATTTGGCCTATGAGTAATACTATATATCACGCTTACATTTCACTTTTACATATTATGTAAGGTGTTATATATTTATTACCATTGAATGATACTTTTATTATCTAATATTAATAAATGTATCATATCTTACATAATGAAATGTAAATTTAGTGGGGTGTATTAAATTTTCCTTTAGTCCAATGTGATCGACTCTATACACCATATAAGAAAACTCAAAGATACATAGTATAAAGGACATGTTTCACACCACAAACCGTATGGATGACCTGTAACAATGAAGAGACGGCACAGGTTGCCTTAGGTAGACTCCGATGCTTAAGTCAGTAACAATATGAGAATAAGTGTATGTAAAGATGAAGTAAAATATTTGTTACCTCTTATGAGTTATTTATAGAGGGACATGGATGTTGCATATCCTTCATGATCCCTTGTGAACCGGGGGGGGGGGGATATCTCATGCTTTGTAGGAGTTATCTTCCCTAGGATGATCATGTACAACCATGGGTCAGATCTCCAACTCTTTGGGAGTTGTCCGCCATGTGGTTGTAGCTACGGGCTCTTCAGACGTGGCCCTCTTAACTTTAGGCTAAAGTTTTTGGCCTGCTTCTTAGTCGTGGGCTTGGCAAGCTGAGGGAATCTAAATATCCCTTCTAATTACCCCTTTAATTTTCTTTGTGTTAGCACATAGAAAATTTAACTTTTGAAACATTTTATGATCGTTGCTTACCCTGCTAGTGCAGGGTCTTGCACCTGTGCTTTCCCTTACCTGGTTGGGGTCTATGATAGTGGGTATGGTCGAGCTCGTAGCCCTTCTTTTTTGGAGAGACGTGGCTTATGTTAGTGGTAACCATTCTTGCTAATTAAATGCTTTTCAAAAGAAATGGCAACCGTCGGTGCAGTCACCATTTCAAATTTGCAGTCACCCTTTCGGATTCCCAAGAATCCTTATGATTACTCTTCCTGATCTTTCTTGATTCACTCCCTCCTGCCTATTCCCCCTTTCTTTCGTATTTTCCTTTCTTTCACATTGCTTCTTCTCACTTTCGACGCATTTCTTCTTCTTTTGTATTGCCCATTCTTTCTCCTCATGCATTTCCTTTGCTAGTTTCTTATTCAATACCTCCCTCTTTCTTCAATGGCCAGTCGTGGTTCTTCCTGTCCACCTGTCCGTTCTTCTAGCCCAGCTCCGGTGAGGAGCTCTCCTCCTGAATCTTCCCTCGCTCGAATCCCGACTTACCTTGAGGGATTTTGTTGGCGCTCTACTCTTTCCGAGAAAGATTTGGTGAAGCTGAGGAACACCTTTCCGATCCCAGATTCATTGAAGCTTTCTCTTTCTCCCTTGGGATGTGTTGATAAATAAAGGTATGCCGGCGATGTGACCCTGACGATGAGTGCCCTGACACATGGTTTGCGACTTCCTTTCATCCAGGTCGTTTGTGAAGTTCTGGATTTTTTAGGGCTAGCCCCCGCCCAACTTCACTCGTACGCTTAGCGTGTTTTGTTGTGTTCATGCATGGTTTTTCGCATGGTCTTGGAGCCCCTGGGGGATCCTTACCCAGATATAACAGCGAAGGAGTTTCTTTCTTCCTACAGAGTGAAGCCATTGCTAGCAACATTTGCATTTTTAGGGTTGGGTCCCAACATTTGGAGGCCTTTGAGCCCCGTTGTTCCAATGCCAAGCAGTGACAAAGTAATTTTTTTTTTTTCATTTCTAGTACCACTTGGGAGTACCCCTCTAATGAGATGCACATTCGAGATTATTCAGTTCGTGCCAATTGGGGGAGGGTCCCTAATAACAAGAGCATATTGTTGGATTTAACTGACAGGGAGCGTTCTCGTGTGGACTTCGTCCTCAATTGGACGAAAGAAAATGACAAGATTGGTTTGGCAACAGAGGACTTGCTTTCTGCCACCAATATTGACAGGTTCTTAGTGACCCCCCATTGGGCCCATGTCCGGGGTCGCAAACTCAAACCCGTTTCACCCCCACAACACCCTGTGAAGAGGCACGCTCCCCAACTTGGGGGGGAAGGAAAGTCTTATGGAATTGGCGGTTCTTAGCCTAAACGCCCTTGTGACCAAGTCAACATAGGCAAAGTTGTTGGATCCACCGTAGGGGGGGATGTGGAGATGGATTGAGGAATGGGTTGCGATCTTAATCTTGCTGTTAGTGGGGAGGCTCCTGATGTTTCCCCCAGAGAGGAGGTGCCTAGAAACTCCTCAGTAAAGGTTTCTCTCCCTTTGTCACCAAGTCTTGATGATCTTATAGGGCTCATGGGCCAAGCCCTTGAAGAATTTGCGACCGCTTTTGATTTTGACCTGCCCGCCAAGGGTACTGAATATGTGAGGATGCCGCCCTTCAAATTTTCATCTCTTTTCTCGCTGACCTCTACGCCTAGAGTCGGCGACCTTTTGGCAAATATGTACAACATATTTTCCATGGGGTTGGAAAGGGCTTGGGTACCTGAAGTTGTTTTAATTGGCGGTGCCCAGACCCATGCTGAAGATGACCACAGGGAGCAAGGGTTTACGCCAAGTTCGCTTCATGTGACCACTTCTAGAGGTGAGACCATGGTTACAGACTTAGAGAGGGTCTTGATCCCTTCTCCTTGTCGCTACTCCTTTGGCAGCGAGGAGGAGGATGGACTTTCCTTAGAAGATGGCAGGGTTAACATCAAAGATGAGGGCAACGAGAGTTTGGATGACACCAACCTTAGAAGGCAGGCTGAAGATTCATAGGGGCGTGTTGAAGATTCGTGGACACCTATGATTGGGTTGGGAATTTGAGCATTCCCTCAACTATCCCTGTACCTCCCTCGTTGGAGGAGGGCTATGGTTGAAGGACCAGTTGGGGTCGAGGAGGCTGGTCCCCGGTGTGCTCTTTCCCCTTCGAAGTCGGTCATGGAGATGTCAAAGAGCTTACGGGCCATGGTCTCTCCTGTACTGTGTTTTCTTCTGCTTAGCATACTTAGTTTTGTGTCGGGGTACCTTCTTAATCATTTTCTTGTATAGGGTGTTGACGAGTTGGCAGGTGGATCATGGGCGAGTGTGCCGAACTGTAGTATGGGGTTAAGGAGTGGTGAAAGTTGATATTACGCCAAGAAGGAGATGACCAGGGTCAAGAATGAAAAGATTGAAATGGAGTGCTACTTGGACCAGGCTAATGGGCACATCCGCCACTTGGAGGCTGAACTTGAGTTCCTCCGATATGATGTGTGTGAGCTTCGCGACAAACTGCTTTGAGCTCAATCCATCCAAGCGTGTGACTGTTTCGTCCTACAACAGACACAATTTGAAAGGGCGTCTGCTCGGGCCCAGTTGTCAAGGTTGAATGAGGCTCTAGCAGCCTCCAAGCAGTCATAGGCGGATGTCGAGCGGCATTCCTAAGAATCTGCTCAAGCATTGGTTGCTTTGGAGGAGAAGCATAAGGGGCTTGCCCTTGAACTGTCGGAAGAGAAGGCATCACGCATGGAGGAAAGTAGGTAGTTCAACTTCTAGTTGTCCGAGTTGAAAGGGGATTATGAGGGATTGTGGTCCAGATTTGCTACCTATAAAAAGGTACGAGAGGATACTGATGCCGCCCAGGACAACATAGCTCAGAGTCTACTGCACCTGAATGATATTGCTAAAGAGTAGAAGCAGTAGTTAGGAGAGTTGGGATCACAGTTAGCTTCGGCCAACAGGGAGTTGGTTCATCTGCACCCTCAGCTAGCCTCCGCCCCGTCTGTTAGAGACCGCGCCTTTGGGTATGGCTATGGGGTTGGTATGGTTCGTTTGCAAGCCTACCTGCTCGCTAACCCTCGTACCAACCTGTCGAAGCTGAACCTGAAACAGTTTGAGCCTAATGAAGTGTCTTGCCAGTTCATGGATACTTTGGGGTGCAAAGAAATGCCTAACGAATTCCCACTTACCCTTGCGCTGGAATGAATTTTTCCTTTACTTGTGATGAATGTTGGGCCCTTGTTTTGGGCTTTGCGTAATTTTTGGGTGTTGTATTTAAACAACTTACTTTTTTTTGTGGCCCTCGAATTGGCCTATAATTTTTGGGTTGTTTCTGAACAATTGCACTACTTTGTTACTCCATGTGGTTTTTCTTTTGCCTCTTGGTAGCTTAGTTCGTTTGTTCAACCACCTGTTATAGATAACTACTTGTTGGGAGGGCTAGCCAATAGCTGGATGTGGGGTCTTCTGGCTCCCATGCCCTTGGGCTTGCCTTATGAGTTGTACTCGAGCCTCATGGATACCCGTTAGGAGGTTGTAGAGTCTTTTTTACCTCCACGCCTTTGTCGGTTGCACCGTGAGTGCATCACTCCATCTTTGGTGGCTAACTGTTGAATGCACACGAGTGTATGACTCAACGTTTTGTGGCTAACTGTTGAGAGAGTCGTGGGGTCTTCTGACCTCTAAACCCGCTATGGTTGTACCACAAGTGTATCGCTCAACCTTTTGTGGCTAACTGTTGAATGCACCGCGAGTGTGTAACTCGACCTTTGTAGCTAACTGTTGAGAGAGTCGTGGGGTCTTCTGACCTCCACGCCTGCCTTGGTTGCACTCCGAGTGTGTCACTAGACCTTTGGTGGCTAACTGTTGAATGCACCACGAGTGTGTAACTCGACTTCTAATTGTTGAGAGGGTCGTGGGATCTTCTGACCTCCACGCCCACCTTGGTTGCACCGCGAATGTGTCACTCAACGTTTGGTGGCTAACTGTTGAACGCACTGCGAATGTGTAACTTAACCTTTGTTGGCTAACTGTTGAGAGGGTCATGAGGCCTTCTGACCTCCACGTTTGTTTTGGTTGCACCATGAGTATGTAACTCAACCTTTGGTGGCTCACTATTAAGAGAGTCGTGTGGTCTTTTGACCTCTACGTCTTTGTCGATTGCACCGCAAGTGTGTAACTTGACCTTTGGGGTCTAACTGTTGGATACACCGCAAGTGTATCACTCGACCTTTGGTGACTAACTATTGAGTACACCACGAGTGTGTAACTCAACATTTGGAAGCTAACTATTGAGAGGGTCATTGGGTCTTCTGACCTCCACACCCGTTTTTGTTGCATCGCGAGTGCGTAACTCTATCTTTGGTGGCTAACTGTTGAGAGGGTCGTGGGGTCTTTTAACCTTTATGCTCATTTTGTTCGGCAATGGGCTAAATGCTTACCCGCTTTTATTACCTTGAGTTCCGTCAAAATATATATTCCGAAAAATGAAAATTGTCTTTGAAATAAATGCATAAGAAAATCAAATTTCTAAGGGTAGAACCTTTTTAGATGTTCGGCATTCCAAGGGTGCTGCAACTCCCTTCCCTCGTTGTCTTTAAGCTAGTATGATCTTGGGCGGTTGTTGGCAGCCACTACATAGGGCCCTTCCTATCGTGGGCTAAGCTTCCCTTCATCTTGAGTCGTGACCCATGTTTCCCTCAAGACTAGGTCGCCGACCTTCAATGATCTCAGTTTAACCCATTTGTTGAAGTATTGCTCGGCCTTTCTCTTGTTGAGGATGTTCTGGACTTCCGTCTCCTCTCTCATCTTTTCAAGTAGGTCCAATTGCTCATCGAGAGCCTAGTCGTTTCGATACGTGGGCAAGCCAACTTCCGTGGGGGCGATTGCTTCACTCTCGAATGCCGAAGCGAAAGGCATCTCCCCTGTTGGGGTCTTCACTGAAGTTCTTTAGGCCCACAAGACTCCTAAAAGTTCTTCTGCCCACTCGCCTTTCTACTCGCCTAGTTTCTTTTTCAAGATCCCGAGTAGGGATTTATTTGTTGATTTTGCTTGACTGTTTGCCTGAAGGTGCTCGGGCTATGAGTACCTCACATTTATTTCGAGTTTCTGGTACCAAGCCCTGTAATGCTCTGAATCGAAATGCCTTTCGTTGTCGGAGATTATAGTGTTGGAGATCCTAAATATGCACATGACACTTTTCGATAGGAACCTGGTGACGACTTTGGTTGTTATGGTGGCAAGGGCTTTTGCTTCCGCCCATGTTGTAAAGTAGTCTATTACTACTATCATGTGTTTCACCCCGCCTTTTCCTGGTGGGAATGATCCAACAAAGTCGACCCCTCATTGGGCAAAAGGCTTTGGGGAGGTGATGGAGGATAGTTTTTCTAGTGGGTAGTGGGGACTGCAGCGTAAGGCTCGCACTGAGTGCATCTTTTGGCGAAATGTTTGGTGTCTTTGAAGGATTTTGGCCAATAGTACCCCGTCCTTAAAACTTTCCTTGCTAAGGCTTTCTCGCCCGAATGGTTACTACAGACGCTCTCGTGTATCTCTGCGAGAACATACTACGCTTCTTCGGTGAGATGCACCTTTNCGAAATGTTTGGTGTCTTTGAAGGATTTTGGCCAATAGTACCCCGTCCTTAAAACTTTCCTTGCTAAGGCTTTCTCGCCCGAATGGTTACTACAGACGCTCTCGTGAAACCTTCGTAAGAGGGTTGTGAAACCTTTTTTGTACAAGACACTGTAGATTTTGACAAATCACGCCGCCTTCCTCCTGGTATTTCTAGCCACCTCCTTTCCTTCGGGTAACTTCCCTGTCTCTAAATAGTATGCTATTTCCTTGCCCCATTCTGGGGTCCCGGGGCCCACATGTGTTACTGGGGTTCCGATGGCTGGGACCTCGATCAGCCTCCTCTATACATCTCATGGTAACTCTGCGTCATCCTTCACTGACGCCGCCTTTCCAACCTACCTACCACTGAGTTGTCCACCCTTGAAATTTGTACTATAGAAAAGTACTTGAACTGGTTGTGGAGCGCAAGTACCTGCTAAAGATACTTTTTCAGCTTCTCCCCCTTGGTGGTGTAGGCCCATGTTACCTGGTTCACCATTATTTGGGAATCAATTTTTACCTCGACCTACTTGGCGCCCAGTGCCTAGGTGGCGAATAGTCCCGCTATCAAGGTCTCATACTCTACCTCAATATTGGTGGTCCTGAAGGTAAGCGTTGCCATATAGTGGCTCTCCTGTCCTGATTCTGTGACAATATGGATCCTTATGCTGCCTCCAACTTGACAGGCGGACCCATTGACAAAGACTATCCAGGGTCGGTGGGGGGTGGCATCGTGATCTATGCTAGGAAGTCGTTGAACTCAGCTACAAAATCTACAAGGGCTTGGCCCTTGATTGCTTTTCTGGGTGCCTAACTGCTTTAGAACACACTGAGCTCAATTAACCATGCGACCAGCCCTCCTGAGGAGTCCAATTTTTGTAGCACTCTCCCGAGAGGATGTTCTGTTAATATTTTTATTGGATGAGCCTGGAAGTATGGTCACAGCCTTCTGATGGCTACCACCAGCGCAAACGCCAACATCTCCATCCGTGGGTATCTGACTTCGGAGCCCTTTTGAGCGCAACTCGTGTAGTAAACAGGCTCCTAATTTCCTTCTTCTTCCTTTCCTAGGTTGGCGGACACGTTTTGGGTGGACATTGCCATGTAAACATACAAGGTGTCCCTTTGATTAGGCAGCCTCGACAGGAGTGGATTTGTTAGGTACAGCTTCAAGTCTTGGAACGCTTGGTCACACTCTTCATTTCAAGGGTGTACTTTCCTTAGAACTCGAAAAATTGGGAGACATTTATCCGTGGACCTCAACACAAACTTGTTCAAGGATGCCACCTTTCCTGCTAATCGTTGGGTGTCGTTGATAGTTCATCGTTATGCAATGTTTAAGATTGCTTCTATCTTTTCAGTGTCGTCTTCTACACCTCTCTCCGAGACTATGAATCTCAGGAATTTGCCTGAGTTCACTCCGAATGCGCATTTGGCTGGATTCAGCTTCATCTTGTATTTGCATAATACAACGAAGGATTCCCTCAGGTCTACTAAGTGTTGGGCGGCTTCCTTGCTCTTTACCAGTAGGTCGTCTACGTACACCTCCATGGTCTTTCTAATTTGGTGCTTGAATATTCGATTGAAGAGGCTTTGGTATGTCACCTCAACGTTCTTCAACCCGAAAGGCATTACTCGGTAGCAGTAGAGCCCTCTGTCAATTATGAACGTCGTCTTCTCCTCATCTGCCTTATTCATCCTGATTTGATTGTACTCGGAGTAGGCGTCCATAAAGCTTAAAAATTTGTGCCTAGTTGTGGCATCCACAATGATGTCAATTTAGGGGAGTGGGAAGCTGTCATTGGGACAAACTTTGTTGAGATCAGTTAAGTTCATGCACATCCTCCATTTACCATTAGCTTTCTTAATGAGCACTACGTTGGAAAGCCACTTAGGGTAGTGTGTCTCCCGTATGAAGCCCGTTGCCAAAAACCTATTGATCTCCTCAATTATGGCCATGCATTTCTCTGTGCTAAATGACTTTCTCTTCTGCCACACTTTCTTGACTTCTGGGTTGACGCAAAGGTTGTGCTCTATGACTGTATTATCGATCCTTGGCATGTCTTCATGGCTCCACGAAAATACGTCTCTGTGTTTGATCAACAACTGTTTTAGGGCCTCTCGGTATTCTGGTGGTATACCAACTCTTGTGGTGGCAGTTGGGCATTCTAGGTGTAGTTATACTATCGCTAAGGGCATGTTGGCCTCAGCTTGGAGCAGATTGCTTTCATTCTTGGCTTCCATGTCTTGTTCCTTTTCTAACCGAGGCAGTGGTGGTAGGTGCTCCCTTAAGCTACCCACCAAGAATACTACTGGCGCCCCTGCCTTTGACTCCTATACGTAACACTCTCGGGCCAATATCTGCTCACCACGAACTTCGCCGACTCCTGCTTCTGTCAGGAACTTCATTTTAAGGTGATAAGTAGAGGTTATCACTTTTAAGTTATTGAGGGTCGAGCATCCCAATATGGCATTATAGGATGATGGGGCCTTGACCACCAGGAAGTTCGTCATGCTAGTGACTGTCTTGGCCCCCTGGCCCACCGTAACCAGAAGGGTGATGGCACCGATGGGTTGAACCTCTTCCCCCAAAAACCCCTTGAGTGGGGAAGGTGATGGTCGCCGCCTGTCGGGGTTGCTACTGATTTTAGTGAATGCATCCCAAAATAAGATGTCGATTGAGCTCCCATTATCGACCAAGATTTGTCAGGTTTTGTAGTTGGCTACCAGCAATGTAACTACCAAGGCATCATCAAGGGGGTACATAACGCCCTCACAATCTTCATCCCTAAACGAAATGGTCGAGGTTGCCCCCATCCTGGGGTATTTACATGGCCTGTCCGCCATGTATACTTCGTGATACCTTACGTTGCGAGCGTGAGCTTTCATGCTTGATGCGGTGGCGTCGACCCCAGCGAAGCTGCCCATTATAGTACAGATTTCTCCAATAGGGCCTGATCTGGGTCCCTTCTTAGCCGAGGATAGTTATTCCTTCCTGGTCTTTCCTGCCTCTGGCGCTTTGGGGTTCTACTTCACCTCTGGTCTTGTGACTCTCTTCCCTCCGTTCCACGGCCTAATGTAATCGGTCAGCATCCTTTCTAACTCCCCACTTCTGGACAACTCATCGACCTTCTTCTTTAGGGTGATGCAATCTTCGGTCCAGTGGCAGTTGGTTCGATGATACGTGTAGTGGCGCTAGCCCATTCTCGGCAACTGCTCCTCCTCTCTTGATGCCCTACTGGTCTCCTGAATATTATGGTTGTTGTCATTCAAGCAGTGCCCCTGGTCCTAGTAATTGGTGTAATGGTCACGTTTATCATCTTGGTAGCCTCGGTCGTTTGTTCTTTTGTCTTTGTCTTTAGAATTGTTTTGGTTCCTATTCTGCGGTTTGACTTCCTGCTTCTGTGGCTCCAAAAGAGCCTATAGTGTGTCCTCCGCATTAACAAAGTCATCCGCTAGGTCCATGAACTCCCTTAAGGTGGATAGAGTTCGTCTGGCCAGTTCAGCCATGAATGGACTTCGAGGCCATATTCCTCCAAAGAGGGCAGCCAAAGTGATCTTTTCATCTTGGTCGTCCGTGGTGAGCCTCTCTTTGTTGAAGCGTGTTGGGTAAGTTTTCAGCTTCTCCCCCTTCTTCTATTTTATGATTAGTAGATAGGCGGCTGGCTTACGGCACCTTCTACTTGCCATGAATCGCGTGAGGAACTGTTTCGCTAACTCCTCAAAACTGCCAATGGATCCAGGGCGTAGGGTCTCAAACCAGCCTCGTGCTATTCTTTTTAATGTTAACAGGAAGGCACAACAAGCCACCTCCATGGGGAAACAGTGGAGGGTTATGTGCACTTTAAAATTTTCGATGTGATCAGCAGGATCCTTGGATCCATCGTATTGGTCGATCTGAGGTACCTAAAGTTTAGACGGTAGTAGAACTGCCATGACCTCCTAGGTTTTAGGGAGGTCTATATGAGTGAGGAGTTGATCCATGAAAGAGGAACCACCCATCCTCTTTGTCATCTCCTCATATTCGTCAACCAAATTGAGCAGCTCGTCGTGCATCTTCTTCTTTTCCATCTCTTCGCTATTTACACCCTCGACAGTGTGTGCGTCTCCTTCCACTTGCCCGTTTTGAGCAGGGGTTATCCTTCTGCTATTTTAACTCCTCGTTCTACTTTTGCAGTTGCTCAACAACTGCCATCACTTGCTTCAACTGCCATCACTTGCTTCAGTCTTTCCTCTGTTTTTGCTAGCCTTACCTCCACTCCCGTCATGCTTGTTTCTGGATCCAAGTGTGCCTGCAATCGTGTGACGGTTGGCATGTAAAAATCATGTTGAACGTCTGTAAGAAGATCCCACAGAAGACGTCATTGTAAAGACGTGTTTCACACCACCAATCGTACGGATGACCTATAACAACGAAGAGACGACACTGGTTGCCCTGGGTAGACTCCAATGCTTAAGTCATTAACAATATGTAAAGATGAAGTGAAATGTTTGTTACTTCTCATGGGTTATTTATAAAGGGACATGGATGTGGCGTATTCTTCATGATCCCTTGTGAACCGGGGGGATATCTCCTGCTTTGTAAGAGTTATCCTCCCTAGGATGATCATGTACAACCGTGGGTTAGATCTCCAACTCTTCGGGCGTTATCCGCCATGTGGTTGTAGCAACGGGCTCTTCAAACATGAACCTCTTAACTTTGGGCTAAAGTTTTGGGATTACTTCTTAGTCGTGGGCTTGGCCAGCTAAGGGGATCCAAATATCCCCTTCACATAGGGTTGTTAGGTCAACTATGGTACTTACATATATGATTATCTAAGATAAATACAATCCACGTTGATATTTATAATTTAAAAAGATTAGTCTATATCACAATTGAAGTATGTTATAATCATTATAAAGTTTAGACATTTTGCCTAAAAAGGAACCAATATGAGATTTGATACTTAATGCCCCTTTATCATACTCATTCAAATTTTTCATATTTTTTCCTACCCAACGTGAGATTCACAATGTCCCCTTTTCACAACAATGTCTATTTCAAATGAAATAAAGAGTATTTATCTACGGGCGGGTGTTATGATAAGTGTATTTTTAAAGAAAACTATAATAACAAGTGAAATACAAGTTCTTTATTATAAACTACAAAGAGATATTATTATTGACATGTGGGTTTGGGTTAGATAGGGCTGGGCGATAGGTCCTCGCATCTTACCTACTCGCTGCCCCACGCCCCATCCCCCCCCCCCAGCCCTCAGTCTAGCCCTCTCCTAGGGTAGGCAAGAGCATCCGCCCGCACACTACAAGTACTAGGGCTCATCCCAGGTTTTCACCTATCTGTCCGGCCCGGTACTATATATATATGTATTAAAAAAATCAGATTTGTAATAAATAAAAATAAGTCATTTTGTTCTGTATCAAGTTTTGTTGCAAACGCAAGTTCCCCGGTTCCTCACCTATTTCCTTTCTTTTTCATCGTCGATCTCTCACCGTCGTCCTGTTGATGGTCGGTCTCTTCAACTCTCTCCCTCTCGCTGCTGCCCCCAACCCCAGTTATCTCTCTTGATCTCTCGTCGTGTGACACCACACGCCGAACTGTGGTATTTTATAATGTGTAATAGTTAAGGATTCAGTAGTTTCATATACTAAAATGTAGAAACTATTTAAGGAATATATTTTTCAAAATGTTATAATCTTATGATTCAATATAAGGTTTATATATTTGTTCTAAAAAATTCAATAGATTTAATATATTTGTTTGTGATTTGGTATTTTTAACTATTCAATTCATTCAAGAAAAATATATATATATAAGTTAGAGTACAAACAAATCCGAGGAATAACTCTGTTTAGTAAAAGAATATAAACAAAGATCGATAAATAATTCGACTCGACTCTACTCGAATTCAGACTCTAATTATTTGAATCCAATTCAATTTGATAATAAAAGAACTAGACTCCATTCCACTCCAATTGTTTAAAGCATTGTCATTGGATTATGCAAATCCAAAGAAAATGAGGAGTTTGGATAATAGAACTAAAAAATACACTGCATTGGATTATGTAAATACCAAAGAAAATGACTTCTAGCTACAGTAGATTAGTGTTGTGAGTCATATTTGAATTTCACTGTAGCTATTTTACTGTAACTAGACCAGATGGAATAAAAAATACTTTCTCTCTCCCGATTCTCTCTCTCCCCAACTTATTTCTCCAGCGAAATTTCCCTGCAGCATAAAGTCCCTCGTTCCTTTCTTCCTTTCAGCTCCACATAAATTACAAGGCATTCCAACTTGGTGTCTCTTATGGGATTCTACGCAGGGCCGAGGGGAGAGAAGCTTCTTGTCCACCCCTTTGACAGGCGCGACAATTTGGCAGAATTCATTCGAGGTAATATATATCATTTTCGGTTTAGTTTTGATAAAAATGATGTAAATGAAAAGAAATAAAGTTGAGAAACTTTTTTTGGTAAAATAACAGTTCTTTTGAATTTAGAAAGTATTTCATCTCATCTTATCATTACAATTTTTTAAATTTTCACATAAAATATAATAAATAATTCAACTTTTTCAAATTTCATAATAATAATAATATTTTAATAATATTTTTTTTAATTTTTATTTTTCATTTAAAATCATCTTATCTCATCTCTAACCAGAGGATACGAGAGAAGTGAAGCCCCATATCCTATTTCGATAAAGCTTTCAGCCATGTTGTACGTTAAAAAAGCAGAACCTGCAATCATAATGCCTGTTCTCTTACTCAATATTTTGGTTTCTTTTTTGTTAAAAAAAAAAAGATGACTATTTTATTTTTGGTTCTTTATAATTCTTTGGATTAAACGGTTTGCTAATTTTGGTAGCGATGCTTGATTTATAAACGAATATTTGAGTTATTGGATTGCTCGAATCCCTGGTTTAGATTAGGCAAATTAAGGGGAAACAAAACAAGAGCAGTTAATCAAACTGAAAACGAATGACTGACTCAAGTTTCGAATCAGTGCCCTAGAAAACGATTCCCATTTGTTTACGACTTTCAGTCCCCGTATTCCCCTGATTTTACCTTCTCTAAGTTAATACCTTGGATTATCAGGATGATCAGTGATGTCATTTTCGTTATATTGAGGGCTTTTTCTTTGTTCTTTTGTGTGAAAAGAGAAGGGGGTGTTGATGAGA
>QEOT01009071.1:22454-36444 GCA_003123785.1 Pterocarya stenoptera | reverse complement strand
AAAAAAAAAGATAAAATTTACACATTCTAAAATTATATATATATTTTATGATAAAATTAAAGCTTTAAAAAATGGATCATGCATGCATAATATACGCGTTGTGCATTTCCCGTCAATAATTAAATCTCTTCAGATTCTGGAAAATGTACAAAAAAAAAAAGTGCAAAAAAGTTATACAGGCCATAAATAACTAATTAATCATCAGTTGCAGAATAGAAAAAAAAATTAAAAATAAGAATATTCTCAAGTACTCATTTTATGCCAAAAAATCAGTAGTCTTGAAAATACATTTTCTGACGCATCTAAGTACGTACAAGAAACGACATTAAATTCGGTCTTTAACTGTGGAAAATTGAGAAGAATAGCCCCAATATTATCAGCAAATCAGATTTGAACTGTTCACGATTATATATATATATATATAATATATGCATCTCAATCAATGATCCTTCCTTAGACATTTCTAGATGCCTGACTTATCAACAGAAAAAGAAAAGGCAGCAAATGTGAATGCACATTTTTTTCCAAAGCTTACAATGGAGCCAAAATATCATTAGGTCACGCCTTTCCAAGAAAGTGCCATGTTGTTGATTAGAAATTGTGAGAGAAAAAGATACACAGTGACTGGAATGGTCTTTCTGACTTTTCTCTTTCCTTCTAGATTCTCATCAAACGTGTGCTTTTCCATTATTTATCTCACTCCGTCCGTACTACTTTTTCGTTGTCTTTGTATTATTCCTGTGCAACTTTGTGGAAAATTTTGTTATCCTTATTGCATCCGTCTTATTCAATCATCACTGTAAGAAAAAATATATAATATTTATAACTAATTATTTATTCACGACGAGAATAAATTTATTTTAATAAAAAATAATCATTTCAATATCAGATAACCAACAGTAAATAAATAACTTTTTTAGATAATAATAGGATTACCACTCTTTTATTATTTATTTCCTACTCTTTTTGAATTTTTTGGATTTTTAATTTTACTAAATGATTAAGGAAGTGATTATTAATAAAATTATATATATATTTTTATATTTTTCTTAATGATTAAGGATGTTAAAAAAATCTTTAAATAAAAAAATTAAAAAAAAATCAAATAAACTATAAATAAAAAATAGATAATAATAAAGTAGTAACCCTATTACTATCTTAATTTTTTCTATATTGAATATGGAGGAGTTTAATATCCTCTAACGATAATGTTAGGTGAAAATAGTAAGGTACACACATCCACGTGTAACTGTTCATAATGTTGCTACCAATCGGTTTGAATTTCAGACTTTGTAGTCAATACTCTAGAGGTGTTTTCTAAACTTTGAACTTTCAAACTTTGTTAACCAAATCATTATTACCGTGCGTGGAACCTTCCTGTTTGATTAATATTTTTCTTCTTAAAGTGGTAGTTATTGATGTGGCATAATTTAATAATTATTCATGTAACTTATGAATATAATATAAAATTATAATTTAAAGAGTAATACTATGTATAATCTTAGAGTGCACAAAAATCACATAATCTTTTTAAAAAAGAATGAGATCAGGACATGCGGATTTGGATGATGGGATGTGTTCTCAGTTTCTAAATATTTGTGTTTGTCCTAGATTCCAAAAAAAAAGTGTGATAGATTGAGGATCACATTGGACTTTGCCCTAGAATCGGCTCTTTCACTTTGGCTACTTTGCACCGGCTCTTTCACTTTGGCTACTGTGCACAATGGAGTCCAACCCTCGACTGGATCACACACACACACATATATATATATATATATATATATCCCGAAATTTTCACATGGAGAAGAGGAGAGGAGATTTTTGGGCAGATGCCGATTTTGGGATTTTAGGGTAGAGGCACGAGGAGATTTGGAGATTTTGGGATTCTAAGGAAGTCTATGCTTTGTTTGTCTCGGGAAGCAAGGTGAGTAGATTCACACGGAGAGGAGAGGAGGTTCACAGCCGAGAGGAGACTTCAATTCCTCGTGGGGAGGAACAATTGCAAGAGAGAAATGGAAGATCTTGGGAGCGAGAGAGAAGAGCCGGTTCATTTATTAGTGAACCTGGTTGCCACATAGGATGTGGGGTGTAAATTAGATAAACCGGCTGATGTAAAGAATTTCTCTTAAAAAATAAATTTTTTTATGTGAATTTTGTATTTATTTATTTTTTAAAGAGATTGTACAATACTTGTATACTCTATGACAATATTATTTCTTATTTTTTTGAAGTGCTTATTAATGTTCATCCCCCAACTCTTTTCTTGTGTTTCTACCAATATCTTGACTTCATTCGTAAAAGTGACTACTTATTTGCTCCCCCTCTCCTTTTTCTTATGCTATTTTGCTTGATCGTGTCATCGTGGAATTGAATGCTCTTGGCCCTTTGGGATGGGAAAAAAACAAAAGATCTCACATTATCAGCCAACAAAAGCACAATTATCTAATCCATTTGCTTGTGTCATCATGGCATTTATCAAGTTCTTGCTGGATGATAAAAGCATAAGTAATATTGGATAAAAGTTCAGTACGGATAAATCTTTCTTTAGAAAATAATAGACCATACTATAAAAAAAATTAAAAATAATCATTTTTTTATTATGAGACTAAAGGATTGTATAAGACTTACATGACCTAGGCCTGTCTAAATCATTTTCCTAGAAGTATCGCATAGGCTTTTTATAAAAAAAAAAATATAAAAAATGGATCATACTTTGACAAAATTAAAAACAAAAAAAAAAAAAAAAAAAAAAAAAAAANAATATTTATTCAACTTTTAACTTTCATCTCAACTCACTATCCAAACCTAACATAATTCTTTCATGTGTTAACTTGTGTTTCGCACACATTTGGACTAAGTTCTAACAACTCATGTCTTCCAAGACGAGCCCTGCACAAAGTAAAAAATACTGTAGCTTTGAGAAGGCAGCCTAGGTGTCGGGGAACCTCCGATGTCAAAGTTAGTAAATATTCTTGGAATGTAGCAAATAAGTAACAGAGTCTAAGGATTAGAGAGACTATTCTCGTACTTGGGATTTGCAATTTATACTACCAGTTCGAGGAGCAGATCATGCCTACTTTCATGAAGCTCATGTTCCCTGTACTGTTCTTTTTGTCAAAGTGTTTAAATACAACATGGCTCTGCGACGGTGTCATTGATGTGGCTTGTTGTCCTGGTGGCAGAACCATTAATGCGGCATGGCTCTCCAACCTTCTCCTCTTAGTCTGCTTTCCTTCTGGTCCATTCACGCATTCTCTGTCAGTATATCAACGGCTCTACGTATATCAAACCTGCCATGCGTGCGGGCACTTTAGGATTGGACACTACTCGAGAGGTCCTCAGATTGACGAGTCCATCCCCTGCAGCACCATCCCTCCTGCAGGTTATGTATAGAGGATCCTCCTAGTGGGCTGGGTTCATGGCATTCTACTCCAGGCTAGGCTTGATAGGGCATCTTGGGCCTTAAGGGGAAAATCCTCTATAGTTACCTCGCTAATTCTAACCGGACAAGTACGGTAGGAATTTATCACAATTCTGTCTCGCCTTCTTACCAAGGCCGGGAACCTTACTTAGGTTTTCTGAGGTCCGGGAAGCTTCTGCAGATTGGCATTTCTGACAGCATTCCTATCTTTCATGACGGGCTCACATTTTCATTACATATTTTTAACCTCATTAATGAATGGGTGTCAGGCGGCTTTTCATGTTTGCGTCGCTTCGCAAACTACATTCCCCAAAACCGAAACGGTGAGTATCCTTATTGCCATGGTGCATGAGAGTCTAACCGTCACCTTCTTTTTATAAAACATGTGAGTGGGACCTAGTTTCCTCCCACTATGCTCTGATTGTCCCGCTATTCTAGTTCTCTTGATTTTTCTTCTCTTTGACCAGTCTTCTTTGCTACTTCGTGTTCTCATAGTGATGGCCTCTGAAAAATATGTCCAACCCAACGTTTCCGAAGGGGGCTCCACCGATGTTGGGTCATTGTTTTTGGGTAGCGGATAGCGCTCGACTACCAACAAACCAACGCTAGCCTCTTTAGCCCTCACCAATCAAGTACCAGAGTTCGTTTCCTTCTAAGGTCCTGGCCTTGACAAAGGCGCCGTTGATGTAGAGGAACATTTCACCAAGGTGGCCCTGTATCATTCCATGTTTTCATGTGGTTAGAGACTGCCGTTTCCTCGTCCTGTTCGTGAACTTCTAAACCGCCTTGACTTGGTCCCTTCCCAACTAGACCCGAATGCCTAGAGATTATTGATGTGTTGCAGCATTATTTGGTGGCGGGCTTTGTTGGAATCCTTTCCAGACCACGCGGACCTTACTAACCACGAGTTTCTTCTTGCTCATAGGGTGATACGTCTAAAGGGGAATGTATGTAGCTTCAAGGCCTCTCACGCTATAGTCACCTTGGAGTCGCGATATCACAAGGTGAAGATTGGTCTCCCAAAATTTTCTTCGTATCTGGCCGCAGATGGGAGTTTCCGGTCAGCCAGGTGAACCATCGAGAGTTCCTCATACAGACAGACTGGGAAAAATCTCGGAAGACAAGGTTGTGCATCCGACAGCCACTCCTTCTGAAGCGAAGCGCCTTGTGATCGTGCAAGAATGGGTACGGAACCACCATGACAACATTTTTTTCGAGGCCCTCTTTTCTGAGGAGAGTTTGAGGAGCTCTCTGCCTCTCCTGGGACTCCTTCCTTCTGATGATAGGTCGGTTGCTATGCGGCCCCAAGTTGCTCTACTTCATACATGTTTTTCAGACCTTCCTCTGCTCGACAAGGGGAAGGAAGTTCGTCGGGAGAATGTTCAGGCCGGGGATAGGCCTCTTCCTGGGGTACAAGATCCCTCAACACGGGGATCGGCTACTTTGGAGGCAAGTCATCCCTTTACTATGGTGGTTTCAGCGCCGGTTACAGCAGGTGAGCTGGCGAGCAGTTTTCCCAAGGTGCCTCTTTCG
This sequence comes from Pterocarya stenoptera, assembly GCA_003123785.1. Taxonomy (NCBI): domain Eukaryota; kingdom Viridiplantae; phylum Streptophyta; class Magnoliopsida; order Fagales; family Juglandaceae; genus Pterocarya; species Pterocarya stenoptera. The sequence goes on along the minus strand of QEOT01009071.1, from coordinate 31,490 downwards.
GTGATGACTGTTGAGGCGTCCAGGGGTGAGGTCGAGATGGACGCCATCCTCCAGAGTATTTTCGCCGCTACCACTCCTGATGATGGACAACATTCTTCTTTATGGATCTCTCCTCCTTCTTCGTCTCATTCGACCGTCGGGAGTCACTCTCTTGAGGAGGTTGATGAAGGGGTGGAGGCCTCTTCCAGCAACCGTGCGGAGGCAGAAGATTATACGGGAAGTAAGTCTCCTCCAAACGTTGCAGTCCTTGGGGGTTCGAAGAGTTCTGCAATGGATTTTTCTGCCTAGGCCGCACTCCTAGAGAAGGGGAGTACCTTTGTGCATATTTCGGCCAACGATGTTCCGAAGAGCCCTGTTATAGACCCACTCGTCCAAGTGGAGTTCCCTGAAGGTGGGGACTTCGTAGGTGATGCAACCAACGAGGGTCTGAATAATGAACCACTCACCTGGGCTGAGTATCCAGTGGGGGATGACTTTCTTTCGGATGCTATGATCAGCCCTCTTCCTGTGGATCTGACTGGAGACCCACCTACTCCCGCTGAAGTTTTTGTGGGATGACCCAAGTTTGCAGGCCTTGCGGAGGCCCTTCCTTTTATGGCTCGGCTAGCCATGGAGGGGAACTGAGAGAAAGCCATCGTTCGGGTTGTTGAGTGCTTGTTTGGTTTTTTGCACGAGATTTTATTGTTTCCTCCTGCCTTTTACTCTTTTCTTTTTTCCCTCTCTCTTTTCCTCTGTTTTTCCTTTATGTTGCCAAGAGACTTCTCAGCTTGCGGCTTTCATTGTGGATGATCAGGACGCAGCCATTCAAGAGAGCTTAGACCGTGCTCACGGTGAACGGGAAGAGAGGGAACAGTTGAAATGTGAACTTAAGAGGACGAGACTCGACCTATTAAATGAGCGCAAGAGAGTGAAGAAGCTGGAACGCCACTAGAGGAAACACAAGCAGAAGTGAGAAAAGGAGAAAGCCAGATTGGAGCGGTTTAACGAAAGTCTCCAAGGCGACTAATCTCGAGCATGGGAAAAGACCGGTTGGCGCAGCTGAACCAAAGTCTTCAACATGCCACCCTCTCCTTATAAGGGCAGTTGAGGTGGTTCCAGAAACTCTGCGAAGAGGCATGGGGACGCGGGATCGTTGAAGGCCGTAAATCAATGCGGTCATTCCTTCTGGAGAGTCCTGACGTTTGAGGTCTTTCACCAAGTACCTGCAGTGGCTTGTAATTGCCAATATTCCCACCAGCGAGGCTTCCTTTGAAACCAATCGTGACCTGAGAAGGAAAGAGATGTAGAATGCTTTCCTTGGTCTAGCCGCACCTACGTCTGCATTAGTGGAGCTGGCCAATCTTGTTCCTGCTGCCGCTGAGACCGATGTTCATGGCACTGAGATTTAAAGATTTTATTTGTTTCGCTACACTTGTTTTTTTTTTTTACACATGTATTCGTATTTTGTCTCTTAGCGGCTTGTAAATATATATATACATATTGACTAATGCGCATATCCTGTTTGTCATATCTCACCTTTGCCTCTTTTTTTTTTTTTTTTTGAGTGGCCAGCCTGGGGAACCATGGTGAAGGGGTCCGTAGAGCTCCTACCTACCCTGCTGGCCGGTCACGCTACGCTTGCTTATCCTCTATGAATAGTTTTTCTCGGAATACGGCCATTGTTTTAATTGCTATTTGGGGCTACCGTGTCTGGCCGTGCTTTTGAAGTTTCTCGGTCCACCCCGCTGGCATCCGGTTTAACCTTTTTCGACCCTGCTAGTTGCTTAGCTTATCATTCGTGTCTCTAGTACTGCCTTCCTTCCCTTTTTTTTTTTTTTTTGGCACTCTATGCAAGCTTCTGGATTTTCAAATAGGCTACAGATTGTTAGGTCTACCTGGCTTGTTGGCTATTTAGCACCCTTGAGCAGAGTAATGGCTAGAGGCCCACCGAGCTCTGTGTATCGAGAATAACTCCCTTATAGTTATCCTACTAATTATTTCTGGATGAGTTTGGGAAAAATTCTTCTTATTTCCTCTAACCTTATGCCTTGTCAAGCTCCTAGCCTGTCTGGTCACATGTTAAGTGACCGTTTGTATTTTATGTACGTGGCAACGTAGTGCCAGTCATGTTTTTGCATTAAATGTCATCCCTTCGATTTCCGTATCATGGCTTCGTTCTTTATTGTGATAGGAACCAAGGTAAATTATTCAGGCCGCCTTGAAGGCAGGACCCGCTCTCCTTTGCGGAAGGGATAAGGTTGCCTTTAGGTCAGCCTTTCCCTGTTGAGTCCCGTAGGGGGTAAGTTGTTCGGGCAGTCTGTTACTGGATCCTTTCCCATTTGTTGATGTCACAGAAAATGTACGTTTTGGGTCAGGCTGGTATTGATCTCACTCTTCATTGCGGTTGAGGTTGGGGTAATTTATTCGGGAGGAGTGTGAGGCCTATTCCGCTATCCTCTACTGGAGGGATAAGGCCACCCTTGGGCCGACCTTTCTTTATAGTGTCCTGCGGGGAGGTAATTTTGGGTAGTTGGTGACTGGACCTGTACCCGCCTGTTGACATCGGCAAGGAAGGTAAAGTTTTATCTTCGGGCCTCCAAAGGCTGAACCGCACTCCACTGCGGGAGGGATAATGTTACCTTTAGGCCTACCTTTTCCTATGGTGCCCCGCGGGGAAGTAATCTGTTGATGATCTTGTTGTCGTAGATTTCGTTAGTTGCATTTTTTATTGTTGGTGCCTTACTGGTAACACGAAAGCGTGGAGCATATATTTTGCATTGTCCTGAAAAATTGCATTTTTATTAAATAAAAAGAAATTACAAGATAAATGAAGAGGTGTTATAAAATTAAGGGACTTGCAATCTCGATCTGGGGAGGTCGCCGTCCATCCTTCTTTCTGAAGCCGTGCACCATCCCTTCCCCCCTCAAAAGTGGCAGGGGGAGGTGTAGACGAAGGCTTGCCGTAGTTTTCTTTGATAGTGCCCGACCTATCTTGTTTTGTTGTTTCTGTCCAAGGCGAGCCCTTCATCATTTTGCTTAAGCTCTTAGACGTAGTATTCCCTCTCCGATACCTACTCTCCTTGGACTTCCCCCACTCCTTGGGGAGTTGAGAACTTCATTTTAAAGTGATAGGTCGATGTGACGGCCCTTAAGCTGTTGAGAGCGGGCCTCCCGATGATGGCGTTGTATGCCGGCCAAGTTTTCAACACTAGGAAGTCGACCATAATGGGGGCAATGCAGGGGCTACTCCCCACAAGGACAGATAACGTGATGGTTCCCACAAGCTGGACAATGCTTTCGGAGAAGCCTTTTAAGGGCATGGGGGCAGGCAGCAGTTGGGAGGCCTCGATACCCATCTTGACGAAGTCTTCCCAAAACAGGATGTTCGTGAAACTCCTATTGTTGATGAGGATTTTGCGGATGGTAAAGTGGCGACAAGCATTGTGACCACTAGGGCGTCGTCTTGGGGGTACAAAACCTCTTCTTCATCAGCCTCCGTGAACGAGATTACCAGAGTAGGGTCAACCCTTTGTTGTTTGGCGGGATGATACTTAGCCGAGTACACCTTGTAGTAATGGGCCCGTCTTGCATGTGCTTTTCTACCTGACCAGTTGATACCCCCACCTACGAACCCTCCAGCTATGGTTCGAATTTCCTCAAAGGGGGGTTGCTGCCTTGGTGGTGAATGGGGGCGACTTGGTAGTGGCTCCCTTATTGCCAGTTGTTCGCCCACCTGTGCCGGTCACCTTGGTCCTGACTCATTTCCCTCGATTTTCCCCTTCTCTCTTGCTTTTATTGTATATATGTATATATATTACATACGATGCATAGTATTGATAAATATTTTAATGTAGATCTTCTTTATTTGCCAGATGACATTTACAGTTTCATGCTAACGTATTAGTAGGAACGATAATATATTAATGGATTCGGGAATTCAATACGAACACAAAATAAAATAAATAGATTTGAATTTGATATAAATGAATTTAAATCGATATAGTTTAATATTCATGACTTACAACAACATAAACACGACCCATAAACACAAATTAACACCCCTACTAATACTAACATCACATACGTTGCATGGGGCTGCAAACGAGCTGAGTCGAGTGGAATTCGAATAAGGGGACTTAAGCTCGATTAGTATGTTTACTCATTTGAACTCGGCTCGTACTCAAATAAGACTCGAATATCCTTGTGTGAACTCAGCTCGTTAACGATTAATATTGTTTGAAATTCAGCTCGAGTTCGATTAAAAATAAATAAACGACTCGAGCAACTCGAACTCGGTTTTTTTTTTTTAATTCTAATTTTTATCTTTTGATTAATATAAAAATAAATAAATTTACAAAAAATTTCTAACCATTTAACTATTCAGCCAATTAGTTTTTATTAACAAATTCTGATGATATAACGTTTTTTATAAAATAAATTAACTTATATTTATAAATAAAAAAAACAATAGATAAGATAAATATATGAAACTAAACCATTTAATTTATAGATAACATAATAAATCAAAAGTTGTAGTTGTATAATATATTCTTATTAAATATAAGTTATGAATATAATATAGCTTATATTATTAAATATTATATTTATTAGTGTATTACAAGCATATGATATAAGTATATAGTTATAACATAATAAGTTCATGTACATTTTTTACACTATAAAAATATAATAATAAGAAACTATAAATAATAAGTAATAGTTATAACTTACAATATGTGTTATCATTTATCTAGTATAATGAAAACCATATAGTTAATGATATGATTCCTTAATTAAAAAGAAATACCATCAACTTATGTTATGATGTGCATTATATATACAAATTATAGTTAATCAATTATAATTAATTTGGTAATTGTTTCAAGTAAATGTGTATTCACTCATTCATATATTACCATATCAATAGGCTATAGTCTATGTAACAATTACAAAATTAATATTTAACGTTAATGTTATATTAAATAATACATCATTAACTAAATTTATAAAATAAATTGTATTACAAACATAAAATAGTTTGATATATCATATAACTTGTAATAAAATACACAACTAAACATTCATAAAAATTTACATAAAATATTTCTATAAAAATAAAGAATAATACAAATTATCCTAAACACACTTGGGGAACATAATAAATATATTAAATACGGCAAACTATATATATATTAATATATAATTTCTCAAAAATATAATAATTAACTATTAAAATACACATTTAATAAATATAACAATATACAACACATATTAGGAGCTTGAAAACGAGATCAAACGAGTCAAGTCAAATTTATACGAACTTTTTTCACAATTTTAAATTGAGTCGAGTCGAGTTTATCCAAGTGTTACTCATGTAGTATTCGAGCCAAAATTAGTGTTTATGAACATCTCATTTATTAAATAAACCGAATTTGAACCGAGCATATACAAGTTGAGATCAAACTGTTCATAAGTTGCTCTGTTCATTTGCAACCCTGTGTACATATAACATGTGACAATTACATCTACTACTTCTCGCTCTTTTCAATTTCTACCTAATGGTAAATATTTTGATGAAAATTGATGTAAAGATCCGATGATCGATGTTTCTCATGAAACTTGCTTGGTTTAGTTTCACAAACATTTCAAATCATCTTATCTTAACATTCAAACACAATTTCAATATAAATATTTTTAAATTTTAAATTTTCAAAATTGAAAAATACTACGTTACCCACTTATTTTGACACCTCATATATTTTAATTTTTTTTACTTAATAGTTAAGGAAGTGACTATTTGTGTATTGATTATTTTTTCCTATTTTTAAAAAATATTTTAAAATGATAAGAAATGTGAATTGAAAAATTGGAAAAAAAATAAAATGTTGAAAATGAACTAGCGGTCAGATTGAGCGAGCTACTATGAGCGGTATAGTAGCCCGACTCTTCAAAATTTCACATTTTCATCATCTAATCATTACATAATCATTACAATTTTCTCAAACTTTCAAATAAATATAAAAAATAATTCAATTTTTTTAAATCTCAAAATAAAAATAAGATTAAAAAATTATATTATCACCTTCTTTTTACTTTATAACTTTTTTACTTAAATTTCTCTCTCATTTTCTAAAATTTCAAAAAAATATTAATTCAAATCATTTTATTACTATTTATAAATGAGAAATGCTGATAAAAAGAATTTTTCTTTATAAATTAACTCATTACTATTAGCAGATTTTTTGTTAATTTCATTTCATCTGATCTATATAACTAAAGGAGCTTGACGTTGTAATCCTTGTAACATATCATATATATTTTATAATCAACACATCTCGATCTCCATGAATATGTACGGAGATCTCGTAATATTTTTCCAGGATGTTTTGTCAAAGAGAAATGATCGGTCCCCATTTTGGGTCTCGAGTATTTCTCTTGATACTATTTTTGTTTATTTAATGATTAAGTATTTTTTTAATAACGTTATGATTTTTTTTTAAAATATTTAAAAATATAAAAAAAAAGCACAAAAAGACAAAAAAAAAAAAAGTAAGAAATTTTAGCCTTGTCGATGGGCAGCACTAAACTCTTCTATGGTACGAAAAGGATCGAAAGATAGACGTCTAATCTCATGGCCCTGTTTGTCGTCTATCATCCCAGCCATTGGTTTCAACACAACTCTTCCACTACGGTATTAACTCTCACATGGGTCTTTCTTTCACCAATTTGCCTTTCCAAAGCACTAATCGCTCTATATTCTGTGATAGGGAAATGATGGGCTGGGGGATCCCGTTCAAACATCCCACTCCATTTTTTTTTTAATGTTTTTTTTACGTAATGATTAAGAAATTGTTTAATAATATAGTAAATTTTTTTCTTTTTTAAAAAATATTTAAAAGTGTTAAAAAATGATATGAAAAAAAATATTTAAAAGTGTTTTTTTTTTTCACATAAGTTCTTAACGCTTTTAAATATTAAAAAAAATCAAAATATTTATGAAACAACTTTTTCTTAATCACTACCGAAAAAAATCTACAAAAAAAAAAAAAAAGAAAAGAAAAAAGAAATGGAGCGGGATGCTCCAACGGGATCGCCCTTCTGTGATATCAACAAGATCAAACTATTCTACTGCATGCAATCCCATGCAGCTGCGTTGGGTTCAATAGTCATATTATAATCTACAATTAAGGTGACACCATGTGCCAAGTCATCCCATTTATATAGGTCGGGTTAACCAGTTTGAGAGTCGTACTCACAAAAAATTTATATATCCTTTTTCATTTTACACCTCTTATTAAAAATAAAAATAAAGCATACGAAAAGGAAAAAAAAAAAAAAAAACTGTAAAACAGTCACTTGAATATGTCAATTTTTTATAAGTTTATTTAATATTTTTCTCCAAATAATTAGGCATGAAAGTTAGATTTGGATAATTTGAGTGAACCTTGTTTTTTTTTCACTTTCCAAAATTATAAACACATTTTTTAATACATGTACTTCAATTATATTAGTATTATCTGCTTTCTCACGAACTGTTATTATGGTCAGTATTTCTACATCACATACCACACTAAAATGACAAATCACGCGTTAGCGTATAGTGTAGAAATAATAAGCGGTGTGAGGACCATATTAAGAACCAAGTCAAGCAAGGTTGTGGGATCGAATGACAACATAAAATAAGTTGTCTGGTCCAAAGATTCCGTTCAGAACTTCAGACGTTGCTTATATATATACATATATATATTTATGTCATAACTTTTTAATAATCGTGGTATCTTTTGATGTATTTTTTTTTAAAGGAAATAATTTTATTGATCCATTCATTTAAATCAAAGAAGAAATACATGAAGGGAAATCCTCCATCTCAATAATTACATCAGAGATTTGCAAGGAATTTTTTGTCAAAACATGAGCAACTACATTTGATTCTCTATTAACATGTTGCACAGAGCACGTGTTGAGAAACCTGATCATCTCCTTGACTTTATTCACAAACATCCAAGCACTTGATCGTGACTCCATTGGTTTTGTAATGGCATTAACAACTTGGAGAGCCCCAAATGTTTCAGCTAAGAGAGGTTCTGGATACATAGTTTTGTTCATCCTCATTGTTGCAATTACCTTGCTCTCACAATCAAGAGCAATCACCCATATTCCAATTTAACATTGGACCTTGTCAACAGCTGCATCCCAGTTTAGTTTATAAACATTAACTGGAGGAGGCTCCCATCGATCAAGTCTCATACTTTCAAGTTCTGTTTTGTTTCCTTCTTGTTGCTGCACTTCTTTCAAGCTCTTAAGAATGTTTGCTGCTACCTTCACGATGTGTAAATTCAGCTTGAAAAATGTACTCATTCTTTCTTTGCCATATATTCCTAGCCACCACAGCCACTTCCTCCATCTCATCTTGCCCAAACTTAGTGATCATATCTTCAACAAAGTCAGAAAATAACCTTTGCTTATATGACTTTTGATTTATTTATTTATTTTAACATTTCTCCCAAATGTCTTTTGCAGTATTGTATTCCCAAATAGCATGAGCTACAGATTCTTCATTCTCTACACAATTTGGGCATTTGAGATTTTCCACCACTCTTTTTAAACAGATTCAAATTACTGGGAAGTGCATCAAGGCAAGCTCTCCAAAGAAAGACTTTATCAGGTGGTGTCACTTTTAGTTTCCAGATCAATTTCCATACTTGCTGATGTCTATTATTGATTGCTTGAGGCCTGGCATTTATAATTGACTTGTATCTCCTTGTGCAGAGGATAAGCACTTTTAACTGTGAAGTGTAGACTGTCCATTTGATGTCCCTTTCCAAATAAGCTTATCAGAGCTACTGCCCTGGCTAATGGGGAATCTGAGCAATCAAATCAGCTTCCTCCTTTGTGAATAGGTCTTTTAGCAGGTCAGTCATCCATGTTCTGGTGTGAGAGCACTGGCATCCCTCTCATCAAAAGAGAGATTTCATCAAAATTTGATGATTTTGGGACTAAAACGTCAGCATTGGATTGGCTATACCTTCAAAGCTCAAGCTTTGAGCTACAGTAACT
>QEOT01009071.1:0-12132 GCA_003123785.1 Pterocarya stenoptera | reverse complement strand
GGTCATTTTGATGAGGTTTTTTGTTGTTTGGTGGACAGTGAGCCACGTTTATATTATATAAATCAAGTTAAAAAGGCATTTGAAGGAAGCGTTGGATTTCGTTCCAATCTCCTATTTTGGGCATGAGTTTTGCCATACATCAATCACTATTTATCTTCATATTTCACGTCTGACAATTTTTTTTATATTTTTTATAAGATATGAGATGTGAAGTGGTAAATAGTAGCAGATGAAAAAATTATTCTTTAGACATTTGTTCCTAATGAATTAGACAAAAGAAGAAGATAATCAAATTTTACAAAAAAACAAATTTTATTTTCTAGAAAATACCCTTTGCACACCAACTACCATTTTTTTTTTCAAATATAACTCCAAATTATCAACACTATCATTTTCCACAATAGATTGCCACTATTTATATTATTGATTTATATCAATAATTAAGATAGATAAAAATAGATAAATAGTGCAAGAACAATTTTTTAATTAAAGTAAAGAAATTATATTTATAATATGAAGTTGTTGTAAGTAATAGTAGTTGTATCATTATCCAAAATAAAAAAGATGACATGACATGATATAAATGTTTGTCTTATTGTGGTTAGATCTTCCTATTGGTTTTTCTCTCTACAATGGTTGTTCCCTGAGTTCGTTTGCCCAAAAGACGAAAACTTTAATATTATGCAAAGGCATAGGAAGGAAAAAAAAAGGAGAGAAGTACAATACAATGACATTTAAAGAGACAGATGGAGTTATCTTTAATTTCTAGGTTTGCTTCTGCAGAAAGTTGATGCGATAACGATAGATGCACAATCTTTTTTTACAATATTTTTTATATTCATATTTTAAAATCAGGATATTTATATACAGTGGTGTTATTTTTATAAATTATTTTATAAAAATATTCTCATTAAAAATATTGTTGTATAAATAATTATAAAATGAGTTGCATATCTTTAATTTTCCATGCAATTAATGGATTTTACTGCTAAAAGTACTCAGTCCAATTAAAAAAAAAAAGAAAAGAAAAGAAAGAACTGAATTTGGTAGATTTGGATACCAAGGTAAAATATAAAATTTTGATCTCATCATTATATATTTTTTAAATTTCTATATAAAATGTAATAAATAATTTAATTTTTATAAATTTTAAAATAATAATAATATTAAAAAATAATATTTTAAACATTTATTTAAAATTAAAAATTCTTATCCCACTTTTCTACCCAAAGGCTGAAGAAATTTGAACTGTTCAAACTGATACCAAGAAATGCATTTACTTAAAGAAATAATCTTCCCAACCTCCTATTATTCACCACACTCCACACTCCACCTTTTTTTTAATTTTTTTTTAATTTTTTTTATCAAATTTTTTTATATGAATAGTGAATAAAAAATTTAAAATATTTCAAAAAAAAAAATTCAAAAATTTCTTTTTAAAATATTAAAAAATATTAAAAAATGTGGAGTGTGAAGTGTGGATGAATAGTAGGAGGTTGTGTAGGAAACCTTTACTTAAAAAGTCAGTCATCGATGTTGATGAAAGTAAGCTCCCAAATGACCTTATATGCCTGCCCTGACTGACTACATTGTTTTTTTGAATGGACAATATATTTTAGAATATAATTTTTTTAGAAATATTTTTATCATAAAAATTATATAAAATTAAACATATAAATTGACATAATTTGATGTGATAGATTAACAGATGTTATAAAATCATATCAATTTACAAGTTTATTTTTATATAATCTTTTTTTTTTTTTCGTAAAAATCTTTTACTTAAAGGGATGAATGTTTGGTAGGACAAACAGAAAGGTCAAAAAAAGAGAAAGAGCCGGATTAGCTTTGTCTTATTATTATTATTTTTTTCCCTAATTTTTTTATCTTGTTCTGAGCCACCTGTATCCAGATTTTCAATGTACTTGTACAGAAGGAAAAAATCTATTTGCTTTTAAGGGTTTTAGCTGAGCAAACCAACTAGTTGTCCAAAAGAGAGATTTTTCGAAACCAATACATTATTCAGAGACTGCTTTAGAAAGTTTTAAAGCTTTTGAATCCTTTCTTGTGAAAGTACAGCTTTTGATACAGAGTTTTCAACTTGTTTTTGAAGTTTACTGGCTTTCATTATTTATATTGTGATATTAATAAACATTAATATACCTATTAAATTAATTAATTAAAGAGTGTTTATAAGAGGGAGGTCAGGAAAGACCACTCTGATCTCTTTTCATTCGTGGGTTCTCTTTGCTTTGCTCAAAATTCTTGTTTGTTTATAAGATTCCACATTGTTTAACACTACTTGAACTTCTAGACAGTGGAAGAAAAAAAAATGTTTTATTTAAAAGATAATTTTAAAATCTATTTTATAAATTGAAGTAATTTGACTTTATATATGAATTGTAAAATCTATATGATATATTACGTCAAGTCACTGCAAATTTGGTTGAAGAATCTCGTTTGTTTGTAGAAAACTTTTTTACTCATTTTCTCTTATCTTATTTAATTTGTACAACTTTCTCAAATTCTTATATAAAATAAAATAAATAATTCAAATTTTTAAATCTCAAAATAGAAATAATATTAAAAATATATATATTTTAATAATATCTTATTCAATTTTTAATTTTAATCTCAACTCATCTCATTTCTTTTGTTAAAACAAACGAGTTAAACTTGAATAATTGGGTTCTTCGCAAATCAAGTAATCCGAAAATTAACCCGAATGATTCATTTATATATTTGATACATTGTTTCTTTTTCTTATTATACATAATTTTGATGGGAATAACCTCAAAATACACCCAAAATACATTATTTAATAATCCTAAAAGTTAGAGAACCAATTAATTTGTTTATTTACCAAACCACATAAACTGTTTGCGGAGGAGTACTATTTTCGTAGATATATGTACAGATTTGTAGAGACTAAGGGTGCGTTTGGATCCCAAACTCATCCAAACTCATCTCAACTCATCTCAATTCATCATTACACCTTTTTCAAATTCCAATACAAAATATAATAAACAATTCAATTTTTTCAAATTTCAAAATAACTTTAATATTAAACAATAATATTCTAACAATATTTTATCATCTCAACTCAACTCAACTCAACTCATTTCAACATCCAAACCCACAACTTATAATCGGTACATCCATTAAAGGGCTGAAATCAGCAATGTACGCTTGCAACGTAGCCCATTTGTTAAACCCAACATGCGTCCTCACCGCACCCAAACCAGATCTCTCTCCTACCCTCGTCTCTCTCTCTCTCACCTCCCCTCACCCTCGTCTCTGTCTATCTTCAAACAATTAAAAATATTCAGATAAAAGAATTGAGAGAAAATTCTCTAGTCCAGGTTGTTATACTCCCAGTACTCAAACTTCATCGATCGTCTGCTTTGTCTTTTTCTGGCTATGGACCTTTTCTGCAGGTTCTCACCCACCAACCTCATATCCGGAAATGGAAGTTGGCAACAACGAAGCTGACGGGATGCGTTGGAGATGAAGTCTTGTGGTTGGTGGTTTGCATGTGGAGCCTTTGCTTTGCTTCGGGTTGTCTAAAACAGGGACCCTTTTGTGATTTGCAGAAGTTGGCGTGCGGAGAACGTGCGACGGTGTTGCTGCTAGGGTTGATGGTGGCTCACGGAGAAACGGGAAATTAGCATGGATGGTGATCCAACGCTGTTCGTNTCTCTCTCTCTCTCACCTCCCCTCACCCTCGTCTCTGTCTATCTTCAAACAATTAAAAATATTCAGATAAAAGAATTGAGAGAAAATTCTCTAGTCCAGGTTGTTATACTCCCAGTACTCAAACTTCATCGATCGTCTGCTTTGTCTTTGTCTGGCTATGGACCTTTTCTGCAGGTTCTCACCCACCAACCTCATATCCGGAAATGGAAGTTGGCAACAACGAAGCTGACGGGATGCGTTGGAGATGAAGTCTTGTGGTTGGTGGTTTGCATGTGGAGCCTTTGCTTTGCTTCGGGTTGTCTAAAACAGGGACCCTTTTGTGATTTGCAGAAGTTGGCGTGCGGAGAACGTGCGACGGTGTTGCTGCTAGGGTTGATGGTGGCTCACGGAGAAACGGGAAATTAGCATGGATGGTGATCCAACGCTGTTCGTAGCAACACAAAGACGTGGGCATGGCGGCGTACGTGGGCATGGAAATCGGTGCTTGGTATCTTTCCGTCGGATGCTCTGTTTTGAGAAACCAAAAACAGGGCTAGGGTTCTTTTGGTTGCACACGGTGACGCTTGCGTGGTGGTTCCTGGTGGCGTGGTTTTGGAGGTTGGTAGAGGAGGCTTTAGCGGTAATGTGCAAGGAGGTTGGTGGTTGCCGCGGAAGAGGCTCACGATTTGTTCAAGATGGTGCAAGGCAAAACCATGCATGGAGATGGTGGTCTCGCGAGGTTGTGTTTCTACATGCAGGTGGCTGGTCTGAGTTGTTCGTAGTGCATCAACGTGCAGGCTGTGGGTGGTGTCGGACTGCGTGGTGGTTGTGGGTGGGTGGGTGGCGTCAAACGCACGACTACATGGTGGCTGTGGCTGCTGGCGTGGGAATGGTTGGGCGGTGATGGGAGATAGCAACGGATAGCAAAAGAGAAGGGAAAGACGTAGGGTATTTTTGGTCTTCTGACGTAGTCATACTCATTGTGTTATGATGTATATTGCTAACGTGTCAATACCTTATTGGCTGCTGATATAAAGGTAAAGAATTTTACTATCCAACTTCCATCACATTCTACACTCTACATTTTTTTAAATTTTTAATTTTTTTTTAAATTTATTCTTTTTAAACTATTTCAAATTTTTTATTTATTATTCATATAATAAATATTTGATAAAAAAAATTTAAAATAATATAATGTGGAGAGGTTGTTGAGATTTTTTGAAAGGCAAAGACATTCGTGACCGCTCTAAAGCGAAAAGCGAAACTGAAATATGTAATCAGTTTAACTTCACACAGGCTATCTAATTTTCTTCAAATAACAGACACCAATAATAGCATGCAACGTAGAGCCCCCAAAGGGCCAAACATGTGTTGTGTTTCATAGGAACACCGAATCCCTCTCTTTTAACTCTCCTTCGACCGAAAGCCTCTATCTCTCTCTCTCCTTCGACCAAAAGCCTTTGAGATTGATCAGGCCACCGAATCCTAATCTCAGGCCACTCTACCTTTACATCCTAGTCTCTCTCTCCTTCGACCGAAACCAACCCACTTGAGATTCAGACTAGACGCGCTGTAAACCTCCCTTCTGTAGTGGACCTTAAGCTAATACCGAATACTCGAGTAACTGTGACTACTTCGAGGGAGTCAGGCCTCCAGAAGGAGAATCAGGAATTAGAGAAAGAGAGAAGAGAAGAGACTTGATTGATACTGGATTCCGAAGTTGGCCTCATTCCCAACTAGCGGCTGCCTTTTATAGATGAATCTTCAGTTACATGAATTCTATTATGTAAACTACACAAGTTTATAACTAGTTCAGCTATCAAATAATCTAAACGACAGCTACGGAACGATACCGTTCAACTTATTCTCAATTACTACTAAACGATACAATCCCAATCTGTTACAATGAAATCAACTACTACTTAACAAAACGGTGTGTTTCGTTTATTCTTGACTATTACTCTGAGGCTTCAGGCTCTGCTCATGCAAGCTTCCTTGCTTCTTCATCTAATCTCGATCCATGATCTCGTCTACTCTGCATAGTCCCCAGCCCGTAACACCTTCCTCCTCCATGATGCGGGAATTTTAATACATACCATGTCTGAACAAGAAGAATGGCAGCAGTGGGTTGCGCCGAAGGTCTGGATGGATCTACACGAAGATTTGCCATTTGGTCTAGGAAGCAGTGGGTTGTGCCGGAGGTCTGGAGCTCGCTGGTCTGATCTACACGAAGAGGATTTGCCGATCTGGTCTGGTTTTGGAAAAAATCTTGGACCAAACCGATATGACTGGATTTGCATTTTTTAAAATTGATTATGTACCGATTACCCTCCTAAACCAGTACTTCTGATTTTACCAGTTTCTGATCCGATTTTTCGATTTTTTTAAAATGCAAATTTGATATTAGTATAATATTAGACTGATAGTATTAATATTAGATTATTAGTATAGCTATATAATACATGATCAATTACATTTTTATTTTTAAGATTAAAATTTTATTTTATAATAATATTATCTTATATATAATTATATTAATAGCGTATAATTAAACAAATTACAAATACTCATATTTAAGATTAACATTTTATGTTATAATTTATAAATTATAATATGAAATTATTTCATATATAATATATAATTATTATATATAAAACTTATATATTAATATATAACAAATATTTTGTATAATTTTAATTATATATTTTTATATATATTTTATTAATCGAACCGGTCTGGTTCGAAAAATTTCAAAATCGGAATGGGACCCGTTCGGCCGTTTGCTTAAGAATCTTAATATGCATAGTCATATCTTCCTTTTGTTTCGAAAGAGGGAAAAAAACAAAAATGGGCGCAGACTGGTTTCACGTCTACATCATGAGAAACCAGCTTTCTAAGTAGTGATGAACAGACATGCATTGGCCACAAAAGGGGACCCCGTGTCCAAAAATCCCAACACCGACAATAATTTATAAGCGCTGGGCGAGGGAATTGATGGCTCTCACGAATATCAAAGCATGCAGCTAACTAACTTTGCATGCATGCGCATATGCATGGATGTATGAAGTATGATCAACATCACAATCTACCTCGACGCCTTGCGGTAAATTTTTTAAGGAATATGTTTACACAGCTGAGAATGTGTTGTAACCCTGCAGAATTCAGCCTTGCCATCACGTGGGGAGGGGGGGACCGTTCAAACTGGCGTTGCAATTGCATGCCTACTTTATAAAAGGTATATAATACATGAGCTATGGGAACGTAGACTCTCATCCATCACAATAAATTTAATTTACATTATTTACTGCTCAATTCATCCACAATAAAACAAAAACACCCGTTTCATCAATCTCTGCCGTCTAATCCATGTAATTGCTCTAACCTTAAAGCCTCGCATTAATCTCACTGTAAAGAGAAAAAGAGAATTGAGATTGTAGCTTTATAATTAATCTTGTGAAATTTAAGCCACAATAATAATTGAATTACAAAAATTTTTATATATTTCTTGCGCCCTTCACTAATGTAATTGACCAAAATAATTTTTTTTTTAATACATGGGGAGAGATGATTCGATCATTAGTTCTCTTAGTGAGAAATTAAGGTGTTGCTTATTGATCCCAAAATTCTTGGTGGCCAAATGAGTTATTTTATATTAAAAATAAGTTATTAAAAAAATGACTACACATAAAACTTTTGTAATTCAATTACTATTGTGGCTTAAATTTCACAAAATTAATTATAAAGCTACAATCCCAATCCTCTTTTTCTCTTTACAGTGAGATTAATGCGAGGCTTTAAGGTTAGAGTAATTACATGGATTAGACGGTAGAGATTGATGAAACGGGTGCTTTTGTTTTATTGTGGATGGATTGTTGAGCAGTAAATAATGTAAATTAAATTTATTTTGATGTATGGAGGTTTCGAATCCAGGTTTTTCATTTGGAGAATCGAGCTATATGTATGTAGCAGAACTCATTAAATTAATATTGGAATTTGAAAGTTGCGACATATGCCAACCAATATCTCTCGTCCTATTGTAAGCTACGCTTGAAATGAAAATGACAATGTCCATTAATATAAAAGTGCTAGTCGTCCTAGAGGGCGAGATACAAAGAAATCTTCAATGCCGAGAGGCCGCCCAAGCAGGCCCGAACTCAGAAGACCCCAATTCCCTAATGGTTACGATGTTGGTGGCCAACTACACAACCAAAACGATACGTGTGGACAATGACAGTCAAGATAGGCTATAGCCATCCCCCATGCTGTTGAAGGGGTTTTCTAGCGAGACAATACAACTGCAGAGGTCCATAAAACTCCTCATCATCGTCGGAACAGGAAGACTCAAGACGACGACCATGGCAGACTTCCCTATAGTCAAGGCCCACTCTTCGTACAAGACCCTAATTGAACAACCGACACTAAACAACTTGAAGCTAGTGACCTTAACCTACCAATTGAAGATGAAATTCTCAAAAGGGGACTGTGTATGAGTGGTGTGCGACAAGCAAGTGATGGCAAAGGAATGCTATGTGCAAGAATTTCAAAGTAAGGAACACAACGAGCCCAAGTCCAGTTAAGGAAGGGAAGGAAAGCCAGCCTCTCATCTCCCGATGCCACCCCGAAGCCGACCAAGCCGGAGTCTTATGAACCAACAAGCCAAGGCGTCCTCATGCTGGTGGAAGTCCTCTTCTCCTTTTCTTTTTGCTTTTGCATTCAGTTATTCCCCATGTAAATAGCCAACAATGAGAATAATACGAAGTGATACTTCCATGTGTGAGCTTGTATATGTGGATTGAATGACACAACAGTCACTTCGGCGACAAATCGTTACCCAGCATAGTCGATTTTGGATACCGTCTAGTTACTCAGGTTGATGCTCCGCGCTCAAACCTTGGCAACCAATCACCACTCAATGTGGTTAATTTCATCTCGCTTGGTTCCATAAGTTGATGCTCTATGCTCGAAACTCGGTAGTCACAAGGGGCAACACCTGTCCTTAGTGTTCCAGTCTCTCTTCGCCACACAGCACGGTCAATTTCAGATCCCACTTGGTTCCATGGGTCGATGCTCCGCGCTCGACCTTGAAAACCAATTGCCACACAACACGATCGATTTCGTATCCCACCTGGTTCCATAGGTCGATGCTTCACTCTCAAATCTTGGTAGTCGTAGGGGGAATGCCGCCTAGGGGCACCCATGCTCGAATGACGTAGGGCCTCAAGGAATACGGCCTTCAGCTTTTCGTCATCCTAATCATGACTAGGCTCCCCTCCCTGATCGCCTGGCGAGGTAGCAGGAACACCTAGGAAGAATGGTGAAGTAGGTGTTGCTTACGGGGGAAAAGATCCAAATAGCTCGGAGCTACTAGCATGCCCCTCCAACTTAGAAGAGACTGTCTCGTCCTCTGGGTGAGTCAAAATTTGGGGCGGGAACAGAAGCTGTAGATGTTCCCCTCCAATGTGCGGATTGCATGGGTGAACAAAAACTCCTAAGCAATTAGGTATGGGTAGTCCTCTTAGGCGGACTCCAAGACCATACACCACACCATATAGCACGACGTCAATATCCTCTAGGCATTGGGGTGCACTTGAGCCGGGGCCATGCCCAAAAAGTCCAGGGCATCACGGATCAGGCAACAAAAAGGGAGCCTCATGCCTTGCGTGAACCTGCCGGAATACTGGGCCACTTTCTCGATGTTTCCCTCGAGGTCAACAAACCCACTGCCTGGCCTAGAACCTTCAAGGCCATCGATTTTGGGATTCCATAGATGCTGCACAACACATCGAGGGCCATGGGTTCAACGACGGTGGACCACCACCAGTGTCCATCATAGAAGGAAGATTTGCAACGAGAAGTGTTCCTGGAGGAAATCGGGAATGGATATGGAAAGGAGGCTGTAGCGAAAGTACTAGAACAAGAGAGAAATGCGACAGCAAAAGGAAGTAGGAACGGAAAAAAGAGCGCAGATCACTCTAGGGGTAGGAAGGGAGAATAAATAGAGGAGGTGCGACGGTTCAAGAACCCTAACGGGAAGAATGATAGGACATGAGGATGCAACGATTAAACAAGTTCTCGAGACATGGAAATATGTAATTGCACAACGAATTCAAGAAGGGAAGTGGGAGCATGAGGGAGAATTAAATCCCCGCCATGCCCTTGTGGTGAAAATTTGGGAGGTAACTGGAAATGGAATCTTTGTACTCAGCCGAGCCGGGCCGAGCTGGGCTCAGGACTCCCACGCAGAAGCCCAAAACCCACAGTAGGGCAGACCAAGAAAGGGTAAAGAGGGAGGCCCAAATAAGCACAAAAAGGGAGAAAGCAGCTGACGGTCTCCCAGTCATAATGCATGAATGAGAGACAGACATGTTGGAATCCTGTCTCCTGCAAGATCAACTACATTCAGCTCAGAGTGGCCAACCTTGAGGTCGAGTCCCAGTAGCTGGCAGGAGCTATTAAATGCGACGTCATGCTACCCAGAACGAGGGTGCTTATTACAACAACAGAGGGGTCTTACGAGAAATCTGATATAAATAAAGGAAGGCTGGCGGTAAGAAACAGATTACACATTCAATACTCTTTCTCTAGCTCTCCACTACTTTGACTTTTTACTTTGGCATCTGAGGCAACTCAACCACCAACAACCACCTTTCTTCCACCCACATGGGTACAAGAGCATTGTCGCAGTTGGTGGCTACAAAACACGCTTCAACAAGCCCAGTACTTATGTTGGAAATTAATTTGCAAACACAAAATACGGTGGATATATCTTTTTGTGGATACGAAGATGGTGGCACTTCGTTACAATGATAACAGTATTGAGGGAGAGAGAGCGTTTCAAAGGTGATTGATTCACTTTGATCCAATAAGTGAATCAATTAGTTACGACATTAAACCTTAAAAGAGAGAAAGATACTATAAACATTTGTTCTTGTAGTTTTCGTACGAAAGTTCTACTTCCACTACCTTTATATATTTCCTCGTTCAAGAAAAGTAAGAATATATTAAGATATCTATCTATAGATGGAAAATACGGATAATTTCTGACACTTGAACGACATCGAACATTGTATCGGCGCCTATGAGCCACGCAGCGATGGAAATAGGGGTGGGGTTGTGCGTATTTTGAAAATCTAAGGACAAGGGACCCAGTAGTACTGTAGTTCTGTCGACATAAAGGGCCTGTAGGAGGGGAAGAGAAGGGAGGCAGCTCCTCCCTCTCTTGTGAAGAACAAAGATTAATTGAAGGTTTTTTGGATTTCTAGAGCGAATGAGGAAAAGGTTTTTAGAGAGAGAGAGAGAGAGAGAGTTAGAAAGAAAAAACCTTAAAGGTGGATATATTTAAGTCACAATTCTGAAGATAAAATATATATATATATATATATATATGAAGCTCTTGAAGATGGAGATAGTGTTGATCATGAGAAATGAAAGAAATGTTCATATTCTAGGCCGGCTTGGTAACTTGCAAACAATCAATGGCAATCAAAGTTTATCGTCTTTAATACTTGACCCGTACCTAGCATCATTGAAATCTAATTAAAATGTAAATTAGATTCTTCATACCACTACTGTCAATTATAGGGACAAGAAAGAAGTATCAAAGTCAATGGGAGCATGATAATGATATTACTATGATTGATTAATACCTTTAATCAATATTCTTCATCATTATTTCCTGGCTCCTCAATAACAGACTTGATATAAATTTAAAAAGTCAAAGAAATCACAATCATAACAACCTCAAATAGATTATAAAATGACATTAAAAACAAAACCAAAAGACCAAAAATGGGTCGAGAATCATAAAATTGCACCTCATTTGTCTAAGAAAAGAAATGCCAGCGCAAACCACAGTTTTCCTAACCGTAGAATATATGAAAGAACCTAGACTGTAGCTGTTGGGCATAAATACTCGCTGCAAGTAGGAAATAATGATGGGCGAGTAATGAGGGACTTCAATATACGCAGTAGGAGAAAATGGTAATGGGCGGCCAAAGACACAATCATGAGAGGTACACGTGACATCAGCGACGAAAGGGCAAAGCTAAACGAAACGCAGAGTCTAGAATCATGAGATAAGGCTTTTAAGGGAACCATCGTAATCAACAAGGAACTTCAACCAACGGAATCTATCTCGGACCGGGATTCATGTTGACAAAATAAGTCCTTATGAAACACCCTCACCGGAAGGACACTATCAACTACAAAAGCATACCTTCGAAGAGAATCAATTCATTTAAGACACCTCAGTCCTTATAAATACACCCTCAAATATATACTGCAACCACGATTTCACTTGATTAAGAGAACATAACTTCTCTCTGACTTAATCATCACAAGTATCCCCCATTCGATTCCCGAGGTTGCTCTGGTTGCAAGTTAATTGGAAAGTATTGCATGCACCACTGGAAATTGGACCAACAGTTTGGCTTCATCTGTGAAATCGAGAATTCTCTT
>QEOT01009070.1:25383-43614 GCA_003123785.1 Pterocarya stenoptera | reverse complement strand
TTTTTTTTTTTTTTCTTCTTTCTTGCTTTCTCACACATAACTTCAAAAAGGAGAAAATAGCTTTCCCCATACTTTAACTAATATGCACACCTTTAATTCGTAGTGTACGGTCAACCCTCAAGATTGTGCTACAACACTTACTTTCACCTATTCTTTCAGTCATCTTAACGGATAGAGTTGGACGAAGATTTTATTTGACAATCAACTATTAATAAGGGTTTGTTTGAATGATGAGATGATTTTAGATGAGTTGAATAAAATATTATTAGAATATTATTATTGTTTTGAAATTTGAAAAAGTTGAATTGTTTATTATATATTTTATATGAGAATTTGAAAAAGTTGTAATAATGAGATAAAATGAATTGAGAGTGTTTATGTATCCAAACAGGACCTAATTGAGGGTACAAAACGCTAGTTTTGATACTCTTGTGGAATATATATATATTGTAAGATGCATGCTATAAGTTAGAGGTGAAAAATGTACTTTCACTTATTTTCAGACCACCCCTTGATGCTCCTAGTTTTACCATGTTAGGACCAGTACCGTTCGTAATGCTCCTAGTTTTACCAAGATTTTATCTCTGGCTTTTGGTAAATGCAGTCAGTCTTTCTCTTTACAGGGTACATAAAAAAAGTATTAGCAATACTCATTAGATCCAAGCCTTGCTTATGCTTTTCCTTTTAGTAAAGAAAAACACACGAGGTATTGCATGTCCTTGCTAGCTTTAAAGTTAACTTTAGTAGGATCAAAATCTTCACAAAGATACGAGGATGACTACAATTTCTCAGAAAAATGAGTGTGTGAGTTGTCCTATTGGAAACCTAACTAGCTAGATCTGTATTTGATGATGGTCTCCATGATTCAGTTGGATGGCAGTGCCTGAAAGAATTTCACACCCTTTGGACTGAAGGTAAGTTAACAGAAAAAAATGCTCAGAAGTGAGCCCTAATGGACATACAACATCTCCAGAATCCAGATCATGATCCAATTCATGATATTAAGTACTCCGACATATGACCACTTCCATTATATCTACCTTTTCTTTCATCTTTTTATTGGGTTTCAATCATAGATCAAATGAATGAAATACCCATCAATTATTTCAGAAAGTTGATGAGCAGGATGATCAAGATGATCATGCTTCCCCAGTTATCAAAGGAGTCATTATGACATAACCTTAAAAAATGTCCTTTTTCACGTTGTCCACATCCGGTTGTCAAGTTATACAGTTTTTTTTTTTTTTTCTAATTGATGAATTGCAAACAATTATATGTTTTAGTAGGGTATCTAGAACCAAATTATAATTGTAAACAAAAGTGTCAGTGTCTGGGACTGTTATCAGTAAACAGATCTTTGTGAAATCCTCAAAGATGAGCAGTAGGGAACCACATCCATGCATCATGCATCATGCATATGATGTTTGATTTCCCACAAATCATGCAGCACAAGCAGTTCATTTTGGCGCACACAAAAGTTCTGTTTCTGTATTGTACTGTACTGTAGGTGAATATAGATGAACTAAGTTCTTTATAGCATAGTTTCAAATTAGAAAAAAAAAAAAAAAATCTATTTCCAAGTCAGTTAATTGGCAGGTTAAAACACTATTGATGTGAAAACAGTGATCTATACCAACTACCATAAAATAAAAAAATAAAAAAATTGTTGGTGTTTTGAGTTTCTAATAATTGTAATGAATCCTACAACAAAAAATGCGACTTGTAAATAGCAGAACTATTCAAATTATAGATAATTGAATGCGAGAATCTAGTTCACCTAAAGGACAGTGCCAATCCTTTTCAATTCAAAGTCGAAAGTAACATTTTGACAGGAGTGAATGAGTGAGTGAGTGACCATTTAAGCATCAAGAAAGGACAAAAAATGGTGGATCATATCATGCAAGGATTCACATTTGATGATCTTTGGTGATTGTTGAAAAGTAAGGGTGAAAATTTTCTGCAAGTAACAACCTTTTTGAATCATCAAGATCTTTTTTTTTTTTTTTTTTTTTGTCTAACAATTCATTTCTAAAATATCAAACAGGGGGAAAAAAGTCTGCTGACTTTTAAAGGTAGGAAAGTTCAGATCATGGTGGGACTAAACTCTTGCTGTGTCACACCATCTGAGAATTTGATTCACTCCCCCCATCTCATTAGTAAGAGTGGGCTAACAGATATTGTCTAGGTGCTTTATGATCTTTTAAACCTAAAAAAGCTAAAAGGATAGGGAGAAACATATAATAGAGTAGTTCATAATACAAGTTCATTATTTGCATTTTGACATTAACAGATAAAGGGAAGCTTTCTAGTCAAAAGAAAGTGAGGGTGGTAAACAATGTTCTTAAACACAAAAGTGGGAAGTGATGCATATGTTGCTATGTGTTTGTTCCCATTAGTTCCCATTCTTATTATATGTGAGAGGTGAACCAGTCATATCAATAGTGGCTGAGATGATCAGCTTTCATCCCCCCAAAAGAAAGCAACTTACAATTATTAACTGCTAGTTGGGGCTCCTTAGGAATCTTTACATTATGTTTATAAATAAAAAAAATTCTTCTCATCAGCTATTATTCACGACTCCACACTCTGCAGTGTCTACACCTTATGAAAAAATCCTCATAACCTATGAAATAGGTGTTGGGGTGTGAGAGTGAATACTGACTGATGTATAGTAAATCTCTATAAATAATTATTTCTCTAACTTTTATAATTCTTGAAAAAAAAAATTAAAATATGTTTTGTATTGGATTTTGTGAAAATGGGACGCGAATGTGATTTGTATAAGAGATTGAAAGAGGATAGATAAAATTAAAAAGTTATTGGGGAGATATCGTTTTTTTTTTTTTTTTTTGTGAAAGTTCATGTTTTTGTGTTTTTATTTTTGCAAAAATTTAGACAAACGATTAAAAAACTTTTTAGATGAAAATCTTGTTGATTTTAAAAGAAATTTGCACTTAATTTAGTGTTTTTTTTAATTTAAAAATTCTCACCTTAATTGGATAATTTGTATGCTATCCAAATAATGACTTGGGATGGTAAAATATATGCTATATTTGTAAGTGCACCCGCATCCAGATTTCCACCCTAAAATGGGAATTTCAGGGGAATTGCTGGCCGTAACTTTTTTTTCTTTCCCTCTTTCTTCCATCATTCTACTTTTGGTTCTCTTTCCAATTATTATAACTTTTCTGGATTTGTCATTTTGTTATCTATCATGATTTTGTTTTTCAAATCATAAGAAAAATATGATCCCTTAATTCTCCTGTAAATATTTTATGAGAATTACATATTTTATTTTTAGTTTTGAAATCATTGTTATTTAAATTATTCAGATTTTAATATTTATCATTTATACATTTTAATTTTTCAATTTATTATTTCTATTATTTACATATTCATGCGTAAAATAATTTTAAAACTATATTATTTCAATTTTTGTTTAAAATATCTATTTATAAACCTTATTTTTTTTTTACATACTTAACACACCATTCATGTGAAAGTGTTTCACACCATTTATTTTAAAATTATTAATGATTTTTTTATAAGTATCATAATAAGTAGTTGAATAATATTGTAGGTAATTACAGGTTGTGCAAGTCTTGCGTATTCATTTTTTTTTTTTAAAATGAGCTCAACGTTAAAAAAAAAGAAAAGATATTTGCAACATTGATTTGTGCAACTGCTGCGTAATTGTTTTTAAAAAAGTAAATAAAATATGAGATTCATATAAAAAAAATTTATTTTTTAATAGGAGATCCCATTTTTTTTCAAAACGATTACACAACATTTACACACTTCACGATTGTATATAGAATTACTCTTAAAAATTAATTTTGTTATGTGTAATAGATATGCTCACTTTTTTTAAGAGAGTGCGAAATTTGCACACTTCATGACGGTAGTTACGATACAAATCATTCATTTTTTTTAAAGAGAGCGCAAGATTTAACGACCTTGATAGTTATGGAACATATTATTCATTTTTTCAAAGAGAATATACGGTATTATCATTCCTCCAAATAGTTTGCTAATTAAAAATCCTCACAACCTCTTATTATTCACACAACTTTCACACACCATATTTTTTTTTAATTTTTTTCTTTTATCAAATATTTATTATATGAATAATGAATAGAAAATTTAAAATAGTTTAAAAAGAATAAACTCAAAATTTTTTTTAAAAAAAAAATATTAAAAATTTATAAAATTTAAAAAATATAGAGTATAGAGTATAGTGAAAGTTGTGTAGTTAAACTCTTTGTTAATCCACTACATGTGTATAATAATTTTTTTTAAATGGATTTTAGTAATTTTTAAAAATTGGTTGGAATTGCCGGGAATGAGACAGGAGGAACAATCGAAACTCAGCGACCAAACAACGCTTCTGCGAATCTGCAGTGGGAGAAGAGCGAGTATGAGTTCTGCAAGTTGTGCAATCTCAACCACGACCAGGGCCAGCGCCACAAGTACTTCTCCAGCCACAAGAGCTCCTTCTGGGTTTTCCTCTCCCGGTTCTACTCCAAGCTCTCCAATGTCCGCTTTTTCCCCTAGAACCCGAGCCATCTCACCCTCGACCTAGCCTCTCGCAACCGCGTCCGGTGCGTTTTCTGTGACTCCGACATCGACAAGCTTGGTAGCCGCATTTTAGGTATCCTATTATTGGATTGCCGTTTTTGAATTTCTGTTTGGTTACTGAGAGAAACGCGGGGGGAAAAGGAAAGGAAGTTGAAGGTCTTTGAAATTCTATGCCATATGTTTGTTTATTTCCCCCCCATAATATAGCAACATTATAGTTAACCGTGGTATATAATCGAATTGTCTCAGTTTAGTGGAGCTTTTATTTTCTTGAGGTTCTTTAAATAATGAAATTACTGAGAATTATATATATTTTTATATATATATATGTGTATATTTTAGAGCAACGAAACTGTAGAATGCGTTTAGAGTCTGCTTTTATGTTTTTTTTTTTAAGTACGTGCCTTGTGTTCTGTTAGCAGTTATAATGCAAGTAGTACAAGGAATCATCTAGCAAGTGAGGATCATCTGAAGAATTCGAAGCATTTCCTGTGGAAAAATGGCAATTTCATTATTGAAAGGGTAAGTTCTGTCATCTGCAATGAGATTTCTGTTGGGAATTTCTTCTATCATTGTACTGAATTTCTTAGTCATATTTTTAGACTTTCTTGGGGCCCTTAAATAAAACTCAGTATTAGCTACCCGTCCTGGATATTTTAGGTTGTCCATTCTGTAGAATTGAACAAGAACATGGTTTGAGAAAGAGTGGAAAACATTGTAATTGAAGGTAGCAGTAGCATCTGCTTAGTTGACTTCTAGTCTAGTGGAGGCCATCCTCCACTGATTTTATTTCCAAACTAAATTAATACTATTTCTATATTAGAGTAATATGATTCTTGTTTGCATGTACACTAATTGATGGTTCTGTACCATTCACTTATTAAAATGCTTATTTTATTAATGAGTTAATGATGTTTCGTGCTCTCGAAACTTGTGCTGACAATGGGGCTAGTCATTTGTTCCCCGTATTTGGAATATACTAAACTCTTAATGCTTGCAAAACTCAAAAAAATCAGCATGCTATAGGGCGGAATGATTAAATAGTGATTGTTTATGCTCAGGTATCAACTATGTTTGGCATGACTGCTTGTGTTTTTTTTTTTTCAGTTCTTTATTTTGAGAGTTCACTAATGTTTTGTAGTAACATCTCTGTAGCGAGAAGGTTAACTTTTCACTTGTTTCAAGGCCTGCCTGTTTTCCCCTGGTTTGCTCTTTTACGTCACGGGCTATGACCGAGCTTCTTCTTCTTCTTCTTTATACCACTTGTTTTTTGCATTTTTACATTCACATGTACTTACAAAACCTTCAAACATTTACTGTTTACTGATATAGACATACCCAGTGCATGAGGATAAAGTAATTGTAAAAGGAGGAAGCAAGTTTCATGGTATTGATCTCTGACTACAATTTTGGTTTTTTTTTTCCTTATTATTTCTTTTCTTGAAGCTGTTAGCTAGATTCCATATGAATTCATCATGTGAGTGGATGTATTTATAGGATTGAAGTTTTGAAATTGTATCAGTAAACGTCTCATACAGAATTATGGTTGGCTTTGTGCTCACGGAGTTCGGTGGAGTGATGCTTTATTTGGAACATACTGTCCTTTCTTCATATTGTGATTCTTTTTCTTTAGGTTTGCAAAATCTCACTCAAATTTCTACATTGGCTGCTGAAGAGGCATGAGGTAATGTGCATTCTGGAGCTCCTCCTCTGTGGTTTGAAGCAACTGAAGAAATTCAGATTGATGTTCAACTAAATTCTGCAATTGGAAGCCTTATATTTCCCAATAAGTCAGGGAAGTCCAAAAAATTTAACCTGCAACGGGTTGGAGCTGCTTGGACTGAAAAGAGAAAGATGGAGCCGGAGATGGAGAAGAGAGGGGAGATGTCAAGAGTGATTGCACATCCTAATGGCTTCCTAACTTTGGTAGAGTTTGGCAATCTGGTAGCCAGAAAGAATCTAGAAAATAATTTGAGATGGAGAAACACAAATATATCAAGCTTGAAAGTAAATTTGAGATGCCAGTTAAGAGACAACCTCATGTCAGCAAGGGAATGGTGAGCCACATTCTTTGGCATACCACATTTTAGGTTCCAAAATTTTTTAGGCTAGTTCTTGTAAGGTTAGGTGATGAAATACCTTATTGTTTGATGTCATGGTACAGCATTGTATTGAAAGGTAGTCCATGTTTTGCAAGTTTTAACCTTTCATATGAGTTATGCTGGCACTCAGAATCAGTATTTTATCTAATATATGTCATTACCAGGAGGCTCTGTAATTGTCTCCAGCGTCTTGCCAACACAGTATAAAAAAGGAAATGAAATGTGTTTTAAACTATAATGGGATATTTTTCTGCATTAAGGTCAGTTTATGGTAGTTGGTTCTAAAATACTGAACTCCACTGGACCTGGCATCTTACTCGTGATGGATGGAGTGCAATCATGGTAGGGTAATAGCTAATTCTTTTTTGCAGAACTTAAAAGCAAGCTTTGTTTTATATTCTGGTTTGTGTATATCCCTGTGTGTGCATCTTAATATGTAAGGCTGGAGATCTGTGCTTAATAAATGGTTGTTGCATCCTGAGTTCTTTGAGACTTTCATAGAGTTTGTTGCATGTAGTTTGGGTGATTTCATGCATGTGGCATAAAAAATAACGATACTGAAAAAAGTTCCCTATCCAAATTAACAATGAAAACAGTTATACCAGAGTTTTGGCTTTTATATTTAGAGTTCCTAGGGCTTATACTTTTCTTTTCTCTGGCCACCCTTGCAGCGCAGAGAAGCAGATGAATAATCATTTCGGAGATAAGAATGCTTAATATTGTATTCCTGATGGTGATAATGTTAGAGAATCACTACGTATATGTCTCATTCAACTATGCACCCTGTCGAGTTTTGGTTAGAGATTAAATGGAGCAACGATCTTGTAGGAAAGGTAGCAGAGTTGGTGCAAATGCAATTCAGCGCAAAATAGGTTACATAGTTACTAGGCTCTTGTACATAAAAAGAAATGCTATCAGTTGAAATGTCCCTAATGTATTGTCAATGACATTGTGGGCATTTAGTCTGTTGTGCCAGATGCATTCAATATATCCTTTTCTTCCCATATTTCATATATGCAGTATCCTGTTCTGGTAGCATCCATGTTCCCATCGATAAAGAATGCATTTAATTGCTTTGTTCTTGGGTATTAACTGCTCCCTTGATTTCTGGAATCCAAAAAGCTCTCAGTATTCAGTATTCAGTATTCAGTATTCAGTAGTCTGAAATATTTTACATATTGCGTATGCATCTTTGATATCAATGTGGTAGCATTTCAGGCTGTTGTATATAACTTGGTATTTTTACCATCAGCTTGTGTTCTCTCATGCAGCGCAGTCCTAAAATTGCATGAATATTTAGCCCTTGATTGGCATGCTCTAGGCCGGTACATGTGAAATTGTCATAGCATTGGGTTTCGTACTTTTGCAATTGCACACTTCTGTTTTTTTAAGAAAAAAAGGCTTAGTAATAGAATGAGCTTGTTACTTTTTGCTCTTTTTGGACAAAAAGAATGATGTTACTCTATGTTGGTGAAATTCATAACAATATAATAAAAATTACAATGAAATTAAAATTAAAACGAAGCCAGTTAGGATTGAGGCACGGAAATGTCGCTCTCTTTAAGGAGATTCAAGCCCTCTGCGGTGTACAACGTCTCAAATTAACCGGTGCAGCAGAAATCTTCTTGACTTGACTCCTTTAAGATACAACAGCTCGATTGATCGTCGTATAGCCCGAGCCAACTCTGCACAAGTGGTTGAGCTCAAAGCTCCACTCAAAGAACACATCTCTAATATCTGGAAGTACTCTTAAAAATATATTCTCATTAGTTTATTTTTCTTATCTTACTTCCTCTTAATGTTTACGTTCCTCAATAGTCCCGTACAAAGAACTAAAAACCGTAAAAACAATGAGTCGGTCGCGCCTTTAAAAACAACCATACCTAATAACTCCTCTAGGTGATCTTTTTTTTTAAACTACATGAACTAAATTGCCATAAAACTGCAGCAATACTTATGACTAATTAATGAAAGAAACGTTCTCAACGTAAACATTGCCATAAAGCTGCAGCAATACTCAATGCCATAAAAATGACTTTTACAATTTGGAATTAAAGATAGATACCCAACGTAAATATTTTTGAGGTATTAACACTAGACATTAAATGTTATTTCCAAAGAATAAAAGACAACGTTATCAACCATGAAAACCTTAATGAACACGAACGTTTAAGTTGCAAATAATGCCGCAAAACTTCAATCAATAGAAACCAACAGTTATAACCTCTTAAAAGAAACGTTACTAATAAAAATTATTTATTAAAAAATACTAACATTCACCCACTATTTTTTTAATAATAATAAAAAATAAAAATATAAGAGAGATACTTCCAGACAAAGAAGGATTATTATGCATCATGAAGGTGTGCTCTGCATTGAACCTTCACTTGGTGAAATAACAACCTTTACTCAAGAGTCAGTAGTGGTCTCAAACTTGAATTATGACTGCTTAAGGGAAATAAAGAATTATTACTCACATATAGTAATCCAGGTATTGACATGAACTTTATTAGCCAGCACATTACGGCTATGTGCTCATCCCGGTTTTATGAGTGTATTTGAGAATAAACCCAAATCTCATAGAGAGCGGCCCACTCTCACACTCACATAGGTGAAATCTGTCAAGGATGTTTCTGTAATTCTTACACCCCACTCATAAGAGCTACAGAATTTCATTAAAAGTTTCTCCACAAATTTCAACATTACAGGATAAATACACTCACTTCATAGGAATGAGAAATAAAATAAATAGTACATTTCTTACGACCATCATATGATTCATTTTTCCCATTGAACACAGTTCTCAGGATCTCTGGTCCCCAAGTTGGGTATCCTCATACATGGCTCATGAATTTATGAGTTTTAATCTCATTCCCCACAATGTTTTTCAGATCATTTTTCAAGTCAAAGCTTTGTTTAGTGGATCCACATTAATTAACACCATCAGTAAAAAAAAATCTCACAGTACTGTATTTTTCTTCTAAAGGATCTGGATTTACCGTTATAATAACGGTTTTGTACTTTATCAATTGTAGTAATACTATCACAATGAATTAATTGATTTTTTCCACCAAAGAATAAATCTCTCAACATAATTTGCTTCTTTATTAAAGCCAAAACAGTAAGCGCAACCCCCACAGTTGACTTAATAATAATATATACGGCAGCCAAAAAACATGCAATAAAGCACTTAAATTCTAAAACGGCTTGATATTATAATCTGAACGTTTAAAGGCTTTCGGTTATGATACTAACACCAAAATTAATATCATATACGTTTTAAACAACCAAACGGCAACAAATATAATAAAAGCATCAGATGTAAAGACAAAACCGTTTGAAAAAGTTTTTCCATAAACGTATAAGTTACCAAGGAGTTAGCCAATTCTGACTTTACTTTCAAAAACTCAAAGAATTGAAAGAAAAAAAAAAAACACGTTTGAGCCAAATAGTTTTTTAAAAAATATTATTTTCTAAAAACTTTAACCCCCATTAATTTTGGATTTTCAAAAGAAATTTTCTTTCTCATAAAAAATAACCTTTCCCAAAAATCACTTTATTCCAATATAAAAAAAAAACTTGAATTGCAATTTTTTATTCCATATCAAAGAAAGACATAAGCATGTGTGCCATAATATTTAAAAAATAGTTCACATAAAAGGAAACATCCTATGCTTTATTCTCAACATTCAATTTAAACATCCCATCACAAGCATAATCCTTGCCCACAAAAACTCTATTTTTTGTAATCACATATTGATCAGATTCTATAGTTTGTTTGAAGCCCGCTTTGTTGAGTAAAAAACTTGACATCAAATTCTTCCTCATAGACGGTGTATATAACACATCTTTAAGCATCAATATACGTCCAGAGGTGAATTTCAGCTCAACCTCACTATTCCCAAGAACCTCAGTTTTATTTGAATCACCAAGCATAATAATCTTTTCTTCTTCAAAAGGAATAAAATTTTTGAACCAATTTTTATCATAGCAAACATGCCTATTGGCACCAAAATCTGCCCACCACCCTTCAACAAATTGAACCAAGTTTATGTCTGTGATCATTGCTACAAACAGCTCCTCAATTACGTTAACTTGAGGATTATTTTCTTACTTCTAGTACTTACAAATTCGAGCAAAGTACCCAATTTTACCACAGACAAAACACGCCAGATTTTGTGAAGGGGCTTCTTGGTTCTTATCATTTTGGCTTTGAAAACTATTTTTGTGAGGTCTATTAAATTTTTTGAAATCTTTTCTTTGCGGCTTCAAAAAACTATTTCTTGTATTTTGATCTTTGGGCAAGTTACCATTTTCAGAAATTAAGTTTACATTTGTCATGGAATCCTCATTACCATTTTAAAATACCAAATCATCTTGGCCTCTAACTTCCTCCTCTACGCGAATACGCGTAATTAAGGTCTCCAATGATATCTCCTTTTGTTTATGGCCCATCGACTTTTGAAACTTCCTCAAAAAAGGTGGTAGTTTGTCGATGATGCCATAAACAATTAGATTGCCTTCAATCTTAATGCCTTCGGATCTAACTTCAGCTACAATCATTTGAAAATCTTGCGCTTGCTCCGCAACAGATTTTCCATCTACCATTTGATATTGAAAGAAGCGACTTTTTGCATATTTCTTCGCTCTAGCTTCTTCCGTATCATATTTTCTCTGTAAAGCTTTCCAAATTTTCTTTGCAGAGGTGTAAGTAGTGTTGTAGTAATCATAAAACTGATCAGCAAGACAATTTAAAAGATAACATCGACAGTTATACTCATCTTTAGTATATTTTTCAATCTTTTCTTCGTGAGTTTTCACTTGTGTTTCAGTCATGTTCTCTGTAGTGATCTTGCTAGGATTTTTTGCTGTGAGAACATAAGAGACGTTGAAAAGGCTTAGATAGAAGAGAACCTTGCACTTCCATCTCTTGAAATAAGCTCATTTGAATCGGAAGGGCTTGTTGAGATCTCCAATACTTTCAGTGGATTTTTCAGTTATAGACTCCATATATGAATCGCCTTAAAAATTTTTGGTAAAATTCACAATAATATAATAAAAATTACAATAAAATTAAAATTAAAACGAAGTCAGTTAGAACTGAGGCACGAAAATGTCGCTCTCTTTAAGGAGATTCAAGCCCTCTGCGATGTACAATATCTCAAATTAACCGGTGCAGCAGAAATCTTCTTGACTTGACTCTTTCAGGATACAATAGCCTAACTGATCGTTGTATAATCCGAACCAACTCTGCACAAGTGGTTGAGCTCAAAGCTCCACTCAAAGAACACCTTTCTAATATCTGGAAGTACTCTTAAAAATATATTCTCACTAATTTATTTTTCTTATCTCACTTCCTCTTAATGTTCACGTTCCTCAATAGTCCCGTACAAAGAACTAGAAACCATAAAAATAATGAGTCGGTCACGCCTTTAAAAACAACCATACGTAATAACCCTCCAGGTGATCTTTTTTTTTTTTTTTTTTTTAACTACATGAACTAAATTGCCATAAAACTGCAGCAATACTTATGACTAATTAATGAAAGAAACGTTCTTAACGTAAACATTGCCATAAAGCTGCAGCAATACTCAATGCCATAAAAACGACTTTTTAGAATTAAAGATAGATACCCAATGTAAATATTTGTGAGGTATTAACACCAGACGTTAAACGTTTATTTCCAAAGAATAAAAGACAAAGTTATCAACCATGAAAACCTTAATGAACACAAACGTTTAAGTTGCAAATAATGCCGCAAAACTTCAATTAATAGAAACCAACGGTTATAACCTTTTAAAAGAAATGTTACTAATAAAAATTATTTATTAAAAAATACCAACACTCTATCACAACAGTTTTAGCAGTGAATGATGTTACTCTACCCCTCCCATGATCGAGTGCGGGTCTAGCCCCTTAGGCGACCCAAAAGCTTATCCCGACTTTCGCCGTGACGAAGTGTGGGTTCAGCGCTAGTTTAACCCAAACTTACCCTTCCCTATGATGTCAACGGACGGGAGTGGGTCCAGTCCTAGACTGTCCGAATAGCCTACCTCCCCATGAAGGCTGATAGTGAGCAGGCGGCTCAACCTTCTCATCTGGGAGAGCGGGACTTGCCCCATTGGTGACCTAAAAACTTACCCGGACCCCCATCACGGTGAAGGAGCGGACCAGCAATATTATTGTCCGAATTATCTCCCTTGCAGGGTACCAGAGGAAAATGTAGGCCTAAAGGTTGCCTTATCCCTCCTGTGGCGGAGTGCGGGTTAGCCCTTAGCTACCGGAAGATGAAGACTTACCTTTCTTGTGAGCATCAACAGGCGGGAACGAGTTCAGTGACAGACTGCCCGAACAACGCACCTCCCGCAGGACCAAAATAATGAGTGTAATGCCAAGGGTTGCTCTACCCCTCTCGTGATGGAGTGCTGGTTCAACACCCCCGGCGGCCCTAAGGCTTACCCCGACCTCCGTAGTGATGAGGTGTGGGTTCAGCGTCAGCCTGACCTAAACTTACACTTCCCTACGATATCAAAGGGCGAGAGTAGGTCCAGCCCCAAATTGCCCGAACAACTTACCCCCCATAAAGGATGATAGGTGAGTAGATGGCTCAACCTCCTCGTCCAGGAGAGTAGGACCAGCCTCCTAACGGCCCGAAAACTTACCTCGACCCCATTACAGCGAAGGAGCAGACCAGCCACATTGCTATTCGAATTATCTCCCCCACAATGTACTAGAGGGAAAGGTAGGCCTACATGTTTTCTTATCCTTCCTACGGC
This sequence comes from Pterocarya stenoptera, assembly GCA_003123785.1. Classification (NCBI taxonomy): domain Eukaryota; kingdom Viridiplantae; phylum Streptophyta; class Magnoliopsida; order Fagales; family Juglandaceae; genus Pterocarya; species Pterocarya stenoptera. The sequence goes on along the minus strand of QEOT01009070.1, from coordinate 30,158 downwards.
GGAGTGCAGGTCAGTCCTCAGCTACCCGAAGACAAAGACTTATCTTCCCCGTGACGTCAACGGGGGGGAGCGGGTCCAGTCCCAAACTTTCCGAACAATCTACCCCCCCCCCCGGGGGGCGAGACCAAAAGGGGCAGGCCGAGCCAGAGGCCTCCTTGTCCATCTAGCAGAAGAGAGCAGATTTAGCCTCTGGTAGGGGCGGGTTGGCTTGAGGCATCCTAACCTCTCCCCGATGGAATGCGGGTCGGGTCCTTCGACCGCCCAAATGCGACACTAAGGAATGAGGACAACAATGACACAGTAAATAACGAACCAACCACATCGCCATTAGCAACTTACCTCCTCGTGAGGCAAAAGGGATTAATGTCTAATGCTACTCTATTCCTCTCGCGGAGGAGTGCGGGTCAGCCTTTGGCTATCCGAAAACAGAATCTCTACTAGCGAAATCTCCATTAGCAACTTACCTCCCCGCGAGACGAAATGGATGAGTGTAATGCCTAAGGCTGCTCTATCCCTCTTATGGAGGAGTGCGGGTCAGCCTTTTGCTACCTGAAGACAGAATCTCTACTAATAAAATCTCCATCAGCAACTTACCACCCTGCGAGGTGAAAGGGATGAGTGTAATGCCTAAGATTGCTCTATTCCTCTTGCGGAGGAGTGCAGGTCAGCCTTTGGCTACCTTAAGACAAAATCTCCACCAACGGAATCTCCATCAGCAACCTACCTCCCCGCGAGGCAAAAGGGATGAGTGTAATGCCTAAGGCTATTCTATCCCTCTCGCGGAGAAGTGCGGGTCAGCCTTTGGCTACCCGAAGACAAAATCTCCATCAACGGAATCTCTATCAATGGAATCTCTATCAACATAATCTTCACCAACGGAACGTCATCTCAAGCAATAGAACGCCAAATGGATAGCCCCTCAAACCTTCATCGCACCCCGGCAAGATAGCTCAAGTTTGCAAATTTCGTACTTGTGATTGGGAAATATTTGTGCCAATAGGTTTGACTTTTGCAGCATCTTCTACTTACCTTCCTGTGAGGGTCAAAGGGAGGGTATAGACTTAGGGCGGCTCGACCTGCCTCAAGGCGAAGTGCGGGTTCAGTCTTTCGACTTCCTGACATTACTTTTGAGATAGCATAGTACGGTAAGACATCTTCTACTTACCTTCCTGTGAGGATCAACAGTTGGGTCCAGTCTTAAGGCGGCTTGGCCTACCTCACAGCGAAGTCCGGATTTAGTCTTTCAACTGCCCGATATTACTTTCAAGACAACATAGTATGGTTGGACATCTTTTACTTACCTTCCTGTGAGGGTCAACAGGCGAGTCTAGCCTTAAGGAGGCCTAGCCTGCCTCACAACGAAGTGCGAGTTCAATCATTCAATTACCCGACATTACTTTCGAGACATCATAGCACGGTTGGACATCTTCTATTTACCTTCCAATGAGGGTCAACAGGTGGGTCCAGCCTTAAGGTGGCCCGATCTGCCTCACAACGAAGTGCGGGTTCAGTTTTCGATTGCCTGACATTACTTTTGAGACAACATCTCCACCAGTAAACGCTAGGTGTTCGCACTTATGCCATAACCGCTGCCAGCGGATTACATTCGGGAACGAGCTTTCAGAGTTAACGTGCCTTCGAGCTCCACAATTGCATGAAGTGGACCCAGAATGTCGACGGGCTCCCTGACCACTTCGCACGGGTTACAACAAACATACTCTAACATTAACAGCAATTTGCATCGGTAAAGGAAAGTTCACCAACATCATCGAAAATGAAGACGTTGGAAGAACAAATGCCTTTCGACAAAACTTAAGGTAAGTCCAGTCTTACAAACTACTCATCCCCTTTTACCATTTTTATAAAAGTCAACATGCGGGAAAGGTCAGGGACCGCCCAACCTCTTAGATGTTTGAATAGGCGAGTAGGTCACTTGAATGCCCGGCCAACTTTCGTGCACATCTCACGCGGTCGAGCCTATCTCCCGCCATAGTTGAGCTACATGCTCGCACCCTATGTGTCCTCTTACCTTGCCAAGATGAGCTTCACCCTCGCAGTCCACATAGTCGAGCCTACCTCCTGTTTATCTCGTCAAGACATGCTTGCGCCCTACGTATCTCTAAGTGGTCGAGCCCATCTCCAGCCTAATTTCATGCCCGAAAATCTTTACTGCTTAATGCGAGAAGAACGGATAACCAAGGCCAACTCTCGAAATTTATTTCTCTACGAACGGAGGCAGATCAGGTTGATTGCATATTTTACCTTTGAAGATTCTGTCTTCTTTAGAACAAATTACCTTTAAGAATCACGAGCAACTATGAGGGGGGTTAAATACACTAGGCCCATAATGGTTCTCAAGGTCCAGCTCATCAAGAGACTATCACTAGAAGACAAAGGAAGAGAGAGGAAAATACTGATAGAGAAAGGACAAGGGAAGGCAAAAGGTGGTGTGTCACGAGAGAAGATGGGTGATTTGACATAAAATAAAAGGGATGGACATCAAGCAAAAAGGGTCAAATAAAAGGGGGAGGGTGCCTACGGTTTTGAGGACTTTTTGGGGTTTCTTTTTCTTTTGAACACTCAGGGACTTCTTCAACCTAAAAGCTCTAGAGAGAACCTCTTCTGCAACCAGTAGATCTATAGCTCCTATTGTACAACGAAAAATAAAATGCTACAAGAGACTGTAAACAAGCATATTATAGTAGAATCTCTCATCCCCAAACCTCTGTAGACATAAACCTAGTGCCGAACCTCGTAAATCTTTGTGTCCATCTCTTCTTATTTTCTCTACATTTAAATTCTGTTCATCGCTATAAATGTACGTATCGACACCGTACAACCGCACAGAACCATTGTCAAGAGCTCCAAGTAACACCGATCTAGACCCAGCCCACCTCAGCACATCCTGAAAATGGATCTTTCTTTCCATCTGGATTGTGCCATTTTTAGACGTTAACAGTCTCCATTCTGTCTCTAGAAAATATCAACCGTGTAACTAAAAATGATTAAAACAACATTTCTCTGAAAATTACAGACCTGTTGGGTTCTTCCCACGCCAATTGCAGCACTTTAACCATAGCTATGACCCTAGTAATGGATTCTATTGTATGTAGTGTTGAATATCAACCTTTTTAGCCATAAATTAGATAAGAAAGTAAACCGTTTTTTAACTTGAGCAACGCTTTTAGGATTGACTTGGGGTCTAGTTTACTAGATCCACGAAACGCATCTACTGGATCCCATTCCAATAGAAATTGAGTCTAGCCAAATCCAAACGAGCCCACGAGGAAGACTTAATAGAGAGAGCATAATCTCATAACAGCCTACAACGAAGAAATGTGTTTCGCGGTTACTTGCAGAGACTTTTTCCTCTTTGAACATCACTGTTGTCTCGTGCACAAATGATCAGCATGTCCTCACAACGACTACTTGCATAAAACAATTCATAACATCGTCCAGACGAACCGATGGAGGAAATCGACATTTCTCCTCGTCATGACAACACGGATTATTGTAATTTGTAAGCACAATCTTATGTTCTAAGTAAATGACAAAAAAAAAAAGGTGGACATTCTGACTTGGATTATGTTATCGTATAACATCTTTGCACACCACCAACGACATTTGACAACATTATGAGTGCAGACACAAAATCCTGAGCAGACAGCACACATACAATTCAGCCTTTCTTGGGCATGGCTGCAAGCCTAGTATACATCCTTGCCATGGATTGGTACCCTCTAATATCGCCGGAACGCAAAAGGTTACCTGGCCAAACCAAAGTGATAGAATTAAAATCAGCATGATAAATGAGTGATACCTCAACCCAATAAACCCCTTCTTCTTTAAGGCAGCCATTATTTAATAATTCACGCATTAACATGCAATGGGACAGTGCAAATGATGTGTAACAAGTATAACCTTTTATGTTTTTTTTTTTAACAAGTAGTATAACCTTTTATGTTAGTTGGCAAGGAAAGTTTGAAAAGCAATCATATCCCCATCTCTATCTACCTGAAGTCTTGGCATTCTAATGAGACAAGCATAAATTGTATCTTCTTTTTGATTTTTATCTATCTGAAACAAGTATACAGCGATAGGTGTTTTAACTTATTTATTTATTTACTTATTATTGGTCAGTAACTCACACACCTCCACAAGACTTCGACACAACCTCACCACCACCCAATTCTTATTTTAGTCCCTGGAGAAAGGGGCTGAGGGGAACTGCCTTTTAATGAAGGCGGCCTTGGTCACTGGGATTTGTTATAAGAAAGTAGGCTTTTTCTCAGCAAAAATAAACAAAATGGAAACTAATTACATCACACATAAAAGAGTAATGTATCTAGTATTACTTCACATACAAATTGCATACAAAAACACCCTCCAATCATGCATAACTCAATCATGTTTCAACATTCATAGTTTTTCAGGGAATGACGAATAACAGTTGGACTGGGCTCGAAAAGGGGATTTGCTATACTGGAATATATTGGGTAGGAGTTCAATAGGACTTCCAAATCCAAAAACTAAAATTCAAAGCAGGAAGCAGGCAAGTACTGCTAATAAAATTTAACCATGCCCTTCATAAGAACCAGAAACACAACCTTTTCTCAGTCCCCTGATTAGTATTTGAGATTTGATAGAAGTCCCAGGAAAAAAATTACCATATTAGTGAGCAACGCAAGTTCATGTTCATACTCTCAAGCTCACCTTTCTTCTAATTACTAATTAGTAATAATATCAACTTTGTTAAACCCCCCCCCCCCCCCCCC
>QEOT01009070.1:2589-14266 GCA_003123785.1 Pterocarya stenoptera | reverse complement strand
TAGAGCGAGTGAAAATTTGAAAAACAACCATCTAAAACCCTGAACACATCAATGGGGAAAAAGCAGAGAGAAATTAGAATGCATATATCGAAATGAAATTATTACCTAACCAGAACCAACGATGATATTGTTGATAGGAATGAAGATCAGCTTCACGAAGAAACCGACAAATCCCATCACAACGAAACCGATCGCCGTACGGAACGCCACCTTCGTGAATTCTACAACGCCAAACAAGTAAGACCGTAAATTCAAAACCCGATCCACCACACAGATCTAAACGAAATCACAAAATTTTATAGTGTATGCATATATATATATATAGATGTGATACCTTTGCGATCAGGCTTGTGACAGCGCTTGACGAGGCGGACGCTGTCCTTGGCGAACTCTCTGAGGGGATCGACGACTGAGTCTACGGCGTCCATCGCTCGGATGCTATGTAAGAGATAGAGATGCAAAGCCTAGATCTGAAATATGAAGGAATAGTACGAACATTGGGCCTGTATACAGCACATATACTAGTCAAAAACGGAAGCAAAGTTTTGCCTCAGGACGAGAGTGCCCTTAAACAACTAGTGCTTGGACGATCGTGTCCTCCTCACTTAACGACACCCGCAGAACGGTAGGACTAGGATGTGCGATCGAAATTTTGGAGTAGCGTGTACGGATATAATTAATTTAAAATTTAATTTTTACAAAAATTGTAAAGGCACTATTATTATCTGATTTTTAAATATCAAATATTTTTGTATTTTTATTTTGACTAAATTTCATATAAAAATATTAATATTTTAGTGAAGAATCGTGTAAAAGTTGTGAAATACATTTAAAAAAATAAAAAATTTTATACGTCACACTATTATCGCACTATATAAAATAAAGCACATTTATTACTATTAAATAATTTTTTATTAGATAATGTTAAGGGACTGAGAATGGTGCCCCTATATTGTACTGATAGTGCAAATGCATTTTTTTTTCTTCCAAATATTTTTTAATATCTTTAAACATTTAAAAAAAACAAAAAACATCAATTTACTAATAGTTCATTTCGTAAAAATTAAGGAAAGAAAAACACAATATCAGTCAAAATGAGGACACCTTTCTCGATCTAAGGGCGGGTTTAAATAGATAGTTCAGATGAAAATATCTCATCTAGAATTATACTATACAATAATTTTGGCTATCCAAACACAATATTTAATTTCTTAAATTTTGAAAACATCCACTTAAATGAACAATAAATAAATAGTACAAAACCATAAAAACTAGGGTGAACAATGTACAATTTGGGTACTCTATAAAATAGTGGGACCCACTCATATTTCAAATCCCAAAAAGTAAAAAACTATCTCATCTCATCTTAACTCAAAAAATTTTACTACTATTCAAAATATCACATCTTATCTTATCTAGAATGTCTATCCAAACCCATCCTAAGTAGCATTTCCAAACCACAATATATAGTCAAATAATCATTTTATTTTGACTGCTGATAATCTATGGAAGTGCCATGTAATTATTCCAAAATGGTATTGTATGCTCAAGAAAGCTGGAGAGATAATAGATCATCTTTTGTTACATTGTGAGGCAGTTAGGGCCTTATGGAGTGAAGCGTGCAGTCGAATAGGGTTAAATTGGATGATGCCTGCTACAAGGGTAAAGTTATTGGCTAGTTGGGTAATGCTGGGTGGTGCATCACAAATTAAAACTGTGTGGAAGATGGTTCACATTTGCATTCTGTGGTATATATGGCAAGAGCATAATGAGCGGACATTTGAGGGCAAGGAGCAGACAATAGAGGAACTTAGAGCTTTATTTCCACACCTTATTTCTTTGGGTTATTGCTGTAGATTTTAATGACTTAAATGTACATAATTTTCTTGTTTCTTTGATAGCAATCTAGATAAGTTTTATCTCTTGCATACTACCTTGTGTACTTTGGCTATGCCTATTCCTATTAATACTACTGTTTACTTATAAATAAATAAAATCATTTTATAGTATAAAACCATATAATTTAGATTTTCCTCGAATAATTACGGAAAAACTGTCAACAAGGACTGAAGAAGATATGGTTTAGAAACCAAGAGGCTGGTTTCGTCAACAAGAGTAACTCTTTCAAACCATTTTTTTGTTTTTAGTAAAATTTGGATTACCTCATAGCACTTAAATTGTTCAAGTTTTCAGAATAAAACAAATTGTATAAACATGGGTGTTTATTGCAGCTAATTTTTCCTTCATCATGATTCTACTGAGTTATTCGATTTTACAAAATATAAATCTCCTCATCTTTAGTCACATTTATTTGAGTGTTACAAGTTTTAGTAAAGAGGAATGCAATGCATAGCCCACTATTCATCCTCATTCTCTATACCTATAACTTTTTCATAAGTTGTGAGAGTGTTTTTTTATAAGATGTAGAGTATGGAATAGTGAATAGTGACTGATGAGAATAATTTTTCTTATAGTTAACTGTGTTTGGATGAAAGGATTCAACTTTGGTTTGATCCCAAAAAATAAAAAAGACTTCCATTGTCACAAAATTCTTTAGAATCATGCAAGGGACAGGACGGCCACACCCTTTCGTCTATTTAGCTAATGTATTCATAATACACACACAAATATGTATTGGATATGTTACTCAAATGAGAATATTCAAACAAGGGACAACCAAGATGTTGGAGCACAAGTAGTTTGTTGTTTGCTCCAAGGATACTTGGGGGTCAGTGTTTTAGAATTGAGAAATGGAATTTATAATTATAGGATGTGCAAACTCTACGTACTCATTTTGAAGAAAGTTGAGAGATTTGGAACCTATAAAAAAAATTATTTTTTTAATAGTATACCCTATTTTAAAAAAAAATGCACGTTGCTTGCCTATAGGCTACCTTAGGAGTGAAAACTAACGCCTTTGATGTGGTTTTTGGGCAAAACCGACACCAACCTACGTTTGAAAAAAAAGGGGAAGCAATCGATCATGACTGGTCGATGGGGAGGAGGAAACCGATTGAGGTGGTTCTTGGATAGAGTTTGATTCCCCTAGCAGCAAGATTCTTCTAAGAGAATAGAGAGAGAGTTGCAGAGGAGAGACACAGAGAGAGAGAGAGAGAGAGAGAGAGAGAGTTAAGTAGAATGGCGTCATTTCATTCATACTTTTTTTTCCATGCATTTTGAATAAAATGACCCACTTAAACGCAAGTGGAACGACGTTGTTTTGATTAGGGTATATTAAAAAAAATAGCTTATGTTATCTGCCGGTTCAGCGGTCTGGTCCAACTTAAAATTTAGACCAAACAGCTGAACGTTGGTTCTTTCAAATTTCCATCGCATGCCAGCTGGTTCCTATCGCGGCCGGTCGGTTCCCGTCGATGGCTGCTGGTTGCATCGGTTTCTATTCACCCCTAGGCTACCTTAAGATTGTATACAACATTACTATTTTTTTTCATAAGTAATAAATTTTATTCAAAGAAATAGGCATAAACCCAAGTACACAGAACATATACAAAGGAAATACCTAAAACTTCCAAAAATAAAAAAGAAAACAACCAGCATAAAACTAAAATAGATGCAGAAAATTATCCGCCATTACAAAAACTTTAGCCCAAGAACTTAAAGTATACAAGAAAAAAAATCCTAAGATCTCCCAAAGAACGTTCTCTATTTTCGAAGCATCTCTCATTTCTTTCAAACCAAATACACCACATAAGAAAAGGAGGAATCATTTCCCAAACACTCAACGTCTTCTTGTAGCCGTTTACACCCTTCCACCCTACTAATAAATCCACCACTTCCCTAGACATAACCCAATGTAATCCTATCCAGCTTAAGACCTCATTCCATAAAAATCTTGTAACTTTGCAGTGAAGGAAAAGGTGATTGATAGATTATCCATCCCTTGCACAATACATACCAATCCGCAATAAACAAACATCTCCTTCTAAGATTTTCAGTAGTCAAAACTTTGCCCAAAGAAGCCACCCAACAGAAAAAAGCAACCTTAGAAAGAAATTTCACTTTCCAAATACTTTTCCAAGGGAAAACACAACAACTATGGCTTGACAAAATTCTGTAATAAGATAAGATTGAAAACTTAGCATTTCCAGCAGGAATCCATACCATGCAATCCTCTCTATCGTGCACCAATTTAGAACTGTAAAGTTTAAACAGCAAAGCCTTAACTTCATCTACTTCCCAATCATTTACATCCATTTTAAAAATAACATTCCATTCAACCTGATTGTTATTTCTACAATGCAAGTCACTAACAGTTGCATTTTGATCCCTTGCATTTCTAAAAAGGGCAGGAAATTCTAGTTTAAGAACAGAATCTCCACACCACCGATCATGCCAAAAGAGAATTCTCTTTCCATCTCCCATCTTCAATCTGAAATTCTTTGAGAAGGAATCCCAACTTTTCTAATAAATTTTCACAAACTAACCCCATAAGCTCCACTAGATGCTTTAAAACACCAACCTCCCCACAAATTTCAAATTTGACATCTATCACATTTTTCCATAGAGCTTTACTCTCCAATTAATATCTCCAAAGCCATTTCCCGAGTAAAGCTATATTAAAAGCCCTTAAATCTTTAATCCCCAAACCACCACAATCCAACGGTTGACAAACCTTCTTCCAACTAACCAAATGATACTTCTTATCCTCCTCTATGCCTTCCCATAAGAAGTTTCGAAATAATCTCCCGATTCTCCTTTCAACCCTTTCTGGAAGAGGAAAAAGAGAAAGGAAATAAGTGGGCAGGTTAGATAAAGTACTTTTATAAGAGTGACCTAGTTTGGATAGTAAGAAGTATTGAGAAGTGTTGTGAATAGTTGTGAGTAAATATTGGAATGAGTTTGTGGGTCCCATTGAGAGTAGTTTGAGTTATTTGGATGTATGAAATATGTTGAGTTGTTGACTTTTAGATTTTGGGTTGAAAAATGTGTAGGTCCCATCAATTATTATTATTATTTTTTAAATGATAAAATGATGATTTTATTTATATATAATAGTGATAAATATTGTAGTGATTTTTTTATATATATTATAGTGATAAATATTATAATAATTATATATAATAGTGATAAATATTATAGTGATTTTATTTTTTATTTATATATAATAATGATAAATATTATAACGTAAATATTTTTTTTTCTCTCTTCTCTCTCTCTCCCCTCTGGCTCGATCTCCCCACGCGCAGCTTGCCAGTGCATGGCTGAGCAACGTGCCCGCCACTAGGTGGCCGATGTGCTGGCGGTCGAGGAAATGGTTGCCCTCCAGTGGGCTAGGAGACGTCAGCCGTGAACTGGCCAAGGAGTCCAGTGCACTTTTTCGTGCACTGGGTGCATGGCTTCATGCCGCTGTTGCCCACATGTGTCGGGGTGCAACGGTGGCGTTCAGGTGGGGATAGAACATGCCAACGATCCACATGGTGGCCGCCGGCACCCCTACCGTGCCCCGGCGCAACTGGGCCAAAGAGATTGTGGATTGTCTCCGAGGAGACAGACAGTCATTGGCGGTTCGTATGGTGATCGTCGGCGATCCATGTGGGGGCTACAGTGCATCAGACAGAAACTGTCGGCGGTTCGTGTGGTGGTCGCCAGCGAGTCAACAGGCCGCACAGTGGGTTGCAGTGAGGCTCCCGGTTTCATGTTGCCGTGCACCTGTTGTTCACTGTGTATGCAATGAAATACTGTTGACAAAAGTGTTTGAAAAGTACTAAGAAGGGTTCAAAATTGTATTTGGAATGTGAAGTATTCTTGTCCGTACGAAAATAGTTAGAAAGTGCTGAGGTATCTTCGTTACCCAAACACGACTAAGTCTTCCCCCCTTTGATAAGAAAATCCTCTTCCATCCAGCTAACCTCCTTTCAATTTTTTCAATCACCCCATCCCATATATTTATAGCTTTAAAAGGAGTATCTAAAGGAAGACCAAGATACCTCAAAGGTAAAGAAGAAATTCTGCACCCCAGTAAGTTTGCCAAATCTGATAAATTCTAAATATCACCCACAGAAACAATTTCAGACTTAAAAAAAAAACTCTTAACCCCGAAACAGCTTCAAAACATAGCAAAAGTGCTCGTAAAGCACGAATATTATCCGCATCAGGCTCACTAAAAAGTAGGGTATCATCAACAAATAACAAATGGAAAATCTTTAAATTATTCCTTAACTCATTACCTACCACAAAACTAGACATAAAATTACCCTCCACTGCCTTTTCAATCATTATACTCAGGGAATCCATGATCATAACAAAAAGAAAAGGGGACAAGGGATCACCTTGCCTCAAGCCACGAGAACTACAAAAGAAACCAGCCGGTTCTCCATTCACCAAAATAGAGAATTTTGAAGTTGATACACAATGTTTTATCCACGATCTCCATTTAACACCAAAGCCATATCTCCTCAGTAGATAATCAAGAAAATCCCAACTTACATGGTCATAGGCTTTTTCTATATCCAATTTAATAAGAATACCAGCCATTTTCAACTTTAATCTACTATCCAAACATTCATTAGCAATTAAAACAGAATCTAAAATCTACCTACCTTTCACAAAAACATTTTGAGAAGGTAAAATTATCCTCTCCATCATCCTACTCAATCAATTAGCCAACACCTTAGAGATGATTTTATAAATTCCATTAACTAAACTAATAGGCCTAAAGTCTCTTATCTCCACAGCCCCTGCTTTTTTAGGAATAAGAGCAATGAATGTCACATTCAAGCTCTTCTCAAACTTCACATATGAGTGAAACTCGGCAAACACCTTCATGATATCATCTCTAACAACATCCCAACAGTCTTTAAAAAATGCCAAAGAGAATCCATCCGGTCCCAGAGCCTTATCCTTGTTCATACCCTTTACCACATCTAGAACTCTTCTTCTTCAAACTCTTTTTCCAACCACACAATATCAACTTGCTCTATAGAGTTAAAAACAAGGCTATCCAGTTTTGGTCTCCAAGAAAACTTCTCTGAAAACAGCTGCTCATAATAATGCACAATGTGAGCCTTAACATCTTCTTGATCCTTAATCAACCTGTCCCCTTCATGAAGAAAATCAATCGTGTTATATCTTCTATGAGAATTCGCTATTTGATGAAAGAATTTGGTACACCTACCCCCTTCCTTCAACCACAACACCCTCGATTTTTGCTTCCATGAAATCTCTTCCATTAATGCTTAGTTTTCCAAATAAAAAACCACCCATAATTTTCTGGTTTTATCATCTTCCGAAAGCAACCCTTGCACCTCATTCTCTTCCAAAATTTGCAACTCCTCCGTAAGCCGCTTCCTCTTGATATCCAACAACCCAAACTCCTCTTTATTCCATCTCAACAAATCTGACGTAAGAGATTTCAACTTTCTAGCCAATACAAAACTAGGAGTGCCTAAAAAATTATAGGAATTCCACTAACATCTTACCTTTTCCCCGAAGCCTTCAACCTTTAACCACATGTTCTCAAATTTAAAGTAACTTCTTCTACACACAATACCCCCACAATTCAACATTATGGGAAAGTGATCGGAGCACAATCTCAACAATACTTTCTGCGACAAACCAGAAAAATGGGCCTCCCAAGAAGGTGAAACCAGAAACCTGTCCAACCTAGAAGAAGATCTACCATTAGACCAAGAATAATCTCCTCCCATTAAAGGTAAATCTATTAAATTTAACTCAAAAATTAAATTTGAAAAAGTAGCCATAGCACTAAAAAAAACTGAATCGCCCGACCTCTCATTAGGAAACCGAGTAAGATTAAAATCCCCTCCAAAGAACCAAGGTAAATTCCATCAACTACAAACACCTGACATTTCATCCCATAGAAGATACCTTCTATTATCCATATTAGGGCCATATACCCCAGCAAACGCCCACTCAAAATCATCTTCAAGATTCTTAAAATGACATGCCACCAAAAATTCTCCCACAAAGTGATCCACCAGCTCCACCACCCTTCTATTTCACAAAATAATGATTCCACCCGAGGCCCCATTTGAAACCAGCTCTACCCAACCCACACTCTACTACAATTCCACAAACTTTGAACTATAGCCTGGTTCACAAATTTCAGCTTGGTTTCTTGAAAGCAAATAATATCGGCCTTCCATTGACGCATCCAATATTTCACCCTTAAACGCTTCCTATAATCATTTAAACCCCGAACATTCCAAGAAATGATTTTGGGCTTCATGACAAACCAATGTTAGCCCTTTCCTTATATTTTTCCTTCCAACCACACCCATCCTTTGATTTATAAGTAATAGAGCACTCCAATCTTTTAAGTTCCCCCGCCTTTTTTGCAGTAGATTTGGCCAAAGCAATTTGAGCCACTTCTATAGCAATCAAAAGAGCTCTAAACTGTTCGTCATATCCATCACAACAAATCCCCACAACATCTCTAATCTCTTCTACTTTTCTCAGAACCCAATCAGAAGAATTACAAGGCCACTTAAACCCTGGTTTCATATAACTCAAAAGGAACATGATTTAAATCCTCATCAGAATCAACTAGCTCCCCTGACTCACAAGATACCGAGTCATCACCTCCCCTAACACCATCTGTAAATCAAAATTATTGAAATAAGAGCTAGGCACCTCTTCCACAGAGGAATCGATCCCCTTTAACCCTTCACTACTCTCCCCAATGTCCCCAACCCTATCATCATGAGACAAAGAAGCCTCTGACTCCAAAACCTGGACTCACCCCCAAAATCTTAACCGACATCTCACCTTCCACCAACCCTTCCTGCAAGGGCAAACATAACCTCAGAATACTACACGAAGCCCCTACCTCCATCGACCCCTTCTGTGAAAACACAGGCTGAGTCATACCATTTTCCTCCCTAGGCTGAGCATTCAACAGCTTCACAGCAACAAAAGACCTCTCAGCACTGTTCACTGCCGTAGATCTCGACAATTGAAAGGTCCCCGTCGGCTTGCACCTCATGGTGACCTAGTCTGTGGTGGTGAACCAAATCTTTGAACATTCAAGTCCACTGTAGCCAAAGAAGGAAGCTCAAGACCTATCGGGCGAAGACAATCTTTAAACCCTTCACCCTTTTCACTATTCACAGCCGCAGAACTTGTCACTAGAAAAGTCCCCGTCGGCTCGCACCTCGCTAGCGACCTCGTTGGAGTTAATGGACCAGACCTCTGAATAGTGGAGACCACCGTAGCCGAAGGGCGAAGCCTGAAATCTCTCGGTCGATAAGCAATCGCAGTGGGCTTCCTTATTGGGCCTTTATTTGGCCCATCAAACTTGCATCCAAGAGGCTTAACAGACTTGGGCCCATACGACCCACTTCCCCAATCCATTAGCAGACTCAATCCTTCATCTACAGAAAGTAATAAAGAGCCAATTTTTTCTTTCCACCCCATTAGTTCCGCCCGAATATGGTAGAGAGACCCCTCAACTTCCCCCACTTTATTCCACATCTCGGAAAAACAACTGTCACCCTGTTCGAAAGAGATCCTACGACTATTCATCTCCTTCAAATCATCCTTCTTGTGTCTTCCTGTGATTCGACCACATCACTCCTATTTTTAAAACCTAAATCAACATCTACAGATTTCTTGGCAGGAACTAAGGAGTTTCTCCAGAACTATACTCCCTCAAATCTCTATTAGGACCTCTGTTTTCTTGAGTTGAAACAGAGGATCTAGAACTAGCAATCTCACGCACCTTCTTCACGAAACCAAACCAACCATTGCCATTCCTCCCTTTAGGAACTACAATAATTCATTTCCTCTTACCCTCACCCAACTCAATCAACTTAACAAATCTTACATAAAAATTATGAGAGATTTGGATTAAGAAGACTCTATTACCCTCTCTTCTAGTACGAAAAAAAACTCTATTACCCGAAGAACTCAGACATTCTTCAACCACCTTTGCCATCCAAACCACCACATCACCACTAATGAAAAGAACCTTAATAAATTTCCTACAATTTTCAACAATACTAAAAAGATTACCCCCCTTTCTTCTAAACACAAAAGATTTAATTATGTTTGGGAGGTGAGATGAGAATTTTGTGTTTTGTTTTAAAGTTTAAAATATTATTTTTTAGTTTGAAGATTTGAAAAAGTTAAATTGAAATTTAAAAAAGTTGTATTGGAATTTGAAAAAGTTGAATTGTTTATTATATTTTATATAAGAATTTGAAAAAGTTGTAATGATGAGATGAGATGAGATGAAAATTTTGAATAAGATGAAAGATCCAAACATAATCTTAGCTTCCACCCCAAAACTGCACTCCATCGACATCACCTCCAAACACACAACTCAAAAACTAAGAAGAACTAAAAGACATAAACAAGAAAAGAAAAGAAAGAACGCAGAAAAGAAATCAAAACAGAGATTAACGATAATCCCCAGCGAGATGCGCCGGAAATCTTACAGCCATTTAAGAAAAAAGGTTTGAAACTCCGAAGTTTAATTTTCTAAACATTTATAAAAAACGTGTTTCCTTTTCCCTGTCCTTTGGTGGAAGAGTTTACAAACCACCTTTGTCTAGGTTTAGGGCTCACGTTTGAAAAGGTTGAATCTCGATGGATTTTAGAGTGGCTTCCGGAAGCAGGATAAGAAACCTAAGTGTGATCTTAGGTTCTTTAGAATTATGGTTGAAGAACGTCTATTTAAATTGTGGTCAAAGTTGAGTAAATCTAAAGCCACAATTGTAGCAAATATATACTTAATGAAAGAAGAATGAATATTTATATATATATATATATAGTGATACTTTTTCTCATTTAATAAAGGGCCTACATATTCAGTCCCCACTGAATTCCCAAGTGGGGACTGCAAATAGAATTTCTCATATATATATTTATATATATATATAAATACATATATCACAAGACAGCCATAATCATTCAAATAAGCAACACGAGGATCCTTAAACTGAAGACTGCACAGTAGTAGTATTAAAGTAGTTAAGTCACAGAAGCTTATTTGTTCAACTGTATCGGATCAAGTTAAAATTACAGCAAGTTTCTAAAGGCGTCCATAAAGAATAACAGCTGACAACAAGTAACAAGTGCATCTTATAATTCAGAAGCAATCAAAAATTCCAAGTAGCATCAGCTACACCCTGACACCTTTCCATAGCGCCACACCGCACATCTTCGAGACAAGTTACTTTTTAACTACACATCTTCAAACCAAGCTACTTTAACTGCATAGATTAATACAAAGGAAAGTTGGTATCAGAACTTCTTCGTTATAATTTTGAACAAGCAAGCTATAATTAGGCAAAATATATATATATATATATTCTTTTCACGTAGGAATCAATTCATGCGACTGATGCAGGAATACAAGTTCAATTTACAGCATAAACAGGCCTAGGAAAATATTTTCAAGGATTAAAAATTAAAGATAATTATCAGGTAATGTGATCTTCTCATTCGAAAGTCATCCCCTTCACAAAGTAGTATGCAATGTGAATTACTCATACAACAAATAAATTTTGCTGACGAAATCTAGTTGAGCACAAAACATTCTCTCTGGATTTAGGAGAAAAAAAATTCAAAACAACAGGGGGGGAGGGGGTGTATGTCAGAAATGGCATGAAGTTCCAGAAAAAAAATATTCATAATAACTACACTGTTTTAGAGGTGAACTATTTTAGTAATTAAAATTTGAATACATTAAATT
>QEOT01009069.1:2772-32072 GCA_003123785.1 Pterocarya stenoptera | reverse complement strand
TCCTTCCTAAACGGCATATCCACCGCGTCCTCGTCTTCGTCGTCTTCTTTCTTATCAAGACAGCCAGAATGTTGGACGTTTGCAAAGGAGTCTTTGAGTAGAAAGCGAGGCCAGGTGAAGAGGGTCAAAGTTTCACACGTGTTGTCTTCAGTAATAAGAATTAGCTGCAATCGTTTTATGAAGGGAAAAGAATTTAATCCAATGGTTTATTTGACAAAAATATAAACCATACAGTAACTTATTTTTGGGTGCATGCATTGAAACATAGAAATCTATTTCACGTTATGTAGAAAAAACCACAAGCATTCAACGATGAAAAGGCAAAGAAGATCACGAAACTTTAGGTGTCAAGGTCGAGGTCGAGGTCAAGGTCTTCACATCATTTATTATATCGGAAATATTATGCAGTACATTGAATATATAATATTATTAAGGATAATGTTAGGCATCTGTTGGAGGATTCTGTTGAAGCATTCCGTTCTATCTTTCTTTTCTTTTTGTTTTTTGTTTTTTATGTAATGATTAAGAAAATGTTATTTAATAATATGATGAAATTTTTTCTTTTTTAAAAATATTTAAAAGTGTTAAAAAAATATGTGAAAAAGAAACAAACAAAATACTTTTAAATATTTTTTTACATCAAGTTTTTAACACTTTAAAATATTTTTAAAAAATAAAAAATTCACAATATTATTAAATAATATTTTCTTAATCACTATGTAAAATAATTTTTTTTTTTTTTGAGCAGGATAAATGAACGGAATCCCCTGCGGGATCCCTATCATTTTCCTATTATTGAAGACTTTCATGATTTCTCATTTTTCTATTAAAAAATGATCTGTAACAGTTTGAGTGTCCAAGTTCTACGCATTTAGTTTTAAAAAAGTAAGTAAATTTAAAATTCATAAAAAAAATCTCTTTTTCTAAGGTGAGTTTCATGGTGTTACAAATGGAGTGTGCGATGATTGAATACTCGAAAATTGTATATAATATTACTCATTCCAATGTATGAAAGATGAAATATCAGTTAAAATCTCTACCAGTTCATGTTTTTTTTCTTTAAATTGACTGCATTCATTCATAAACGCGAAGTTACAGTTGTGACTGATACATGCACGGAAAAACTTAGATTACAAGCCAACTACTCACAGTTGGGGCTCCACCAATACACAAATTTCTTTGTGACTGGTATGTTCTTAACTTCGAGAACTCTCTACAGATAAACCGTCTGAGAGACTACACCAATTCGGTTTAAGGCATGGAGCACGGTGTGACATATGTTTTTAAATGTGATTGGTGGGATATAGGCGGTAATAAGGTTTCGATACATAGGGATAGTCACTTTACGAGTAATATATCATGTAAATGATACGAAGATAATCCATTCGTATTGGTTTGTCAAGCTACCCAAGTCTATTACTTGGTTGATCCAATGGAAGTGGCCGATGAACATAGTAGAAAGATAACTTGGCGAGTCGTACAAAAATTTGTTCCTCGGAATATATATGATGCATGAATGATAGCGGATCATGATCATAGTGGAGATGAAGATGACACTCCGATTATAGAGGCCTACCAGGAAGAAGGAGAAGGTATTAATTTATTTGTTGACCTCAGTGCACTTGAACTAATCCCCGTATGTAGAGATGACGTCTCACCCATACATCTCGACCTATCCGTAGTAAATGATCATTCAGTTCATGAAGTAAGTGAAGAAGAAGAAGAAGAGTCTGAAGAAAGAGAAGAAGAAGAAGAGTCCGAAGAGGAAGTCGATGAAGAAAACGAAGAAGATGATGATGACGAAGATATTATTGAAGTCGATTCTGAAATAAGTATGGAAAATACATCTGGAGATGAAAAATAAAAGTATTAAATATTTTATTTACATAGGTGACAGTACAATACATTTTTTTTTATAAAATGTTCTATACTAATGTTTTTTAAAATATGAATCATTTTCAAGGATGCCACCAAAACGACAACGAAGAAATGTTCCTCTTCCCCCAAGTCCCGAACCTGTTCATGACTCCCCTACTAAGGACTCCGGTCTTGAACAAATTAATACACAGGAGACAGACAACCAGGTGACACCTACCAGTAAGGAAATTTTGTTGATAATTAATTATATTTCAATACTTTCGAAATTGTATTTAATAATTTTAAAATTGTTAACTAATGCCTTGTCATGTCGCGGACGTGGCTTCACAGGTGGCCTTACTTTGGAAAGAAATAGAAGGTACGAAAAATCAAGGTCAACATTCCTAATAACTTCACTGGAGGAGTGGACAATAGTGCATCATTGCTTTCCTCCTATGTCGGCACACTAGTCCGAGCTTAGGCCCCATTTTATGTGCGATCATAGAGAGATGTTCCGAATGAGCTGAACGATCACATTTGGAGTTGTGTACTGGTGAGTTTATATACTTAGTAATGTTTTTTGAGATGTTTTGATTTTATATTTTTGACGCAATTAACTTTTTAAGATGAATTTGACCTGAATTTTGGTTGTGGCGAGAATGTGCGAACTGTGAACTAGTTGATGGCTACATTATTTCGGCATCACATGGGATGATACCATGATCCTTCAAGAAATTCGAGACGTTGGAAGAGGATGTTTAGTCCCCTTTTCAAAAAATGAAGTTAGACGATTAGAGAAAGTGTTGCGATCTTTTCACAAGTTTAGATTATCAGGTATTCTAGATTTATTCCTTATAAGTTATTTGATATCTATATTGGTTTCATATTATATTTAACATTATTAATTTCTCCTGCAGCACTTAAGTTCTATCAATATACAGAATAGAACGACTTTGATAATCCACCATCACGCCGACAAGGTCATTCTAGCGTCTTGCTGATAAAATAGTAATTGATAACTTATTAATTCTCACTCATTTTTATCATATTATTTTATTTAAGTACTAACATTATTTCTTCAAATTATTATTGTAGCTTTGTTAGAAATGCGATGATCCTGAAAATTTCTCCCTCATTCATGTCTATATTGCTACTCGCACTAATGGGCACATTGAGTGGGCTGATCCTCTGTCTAAAGATAATTATGTAAGTGAGATTATAATTTTTTGTGAATAAATTATGTAACATGTGAATTTATATTATGTTTGATTCTTCATTTCTTTTAATATGTTATCCGTTCATCCTCCAAGACCCTGACTTCGGAAGTTAACATTCTTACTAAAGATTTAGATACAACATGCTAAGAAATTAAGCAGATGAAGTCAAGACAGCAGAACTTGGAGTCTCTCTTATCGCGACAGTCTAATTTAGAACCGCGTTTGTAGGAGCAACAAAGAAACTGCGATGAGAGAATAAGCATTGAAGTCCAAGAGCAAATACAGAGGGAGATGGTGGTCCAGATGGAACGCTTTATGTCAATTTAGCAGGATCTAAGTGGATGAGAAAAGAAGAAGAAATGATCAATATATCATTATCATATCATTATTAGAAACTTATATTGTCTATTTTTGCAACTCTATAAGACATTATTAGTTGTTACATTTATGGTGTAATATGAACAATTTGTATGATTTTTAATTTTATGAAATTACTATTTCTGATCATAACCAAATGTTCGAGCATGGCTTCATGTTCGAATCAACGTTTGAACAAAATACCAGTAAATTTGAACAAAACATTCAAACGTAAGACACTATGTTCACAGGTTTTGACGCACAAACAATCTAAACGTTCGAATGATTAGAATAGATATGTGTGAATGACAAACTAAAATCCGAACGTTAAAAAATTTGTGTTCGAACTCTTCTCCTTTAACATTTGAATGCTACATTCAAACACCTCTGAATTAACGTTTAAACATAAATATCATTCGTGCAAAGCAAAAACAATGAATGTCACATTTTTCACATGCGAATGTTAATCAGTTGGGTTAACGTTCGAATTTCAATTTATACGTGCAAACGTTACTTTCTGTGACGGATTTTAACTGTTATAAAAAATCATTACGTTCGAACGTTACATCTCATGGCAGGCTTCCAACAGTCACAAAAGTTGAATAGCAAACCACATAAAAAACATTTTGTGATGCCTTTTAGGTGACAGTCTCAAACCATCACAAACAAAATTTTGTGACGATTTGCTTATTTTTTGTGACGGTTTCGTCTGTCACAAAAGCCAAATTCTGTTGTAGTGAGACTAGAGAAGGAAACTTGGCACTTTATAAGGATGCTGATTGAATCCAACGAGAAGCAAGAGAAGATTCAAAAAACAACTGGGATTGGAGGATATCATATAAGAAGGCAAGACCTTCTACTTTGCTGGAAAGGAAACAACTGCTAATCCACAAAGACTGGGGAGACATGAAATAACTAATATCAGTAATAGCTTGCATAAATAGTCACCGAATATATCTTGTTATGAAGTATTTCTTGGCCATTCATAAACTTATTACAACTTAATTGCCATTTTTCTAACAGGTGAGCATGATAGTCAATGAAGCATGATGACTCTATACTTTGGCAATAATGTTAATGACGCAATCGTGTAATTAAGAAGATTAAGCTGGGGAACATCAACATTCCTTCTATCGATCATGACACTGAGATCTAGGGTGAGGATGCTTATAATGAGTTCAACCCATTTCGATTTATGAAGCCTCGAAAGCATGTAGCTTGTTTCTTTCCTATTTGGATTGGGTCCCAGAGTCTGTGTGGGTTAGATTGCCCCAGTGTTGTTTATTTGTAAGCTTGCAACCTCAATATAGTGCTCACATAAGCTTTAGGAGGATGTCCACTTCAACATTTGTAACTAATAACCTTTGTTTTGGATTTTAAATAGAGGTTAATTTATTTTTATGAATTGTTTAGGTCTGCCATGAAACTTTAATGCATACGATGATAGGTTAGGATTCCATGAAATTTAATACATATATAAAGATAGGAATACTATTAAAAGAGTTTTAAATTTTGGATCATAATCTTTTAGAGAATTTTATCCGAACTCTACAACATAAAAAAAAAAAACCATTAATTAACTCATCTATAGCTCTGGACACAAGGTGAGAATTTATGCAGTAAAAGGTTAAATCATCGGGCACTTGGTCAAAACGACCCAAGCATGCAGAATCCCTTAAGAAGAAAGTTGTTTTATTATTTTACATGTACAAATTTTAATTGATAAATCTCTTAAGAAGAAGTGGTTTTTGTGAGAAAGTGTAGAACAAAAATGGGTTGTGGTTACACAATATGTTGGCACTGCCGTGAGGATAATTATTTGACAAGTTGGTGATGGACGTATAAAAGAATTGCAAGTACTCAAATTGTGCACAAATGATCTCTATTTATATATCACAAGGCATTGGCTAGCAAAGGGCACAACTATTAGCAAGGAGCACAACCGTTTGACTAACTTAAATGGTTGTGTCTATTGTGACACTTCCTCATGCAATACTCTATGGGAACCATCACCATGGAGAGGGTGTGAATTCAAAGGGTACACCATTTGGTGTGTGATCACACCCCTTAGATTTACATCTCCCACTTGAACACACAACGGCTATGAATCCAGTTTAGTATTTTATCTTGGTACACCAAAACAAGATTTCTACAATTCAACTCTCTGAGCATGAAAATCTTTATAAAAAGATTCTTACAACGTGTGCACGTTTTTGTTATTACTTTAGATGACCACACTTTTTATCGTATGTGCTTCCATTGATGATATATTAGGGTGACTTTCATCAATTTTTGGTGATTGGAGAAATATTTCTGTCACAATTAGATTGATATCTGCTTATCACTCCTACTACATGATAAATACATGATCTCATGCTTAAGTATAGGGGATTTTAAGTATTTCACTTGTTTCCTCCTCATCTTTTGGACACATACTTTTACTCAAAGTATGACGTTGCAAATAGGTATATTTAAGGGTTTACAATTTTCCATACCATGTCTTTTAAGTACCTTATCTAAAAAACTTCTTGATCTAAATATAACATATGAGAATTCCTATATCTTGAAATTTAAATACCAGTAACATAAGTGGCTTCACCCATGTCTTTCTTTTCAAATTTTTATTCATTGTGTCTAAACAATTACTTGCTATTAATATATCATCAATATATAAAGATAATAATGTTACTTTGTTATCACTTTTCTATATATATACACAGTGATCTAGTGAACTCATTTCATATCACATGTCTAAAATTATTTGTTGAAATTTCAAATACCATTGTCTTGAGATTTCTTAAATCCATACAGTTACTTCTTCAACCTGTAGATTTTTTCTTCATATCCTTCAAATTTGAATCATTCTAGCTTAATCATAAAGGTATCATCTTTTGATTCACCATTAAGAAAACTTGTATTTACATCTAACTCATGTAATTCCAAATTCATTTGACAACAATAGGCATGATTATCCTTGGGAATGTGAACTTCGCCATAGGTGACTGCGTATCCACAAAGTCTACTCCTAGTTGTTGAGTGTATCTCTTGGCCACTAATCTTGGTTTGTATCTTTTCAAACATCCATCAACTTTAAATTTCTTCTGAGAACCTACTTTCAACTAATAGCTTTTCTACCCTTCAGAGTTCACTTAACTCGCAAACATTATTTTTATTAATCGATTATAATTCATCTTTCATGGCCTCAACCATTTATCTAAATCGACGTTATTGATTGCCTCTAAAATTTTCCAGATCCTTTTCCAAATTTCCTAACTAGTATTCAAAGTATAACGATCTTGAACTAATATTGAAGGTCATATGGTTCTTGTATTCCCAATATTTCCATCATCAATACCTGAAAATTGATTTTGATCTGCTTTACTTTTATTTCCATTACTTCGTATCCAAGTAATAACATGATTTTCATCATCAAATTTGTAGAGACTTGTTGATTTTCAAGATCATTTAATAAATCTATCTAATCAATTGGAGTAATTAGATTTGTATTTTCTAAAAAAACGATATCTCTACTTTTTATCAGCCCTCTATTAAAGAGATAAAATCCGTATCCACTTACTTTTTCTACATCTCCTATAAACTTGCATTGCTAGGTTTTACTTTTCAATATATCCCTTAGTAGCCTTGGGATTAGCATTTGTGCTTTATAACCCCACACTTTGAGGTTGCTTAAGTTTAGTTTATATCTTATCCATATTTTGTAAGGTGTAAGAGGTTTTGCTTTGGTTTTAACTATATTCAATATGTATGCCGTAGTCGATAAGGCTTCCCCCCGAAAATTGTGTTGGTAGATTAGCATATGCCATTATTGATCTTATCATATCTAATAGAGTTCTAGTTTGCCTTTTTGCAATGCCATTTTGTTTAGACTTATATAGTATGATATAAATATGTTTTATACCATTTAATTTACAGAAATTATCCAAAGCTTCAAATTCTACTCTTCTATCACTATTCAAACATTTAATGTGTCTACCTAATTGGGTTTCTACTTTTACTTTATATTCTTTAAATTTCGTAATTGCCCCAAATTTATGTCTGAGTAAGTAAATATGCGCATATCTTAAATAGTAAACAATGAAAATAACAAAGTATTCAATTCCCCTGTGGGATTTTTATTTAAAAGGTGGAAAAACATTAGAACCTATTATTTCAAGTAAATCTATGGATTTTCAACTTTTAGAAAGTGATTTACTACTCAATTTGCCTTTCATATTTGGTTCACATATATCAAATTATCTGAATTTTTTTGTGGTATTAATCCACTTTTATACATTCTAAACATTTTATTATTTATATGATCTAATTTTAAATGTCATAAATATGTACAATTTTCATACACATTCAAATAATCAGAAATATATACTTTACTATTGAAATAAATATTCAGTACATTCATATTGTGGCCTTACACCTTTCACTAATACATTACCCTTACAAATAATAATTGTTCTAGACTTGATCTAAATTGTGTAGCTTTTCGGATCTAGTATAGGCACATATACTAAATATATAAAAATATTAGGTACATACAATACATCTGTAAACAAAATAACTAAGCCATTTTACATAAACTTTACATGTATATTGCCCCAAGACATTGCAATATGAATACTTGTGCATATACACTTTGTGCTTACTTGTTTGTTTTTCTTCAAGTTTAACAAACAGTTCTTTATTCCTACAAATTTGTCTTGTTGTTGCAAAGTCAACACACCATGAATCTGATGATGGTTCCATGATCATTACTTCTGAAACTATCATCACAATTTCTTTTACTCTTCCTTCATTATGACATTGTGATTTGTAATGCCCATTCTTTTAATATTTAAAACAATTTCCAGTAAATGGTTTACTCTTCCTATGTTTCAACCGTTTCTTTTTCTTTAACTGTTTTTGCTTTATCATATTCTGTGGAGAACTTGTGTCTTGAACCATCATTAAACTAGACAAGCCATTATTTTGTTCCTCCTTTTCATCCTTTGTTCTTCAAGCTCAAGCCTTGTATTTCATCTCACCCTTTTGAATGGGACCCACATACAACATACCATCGGTTTCCATCTTACCCAAGCCCCAACCACACGCCTATAGGGTTCTCTTTCTACCATGGTAAGGCTTCTAACTTGATCAGTTAAATATTACTATTTATCACACCCATGAATAGTAGCGCCAACATCATTACTTGCATAGTTTTCTTGAAACTCTTTTAATTTTTCGAGGTCTTCAGCTCAGTTTTCACCTTGGTATCCAACATCTTGTGATTGAGAGTGACTCTCAGTTGGTTATCACCGAGTTTGATAAACCAAGAAGTTCAATGGTTGTAATTGGAAACATCATAAAGGAAGCAAAGGCACTAATGGCCCATTTGCATTCCTGTGCAATCTAGTATGCCAATAGAAGCTGCAATGTAGCAGCACACTCGCTAGCTAAGTTTAGTTTAAGTGTCAAGGAGATTAGTTTATGGTGGGATTCATGCCCAGATGTAATCACTAATATCCTTTGGATTGATTCTCTTTTGTAAGGCTTTTGTATTATGATGAAATGAAGTCAGTTTCTCCTATATATATATATGTATAACTCTTTTCTTCATAATTTTAGATCTAAAATTTTTCTCTTTTGTACTTGTTTTGCATCACTCTTAGATAACCCTTGAAAGTTAGAATTAACCCAACCCATGTCACTTGAGTCAAAGACATGTCAATGCCATCACAACCTACCACCGGCACCCTTGGTGCAAAACCATGCAACCCTTCAATAAGCTACCAAAGCCATGCATCTTCTACAAGTTTTTCAAGAAGATTCTGTACCATTCAAACCTCATGATATCCTCTAAAACCAGACCTAAGAGCTGGCCAAAAAAAAAAAAACATTCTAAGAGCCAAGCCAAAATCACAACTATTCACCTAGGAAATGAAGCTATGTCTAAAATGGTATACCCTTGCTTCTTCAAGGATTTTTTGCCCTTAAATTACCTGTCTCCACACACCACCACCTCTGCCCATTTCACCCTAAGAAAGTTCTTCAAAGCAATCAATTTTATGCTTGGCCAATATCCTTCCATGAGCATCAAAACTGATTGGCAAATAGAATGATGATGAAGATCATGTTGACCAAAATCCATGCACATCCAAACACTTCCTTCATTTTTTGCTCAAGCTTAACCAATTGGAAACCACCCCACCTCTTTACCCACTTGGGAAAGCCACTCAATGGTGAAAATTATGCTCTCAAATCAGACCAAAAGGATAAGATAAAAGAGGATAAAAAATCTGGACAGTTTTGGAGGAACCAAACCCGTTGGCCATTGCTTGCTTCCTTGTGATTTGTTTTTGAAACTTATAAATCAATATAGCCAACTGCACCTATGGAAACCTTCTAGCACTTGACCATGATTTAATTATGAAGCCTTAGGCCACTATTCATCTAACCAAGCCATAACACAACTGAATTTTTGCACTCAACACTCCACTGTAACCCTCCACCACTCACAACACTCACGTTTTAGCCAAACTAACGGTCCTTCTTGCCTCTCACCCCTCCATTGAGTCCTATTAGTACCTCGTCACCCCTCACTTCCTCACAGAACTTTCTCAAGCATTCTCATAGTGTTCTTGAGAGAAAATTTCTCCCAGTGTGAGAGAAGAGTGAAACCGAGTGGTTGAGTGTGAGATTCTTGGTTGACTCATGGATAAAAATTAGAACACATTTATTGGCCATCTAGTCCCACTTCATTCCAAATGAAACGATGTCAGTTGGTGCATTCAAAACGACATTGTGATGCTTCTTCCGAGCGGCTTCTAAAGTCTTTGGAAAGACGTCGTGCCAGGCCTTTGGTGAAATGCCTTCTTTCCCTACAACAATTTGAAATTCAGATGTGGCCAAAATGACATTGTCTTTTTGGTCAATTTGCTTCCCAATCAGTTGAACGATACTATCGTTTAGGATAGAATTGTTTGAACTCTTGTTACCATTGGTCGAAATGACACCGTTTCAAAAAAATGTGTTGTCTTCTTCCTTGTGCAAACTGGATGCTATTTGAGTTGGATCTTCAAAAATGTTGGATCTTCGTTTTCCTCTAGCGAGTTGGACTGTAATACCCCAACCCACACCCAAATGGCCTAACCTAAACAAAACTCCCAACCCCCTTCCTTTATTTTTCTTTGGCCCCCCACACCTTCCCCTTCCTGTAACTCCCCCTACTGATTCTCTCTTTCACAACAAAACCCGCCCTCTTTGCTCTCTCTTGTACGATCCCTCCCTCACCTCATCTCTCTCTCTCTCTCTTTCCCCCCAACTCAGATGCACTCTAACACACATCGTCACTCTCTCTCTTCAATTCTCACACACACAAACCCCCCCCCCCCCAAACCTCGTCTCTTTCTCAATTTCCTCATATATATATATACCTCTCTCTCAATTTTCCTCCCACCCGTACATATTCTCTCTCTCTCTCTCTAATCCTCAGTATATATACATATTTAATTTTTTTTATTTGTTTAATCTTTCTTTCTCTATGTAACTTCTACCCACAGACACTACTCCTTATTGTTTCATCACCATCAACGACAATATTAGGTAAATTTTTAATGAATTTTGAATATGAGATTTGTTAAGATTTGGTATTTTGAATTGTTGAAAATATACTTAGTTGATTATGCTTTTAGGGTGTAATTAAAATGAATTTAATATTCAAGTGTTAGTAGTGGGTATTTGCTAGAACTAATCCAAGCCATTGTCACTGTTATATGGTTGACTCTAAAGGTTATTTACGTTGAAATGATAAGGGAATAGAGGCCGGTGTACGTGTTATCCAATAGAGTATTTGGAACCTAGAAATTTGGGGTCTATCAATTTTGGAAGATAATCTTTTAGAAGAAGTCTAAATTCAAGTTATTAAAGATTGTGTGAAATTGTAGAGTTAAGTGAGATCACTTTTAGAGTAGAAGCTGACAGATTATAATGGCCTTGAAATAGGTTCTAAGTAATCGTTGACGAAATAATTTCGTGACTATTTTGAGTAGAAATAAAGATAAGTGGCTTTTTATTGGGTTTTTAATAAAAGAATTGTTAGTTTTGTTTAGAATGGTACAGTTGGGTACTATATTCCAATTTGTGTAAACTTTAGATTTGTGCACATTTTTATGCTATTTTGGTTCAGCTTGTGGGATTTGCTCCAATTTTATAATGGTTGGAATGTTTGAAAAATGCTATGCTGGTTTTGGTTGTACAGAGAGTTTTCTTATGGTCATATTTTAGTTATTTTATTGTTTTGTTGGAGTTTCTATATAATAATTATTTAGAATTTAATGACTCTAGCCAAACTTGTGAATGAGGTTTTTAGGATCACTGTATTATAGTTGTGAATAGTTTGGAGGTTGTGTTTTTTATATATATATTTGTAAAGAGAGAGAAAGTTTTGAAAATATTGGCGGAATAGTATTATTTGCTATTTGTTGAGACTGAGACAGATGAAATTGATGAATTGGCTTATAGAATATATTTTAGAATTGCACGGAGTATTAGGAGACATGAAAATTTGAGAGAGGGTTGCTATTTTGGAGAGTTTTAAAGACACAAACCTCCTACCTTCTCTAGGGAGCCAGATTTGGTGGTAGGGAAAAATAGTTATTGAGAATGAAGAAACTGTTAAGAGTGTTCAACTGCACTAACACACAGAAGGTTTGAATTGATACTTTCACCTTAGAGGATGCTACTGAGAGGTGGTGGGAAATTACAGAATTGCTATTAAAAGAAGAACTTGGCAAAGGTACCACCATTACTTGAGATAAATTCAAAGAAGCTTTCAATGATAACTACTATCCTGAAGTGGTAAAGGATTGAAAGGAAAGTGAGTTTACAAACTTAGTTCAAGGGCCCATGACCATAGAGAAATATGCTGCCAAGTTTACCGAACTCTTCCATTTTGCCCCCCACTTGATTCCTAATGAAAGGAAAAGAGCTCGAAAATTTTAGAAGGGTTTGAATGATAGAATACGTCACCTCATACTGGCTTAAGGTGTTCATATACTGAAACAGTTAGGAGAGCGAAGGCATTAGAGGAAGATTTTACATTGAGAGATACTTCCAATATATACAAGAAAAGATGCTTGCAAGCTAGTGCCCAACTAGGAAAGGACCAAGGGCAAGGCTTTAAAAGGAGCGATTTTAATAGGGGTGATCAAAAGGGACAACCTTCCCAGCAAATGAGTGGAAGACCTTGTTCACGATATGGAAAATATCATAGAGGGCAACCATGCACTACTAGGGTCAATTTATGTTACACTTGTAAACAACTAGGTCATTTTGCTCGTGAATGTCCGAATAATAACGAACCATAACTAGTTCAGAAAAATAATAATAATATGGGAAAACAAGTCCAAGGAAGAGTATATGCTATGACAACGCAAGATGCCCAGACTATGGACGAGGTGGACACAGGTATACCCAATTTATTTTCCGTAAATGCCAACATAAATTTTTATTCTAGATCGACTCATTCCTTTGTTTCTCCGGTATTTGCTAAGAATTGTGATAAGGAAACAAAAGTACTTGATTATGAGTTAGTAGTTTCAATTATTGTAGGTAGTACATTAATAACAAATCTTGTACTCGAGTCATGCGTGATTATTATTGAGGGTAGGAAAATATTAGAGGACTTGATAATCTTAGATATGCATGATTTTGATGTTATTCTAGGAATGGATTGGTTGGTTGCATATCATGCTAATATTCATTATTTTGGAAAGGAAGTTGTGTTTAAACCTCTTCGAGTGTCTAAGTTTAGTTTTAAAGGATTGTCCACCAAGTCTCCATTATGAATAATATGTTTTAAAGGTCAATTGGTTACTTAGGAAGGGATGTTATGGGTTCTTAGCTAGCATAGTAGATGTCCAAAAGGAAAAGTTGAAACTTGTGGATATACTTTTAGTTAGAGACTTCCCTAAAGTATTTCTTGAGGATTTATCTCGATTACCCTCGAATCGAGAGATAGACTTTTCTATTGATCTTACCTCTAGTACCAACCCTATTTTTAAGACACCTTATAGAATGGCACCAATGGAGTTAAAGGAACTTAAATAACAATTGCAAGAGTTATTAGATAAGGGTATTATGCATAGACTACCGTGAGTTAAGTAAGGTTACTATAAGGAAATAGATACTCCCTTCCCCCCATTGATGACTTATTTGATCAACTACAAGGAGCTCAAATATTTTGTAAGATTGACCTCCATTCAGGATGTCATCAGTCGAAGGTGAAAAAGGAAGATGTGCCAAAGACAGCTTTTAGGACTAGATATGGGCACTATGAATTTTTAGTTGTGCCAAGCAAGCTCTTTCAATTACTCAACATACTCCCATTGAAAAGGAAGTAGACCCTGGTAATGATTCCTCTGTTAATCCAGCTGCTCGGTCTAGTCCTCCCATGAGTGTAATTGAGTCTCAAGAAGTCAATGACGAAGAGAACTCAAGCGATACAGAAGAGAGTTCCTCCTCAGAAATTGAGTTAGAGGTTCCTGTGGATAACTAGAAAAGAGAATAAAAAGAAAGTCAAAGAGGAGAAGAAAGAGGCTCGGAAGAATAAAGTGCCTAAAGTCATGAAGAAAAGAAAGAAGAAGTTGGCCAAAGCTCACAAGACTAGATAGCTGCTAGCAGTAACTTATAATACAAAGTTGTATCACTAGAATATCACTCCTAGGTACTTAAATATGTGTGTGTGTGCTCGTTTCCATGTTTGGGTCAGTTGTGTTGGATTTGATATGTTTGTGTCTAGTTTTCAGTTTTGACCAATTCGATTGATATTGCAGGAGTGGGAGGGGAGGTTGAATATGGGCACGCGACGGCCATTCGAGAAAGTGTTTTAGAGATGGCCATTGGTAAAACTAAAACAACTGAGAAAGCTGACCGTGCAACCTCTGAGCATGTGAACGGTTAGTAAACTTTAATTAAATTTTATAACTATGAAAAAAAAAGAACAAATATTCGGCTGTTTTAGTTTGGGATGGATTTGGGATCCAAACTGGCCCTACTTCGTTAAGTAGTAGTTACCATCCCTTGGTTGTGTTGTAGAGAGTTATTTACAGTTAGGGACCTCGCTGCATTTATTATTATTCTGACCAGCGCTCATTTCACTAATAACATGTTTTTAAAGATTGTTTGTAGTTTGAGGTTCACTTGTGGGAAACTCCTTATCGAGAGCATGTGCACCCCCGGGATTAATCAAGACTCTATTCTCGAACACTGAGTTCCAATAAAAAAAGAAGATTGTTTGTAGCTCAATATTCATTGAATTTGCAACAATTCTACGGGGGTGGCCGATGTTGGTCACCCCATAAGGGCTTAGGCTTACATTGAGCAGCTCAAGGGCGGCCAAACTTTATTATGCATTAAAATATTAGTAACAGGGTATTATGACATTGATTCAGCACAAATCATTTCTATTCTTCACTTTTTCTCCCACACAGCGTAATCTTTGCCAGAGGTAGAAACCTGAAAGTTTGAGGGAATGAGGTTTCCAAGATCCATCTTTGGTCCAATCTTCATGATGATCTTGTCATCAATCCCTGCTACATATAAATCACCATCAGATGCTAGTATTCTCACAATGCTTCTGGAATTGATCCCATTCCTCGACCTAATTGCAGTCAATTTGCTTATTTCCTCCTTTAAACCCCAATCAAAGAAATGATCATAGAACTGCAAAGCATAAAACATTCAGTCAACAAAGTTGGTATGATACCATGATAAATTATTAGCCATCTTCAGAACAAAAAATTATACGAATAAATAAGATGGAAATTACAATGCTTGGGGTGCCAGGATGAGTTAGAATGTAAGCATATCCCAGCATGACTTTATCAGAGGGGAATGGCGAAATATTTTGAGTAGACCCTGTGTCATGGTTGTCAATAAATGTCACAGCACTTTCTGGCTTTATTCCGATCAATCCTGGTGGCTTTCCGTTGGAGTCCTTTAACTTCCATAACTCCCCTTTCACAGCTGCTTGCAGAATCTCTTTGGTTGCGAAATCAAATGCAGTGACAGTCCCACCCGCAGACCCAACCCATTCAGCTAGAGCTTCACGATTAGAATTCCAGTTTTCCCCTACTGCAAAATCTGGCTTGGTTTGTTCCATATAATGTTTTATAATACTAGGGGCATAGCCCTTCACAAAATCAAATCGCCACCCATCAAATCCAATCTCAGTCTTGAGCCAATTCATCCATTCTGACAACTCTTTCTGTACCTGTGGATTAAGATGATCAACGTCAGGTGCAGGGACAAAGGGCTCTCCACTATCAAGATTCCCAGTACCATCCGAATAGTTTGTGTCATCCTTGCAAATGAAGGATGGGCCCCAGTCAAGACGTGCATCTGGAGTCCCACCTTCAAAGATGCACCAAATTCCTCTGCCATCTTGCTTCTCAGCAGTTCTATGATTTATCACTATGTCAGCAATGGCTTTAATTCCCTTCTCATGTAGAGCCGCAATCAGTACTTTCAGTTCATCCTTAGATCCATATTTTGAGGCATCAAGATCATATAGCCTTCCGGGCAAGTATCCTAGAATATAACGAGTTTAGAATTGAGCATCTCTTAGCTACTCTATTGTCAAAAAAACCAAGCACAGGATCATATAGATGATAAAAATAAACATTTAATTTTTGGCTGTCTGTAGCTCAACATCTTAGTTATATGCAATTTGTTCTTTTTTGCATGTTACTTTAACAATCATACTTTCATGAGAATCAGATAGAAGTCACAAAGCAGATTGGAAAACCTTCAAGTAGGCCAACCCAAAAGCAATTAACCCAACCGGCAACCCAAATTCAGACCACATACTCTATTTTCTAGCTAGAAAAACAGATTGAGACAACTAAACATGGCATCATTTGTAACAATATGTGATCAAATAAACCNGGAGTTGGAGGCTTCTGTCTGGTTTGGAATTCCACCGAGTGCTGAAATTACACGCGTGATGCTCTGGACGTCACAGGAAGACATTAAATAAATAAAGAAGCTCGTGCAACTATAGGTGTCAAAGGTCAAGGTTTCACACCATCTATTATGTAGGAAAGATTATGCAGTACATTGAATGTATAATATTATTAAGGGCAATGCAGTACTTTCATACCTTACTCCTTCCTAAACGGCATATCCACCGCGTCCTCGTCTTCGTCGTCTTCTTTCTTATCAAGACAGCCAGAATGTTGGACGTTTGCAAAGGAGTCTTTGAGTAGAGAGTGAGGCCAGGCGAAGAGGGTCAAAGTTTCACACGTGTTGCCTTCAGTAATAAGAATTAGCTGCAATCGTTTTATGAAGGGAAAAGAATTTAATCCAATGGTTTATTTGACAAAAATATAAACCATACAGTACCTTATTTTTGGGTGCATGCATTGAAACATAGAAATCTATTTCACATTATGTAGAAAAAACCACAAGCATTCAATGATGAAAAGGCAAAGAAGATCACGCAACTTTAGGTGTCAAGGTCAAGGTCAAGGTCTCACATCATTTATGTAATGATTAAGAAAATATTATTTAATAATATGGTGAAATTTTTTCTTTTTTAAAAATATTTAAAAATGTTAAAAAAATGATGTGAAAAATAAACCAACAAAATACTTTTAAATATTTTTTTACATCAAGTTTTTAACACTTTAAAATATTTTTAATAAATAAAAAATTTACAATATTATTAAATAATATTTTCTTAATCACTATGTAAAATAAAATTTTTTTTGGAGTAGGATAAATGAAAAAGATCCTCTTCGGGATTCCTATCATTTTCCTATTATTAAAGACTTTCATGATTTCTCATTTTTCTATTAAAAAATGATCTGTAACAGTTTGAGTGTCCAAGTTCTACGTATTTAGGGTGGGTTTGGATGTTGAAATGAGTTGAGTTGAGTTGAGTTGAGATGATAAAATATTGTTAGAATATTATTTTTTAATATTAAAGTTATTTTGAAATTTGAAAAAGTTGAATTGTTTATTATATTTTGTATTGAGATTTAAAAAAAAATGTAATGATGAATTGAAATCAGTTGAAATGAGTTTGGCATCCAAACGCACTCTTAGTTTTAAAAAAGTACGTAAATTTAAAATTCATAAAAAATCTCTTTTTTTAAGGTGAGTCTCATGGTGTTACAAATGGAGTGTGCGATGATTGAATACTCAAAAATTATATATAATATTACTCATTCCAATGTATGAAAGATGAAATATCAGTTAAAATCTCTACCAGTTCATGTTTTTTTTTTCTTTAAATTGACTGCATTAATTCATAAACGTGAAGTTACAGTTGTGACTGATACATACACGGAAAAACCTAGATTACAAGCCAACTACTCATAGTTGGGGCTTCACCAGTACACAAATTTCTTTGTGGCTGGTATGTTCTTAACTTCTAAAACTCTCTACAGATAAACCGTCTGAGAGACTACACCAATTCCGTTTAAGGCATGGAGCACGGTGTGACATATATTTTTAAATGTGATTGGTGGGATATAGGCGGTAATAAGGTTTCGATACATAGGGATAGTTACTTTACGAGTGTTAATATATCATGTAAATGATACGAAGATGATCCATTCGTATTGGTTTGTCAAACTACCCAAGTCTATTACTTGGTTGATCCAATGAAAGTGGCCAATGAACATAGTAGAAAGATAACTTAGCGAGTCGTACAAAAATTTATTCCTCGGAATATATATGATGCATGAATGGTAGAGGATCATGATCATAGTGGAGATGAAGATGACATTCTGATTATAGAGGCCTACCAGGAAGAAGGAGAAGGTATTAATTTATTTATTGACCTCAGTGCACTTGAACTAATCCCCGTATGTAGAGATGACGTCCCACCCATACATCTCGACTTATCCGTATTAAATGATCATTCAGTTCATGAAGTAAGTGAAGAAGAAGAAGAAGAGTTTAAAGAAACAGAAGAAGAAGAAGAGTCCGAAGAGGAAGTCGATGAAGAAAACGAAGAAGATGATGATGATGACGAAGATATTATTGAAGTCGATTCTGAAATAAGTATGGAAAATACATCTAGAGATGAAGAATAAAAGTATTAAATATTTTATTTACATAGGTGACAGTACAATACATTTTTTATAAAATGTTCTATACTAATGTTTTTTAAAATATGAATCATTTTCAAGGATGCCACCAAAACGACAACGAAGAAATATTCCTCTTCCCCCAAGTCCCGAACCCGTTCATGACTCCCCTACTGAGGACTCCGGTCTTGAACAAATTAATACACAGGAGACAAACAACCAGTGGACACCTACCAGTAAGGAAATTTTGTTGATAATTAATTATATTTCAATACTTTCGAAATTGTATTTAATAATTTTAAAATTGTTAACTGATGCCTTGTCATGTCGCGGACGTGGCTTCACACGTGGCCTTACTTTGGAAAGAAATAGAAGGTACGGAAAATCAAGGTCAACATTCCTAATAACTTCACTGGAGGAGTGGACAATAGTGCATCATTGCTTTCCTCCTATGTCGGCACACTCGTCCGAGCTTAAGCCCCATTTTATGTGCGATCCTAGAGAGATGTTCCGAATGAGGTGAACGATCACATTTGGAGTTGTGTACTGGTGAGTTTATATACTTAGTAATGTTTTTTGAGATGTTTTGATTTTATATTTTTGACGCAATTCACTTTTTAAGATGAATTTGACCTGAATTTTGGTCGTAGCGAGAATGTGCAAACTGTGAACGAGTTGATGG
Source organism: Pterocarya stenoptera (assembly GCA_003123785.1). NCBI lineage: Eukaryota > Viridiplantae > Streptophyta > Magnoliopsida > Fagales > Juglandaceae > Pterocarya > Pterocarya stenoptera. The sequence continues at coordinate 12,873 of QEOT01009069.1, read as the reverse complement.
CTACATTATTTCGGCGTCACATGGGATGATACCATGATCCTTCAAGAAATTCGAGATGTTGGAAGAGGATGTTTAGTCCCCTTTTCAAAAAATGAAGTTAGATGATTAGAGGAAGTGTTGTGATCTTTTCACAAGTTTAGATTATCAGGTATTCTTGATTTATTCCTTATAAGTTATTTGATATCTATATTGGTTTCATATTATATTTAACATTATTAATTTCTCCTGCAGCACTTAAGTTCTATCAATGTACAGAATAGAACGGCTTTGATAATCCACCATCACGCCGACTCAAGGTCATTCTAGCGTCTTGCTGATAAAATGGTAATTGATAACTTATTAATTCTCACTCACTTTTACCATATTATTTTATTTAAGTACTAACATTATTTCTTAAAATTATTATTGTAGTTTTGTTAGAAACGTGATGATCCTGAAAATTTCTCCCTCATTCATGTCTATGCTGCTACTCACACTGATGAGCACATTGAGTGGGTTGATCCTGTTGCTAAAGATAATTATGTAAGTGAAGTTATAATTTTCTATGAATAAATTATGCAACATGTGAATTTATATTATGTTTGATTCCTCATTTCTTTTAATATGTTATCCGTTCATCCTCCAAGACCCTGACTTCGAAAGTTAACATTCTTACTAAAGATTTAGATGCAGCATGCCAAGAAATTAAGCAGATGAAGTCGAGATAGCAGAACTTGGAGTCTCTCTTATTGTGACAGTCTAATTTAGAACCGCGTTTGTAGGAGCAACAAAGAGACTGCGATGAGAGAATACGCATTGAAGTCCAAAAGCAAATACAGAGGGAGATGGTGGTCCAGATGGAACACGTTATGTTAATTTAGCAGGATCGTAGTGGATGAGAAAAGAAGAAATAATGATCAATAAATCATTATCATTATCATTATTAGAAATTTATATTGTCTATTTTTGCAACTCTATAAGACATTATTAGTTGTTACATTTATGGTATAATATGAACAATTTCTATGCTTTTTAATTTTGTGAAATTACTATTTCTGATCATAACCAAATGTTCGAGCATGGCTTCATGTTCGAATCAACGTTTGAACAAAATACCAGTAAATTTGAACAAAACATTCAAACGTAAGACACTATGTTCACAGGTTTTGACGCACAAACAATCTAAACGTTCGAATGATTAGAATAGATATGTGTGAATGACAAACTAACATCCGAACGTTAAAAAATTTGTGTTCGAACTCTTCTCCTTTAACATTTGAATGCTACATTCAAACACCTCTGAATTAACGTTTAAACATAAATATCATTCGTGCAAAGCAAAAACAATGAATGTCACATTTTTCATGTACGAATGTTAATCTGTTGGGTTAATATTCGAATTTCAGTTTATACGTGCGAACATCACTTTCTGTGACGGATTTTAATTGTCATAAAAAATCATTACGTTCGAAAGTTACATCTCATGGAAGACTTCCAACTGTCACAAAAGTTGAATAGTAAACCATCATAAAAAACATTTTGTGACGCCTTTAAGGTGACAATCTCAAACCGTCACAAACAAAATTTTGTGACGATTTCGTCTGTCACAAAAGCCAAATTCTGTTGTAGTGAGACTAGAGAAGGAAAATCGACACTCTATAAGGATGCTGATTGAATCCAACGAGAAGCAAGAGAAGATTCAAGAAACAACTGGGATTGGAGGAGATCATATATGAAGGCAAGACCATTACTTTGCTGGAAAGGAAACAACTACTAATCCACAAAGATTGGGGAGACATGAAATAACTAATATTAGTAATAGCTTACATGAATAGTCACCGAATATATCTTGTTATGAAGTATTTCTTGACCATTCATAAACTTATTACTGCTTAATTGCCATTTTTCTAACAGGTGAGCATGATAGTCAATGAAACACGATGACTCTATACTCTGGCAGTAATGTTAATGACACAATCGTGTAATTAAGAAGATTAAGCTGGGGAACATCAGCATTCCTTCTATTGATCATGACACTGAGATCAAGGGTGAAGATGCTTATAATGAGTTCAACCCATTCCGATTTATGAAGCCTCGAAAGCATGTAGCTTGTTTCTTCCCTATTTGGATTGGGTCCCAGAGTCTGTGTGGGTCAGATTGTCCCAGTATTGTTTATTTGTAAGCTTGCAACCTCAATATAGTGCTCACATAAGCTTTAGGAGGATGTCCACTTCAACATTTGTAACTAATAACCTTTGTTTTGGATTTTAAATAAAGGTTAATTTATTTTTATGAATTGTTTAGGTCTGCCATGAAATTTTAATGCATACAAAGCTAGGTTAGGATTCCATGAAATTTAATATATATATAAAGATAGGATACTATTAAAAGAGTTTTAAATTTTGGATCATAATCTTTTGGAGAATTTTATCCGAACTCTACCATAAAAAGAAAAACCAATAATTAACTCATCTATAGCACTGAACACAAGGTGAGAATTTATGCAGTAAAAGATTAAATTATCGAGCGCTTGGTCAAAACGACCCAAGCATGCAGAATCTCTTAAGAAGAAAGTTGTTTCATTATTTTACATGTACAAATTTTAATTGATAAATCTCTTAAGAAGAAGTGGTTTTTGTGAGAAAAGTATAGCACAAAAATGGGTTGTGATTACAAAATATGGGGACACTGTCGTGAGGATAATTATTTGACGAGTTGGTGATGGACGTACAAAAGAATTGCAAGTACTCAAATTGTGCACAAATGATCTCTATTTATATATCACAAGGCATTGGCTGGCAAAGGGCACAACTATTAGCAAGGAGCACAACCGTTTGACTAAATTAAATGGTTGTGTCTCTTGTGACACTTCCTCATGCAATACTCTATGGGAACCATCACCATGGAGAGGGTGTGAATCCAAAGGGTACACCATTTGGTATGTGATCACACCCCTTAAATTTACATCTTCCACTTGAACACACAACGGCTATGAATCCAGTTTAGTATTTTATCTTAGTACACCAAAACAAGATTTCTACAATTCAACTCTCTAAGCATGAAAAGCCTTTATAACAAGATTCCTACAACGTGTGCACTTTTTTGTTATTACTTTATATGACCACACTTTTTACCATATGTGCTTCCACTAATGATATATTAGGGTGACTTTATTTCACTACATCTTTAGTGAACGACATCAAACTTTCGTGACTGGAGAAATATTTCTGTCACAATTAGATTGATATCTGCTTACCAATCCTACTACATGATAAATACTTGATCTCATGCTTAAGGATAGGAAATTTTAAGTATTTCACTTGTTTCCTCATCATCTTTTGGACACATACTTTTACTCAAAGTATGACTTTGCAAATAGGTATATTTAAGGGTTTATAATTTTTCATACTATGTCTTTTAAGTACCTCATCTAAAAAACTTCTTGATCTAAATATAACATATGTGAATTCCTATATCTTGAAATTTAAATACCAATAACTTAAGTGGCTTCACCCTTGTCTTTCTTTTCAAATTTATATTCATCGTATCTAAACAATTACTTGCTAGTAATATATCATCAATATATAAAGATAATAATGTTACTTAGTTATCACTTTTCTATATATATACACAGTGATCTAGTGGACTCATTTCATATCACATGTCCAAAATTATTTGTTGAAACTTCAAATACCATTGTCTTGAGATTTCTTAAATCCATACAGTTACTTCTTCAACCTGTAGATTTTTTCTTTATATCCTTCAAATTTGAATCCTTCTAGCTTAATCATAAATGTATCATCTTTTAATTCACCATTAAGAAAACTTGTATTTATATCTAACTCATGTAATTCTAAATTTATCTTGACAACAATAGGTATGATTATCCTTAGGGATGTGAACTTCGCCATAGGCAACTCCGTATCCACAAAGTCTACTCCTAGTTGTTGAGTGTATCTTTTGGCCACTAATCTTAGTTTGTATCTTTTCAAACATCCATCAACTTTAAATTTCTTCTGAGAACCTACTTTCAACTAATAGCTTTTCTACCCTTTAGAGTTCACTTAACTCGCAAACATTATTTTTATTAATCGATTATAATTCATCTTTCATGGCCTCAACCATTTATCTAAATCGACGTTATTGATTGCCTCTAAAATTTTCCAGATCCTTTTCCAAATTTCCTAAACTAGTATTGAAAGTATAATGATCTTGAACTAATATTGAAGGTCATATGGTTCTTGTATTCCTAATGTTTCCATCATCAATACCTGAAAATTCATTTTGATCTGCTTTACTTTTATTTCTATTACTTCGTGTCCAAGTAATAACATGATTTTCATCATCAAATTTGTAGAGACTTGTTGATTTTCAAGATCATTTAATAAATCTATCTAATCAATTGGAGTAATTAGATTTGTATTTTCTAAAAAAACGATATCTCTACTTTTTATCAGCCCTCTATTAAAGAGATAAAATCTGTATCCACTTACTTTTTCTACATCTCCTATAAACTTGCATTGCTAGGTTTTACTTTTCAATATATCCCTTAGTAGCCTTGGGATTAGCATTTGTGCTTTATAACCCCACACTTTGAGGTTGCTTAAGTTTAGTTTATATCTTATCCATATTTTGTAAGGTGTAAGAGGTTTTGCTTTGGTTTTAACTATATTCAATATGTATGCCGTAGTCGATAAGGCTTCCCCCCGAAAATTGTGTTGGTAGATTAGCATATGCCATTATTGATCTTATCATATCTAATAGAGTTCTAGTTTGCCTTTTTGCAATGCCATTTTGTTTAGACTTATATAGTATGATATAAATATGTCTTATACCATTTAATTTACAGAAATTATCCAAAGCTTCAAATTCTACTCTTCTATCACTATTCAAACATTTAATGTGTCTACCTAATTGGGTTTCTACTTTTACTTTATATTCTTTAAATTTCGTAATTGCCCCAAATTTATGTCTGAGTAAGTAAATATGCGCATATCTTAAATAGTAAACAATGAAAATAACAAAGTATTCAATTCCCCTGTGGGATTTTTATTTAAAAGGTGGAAAAACATTAGAACCTATTATTTCAAGTAAATTTATGGATTTTCAACTTTTAGAAAGTGATTTACTACTCAATTTGCCTTTCATATTTGGTTCACATATATCAAAATTATCTGAATTTTTTTGTGGTATTAATCCACTTTTATACATTCTAAACATTTTATTATTTATATGATCTAATTTTAAATGTCATAAATATGTACAATTTTCATACACATTCAAATAATCAGAAATATATACTTTACTATTGAAATAAATATTCAGTACATACATATTGTGGCCTTACACCTTTCACTAATACATTACCCTTACAAATAATAATTGTTCTAGACTTGATCTAAATTGTGTAGCTTTTCGGATCTAGTATAGGCACATATACTAAATATATAAAAATATTAGGTACATACAATACATCAGTAAACAAAATAACTAAGCCATTTTACATAAACTTTACATGTATATTGCCCCAAGACATTGCAATATGAATACTTGTGCATATACACTTTGTGCTTACTTGTTTGTTTTTCTTCAAGTTTAACAAACAGTTCTTTATTCCTACAAATTTGTCTTGTTGTTGCAAAGTCAACACACCATGAATCTGATGATGGTTCCATGATCATTACTTCTGAAACTATCATCACAATTTCTTTTGCTCTTCCTTCATTATGACATTGTGATTTGTAATGCCCATTCTTTTAATATTGAAAACAATTTCCAGTAAATGGTTTACTCTTCCTATGTTTCAACCGTTTCTTTTTCTTTAACTGTTTTTGCTTTATCATATTCTGTGGAGAACTTGTGTCTTGAACCATCATTAAACTAGACAAGCCATTATTTTGTTCCTCCTTTTCATCCTTTGTTCTTCAAGCTCAAGCCTTGTATTTCATCTCACCCTTTCGAATGGGACCCACATACAACATACCATCGGTTTCCATCTTATCCAAGCCCCAACCACACGCCTATAGGGTTCTCTTTCTACCATGGTAAGGCTTCTAACTTGATCAGTTAAATATTACTATTTATCACACCCATGAATAGTAGCGCCAACATCATTACTTGCATAGTTTTCTTGAAACTCTTTTAATTTTTCGAGGTCTTCAGCTCAGTTTTCACCTTGGTATCCAACATCTTGTGATTGAGAGTGACTCTCCGTTGGTTATCACCGAGTTTGATAAACCAAGAAGTTCAATGGTTGTAATTGGAAACATCATAAAGGAAGCAAAGGCACTAATGGCCCATTTGAATTCCTGTGCAATCTAGTATGCCAATAGAAGCTGCAATGTAGCAGCACACTCACTAGCTAAGTTTAGTGTAAGTGTCAAGGATATTAGTTTATGGTGGGATTCATGCCCAGATGTAATCACTAATATCCTTTGGATTGATTCTCTTTTGTAAGGCTTTTGTATTATGATGAAATGAAGTCAGTTTCTCCTATATATATATACATAACTCTTTTCTTCATAATTTTAGATCTAAAATTTTTCTCTTTTGTACTTGTTTTGCATCACTCTTAGATAACCCTTGAAAGTTAGAATTAACCCAACCTATGTCACTTGAGTCAAAGACATGTCAATGCCATCACAACCTACCACCGGCACCCTTGGTGCAAAACCATGCAACCCTTCAATAAGCTACCAAAGCCATGCCTCTTCTACAAGTTTTTCAAGAAGATTCTGTACCATTCAAACCTCATGATATCCTCTAAAACCAGACCTAAGAGCTGGCCAAAAAAAAAAAAACATTCTAAGAGCCAAGCCAAAATCACAACTATTCACCTAGGAAATGAAGCTATGTCCAAAATGGTATACCTTTGCTTCTTCAAGGATTTTTTGCCCTTAAATTACCTGTCTCCACACACCACCACCTCTGCCCATTTCACCCCTAAGAAAGTTCTTCAAAGCAATCAATTTTATACTTGGCCAATATCCTTCCATGAGCATCAAAACTGATTGGCAAATAGAATGATGATGAAGATCATGTTGACCAAAATCCATGCACATCCAAACACTTCATTTTTTGCTCAAGCTTAACCAATTGGAAACCACCCCACCTCTTTACCCACCTGGGAAAGCCACTCAATGGTGAAAATTATGCTCTCAAATCAGACCAAAAGGATAAGATAAAAGAGGATAAAAAATCTGGACAGTTTTGGAGGAACCAAACCCGTTGGCCATTGCTTGCTTCCTTGTGATTTGTTTTTGAAACTTATAAATCAATATAGCCAACTGCACCTATGGAAACCTTCTAGCACTTGACCATGATTTAATTATGAAGCCTTAGGCCACTATTCATCTAACCAAGCCATAACACAACTGAATTTTTGCACTCAACACTCCATTGTAACCCTCCACCACTCACAACACTCACGTTTTAGCCAAACTAACGGTCCTTCTTGCCTCTCACCCCTCCATTGAGTCCTATAAGTACCTCGTCACCCCTCACTTCCTCACAGAACTTTCTCAAGCATTCTCATAGTGTTCTTGAGAGAAAATTTCTCCCAGTGTGAGAGAAGAGTGAAACCGAGTGGTTGAGTGTGAGATTCTTGGTTGACTCATGGATAAAAATTAGAACACATTTATTGGCCATCTGGTCCCACTTCATTCCAAATGAAACGATGTCAGTTGGTGCATTCAAAACGACATTGTGATGCTTCTTCCGAGCGGCTTCTAAAGTCTTTGGAAAGACGTCGTGCCAGGCCTTTGGTGAAATGCCTTCTTTCCCTACAACAATTTGAAATTCAGATGTGGCCAAAATGACATTGTCTTTTTGGTCAATTTGCTTCCCAATCAGTTGAACGATACTATCGTTTAGGATAGAATTGTTTGAACTCTTGTTACCATTGGTCGAAATGACACCGTTTCAAAAAAATGTGTTGTCTTCTTCCTTGTGCAAACTGGATGTTATTTGAGTGGGATCTTCAAAAATGTTGGATCTTCGTTTTCCTCTAGCGAGTTGGACTGTAATACCCCAACCCACACCCAAATGGCCTAACCTAAACAAAACTCCCAACCCCCTTCCTTTATTTTTCTTTGGCCCCCCACACCTTCCCCTTCCTGTAACTCCCCCTACTGATTCTCTCTTTCACAACAAAACCCGCCCTCTTTGCTCTCTCTTGTACGATCCCTCCCTCACCTCATCTCTCTCTCTCTCTCTTTCCCCCCAACTCAGATGCACTCTAACACACATCGTCACTCTCTCTCTTCAATTCTCACACACACAAACCCCCCCCCCCCCAAATCTCGTCTCTTTCTCAATTTCCTCATATATATATATACCTCTCTCTCAATTTTCCTCCCACCCATACATATTCTCTCTCTCTCTCTCTCTAATCCTCAGTATATATACATATTTAATTTTTTTTATTTGTTTAATCATTCTTTCTCTATGTAACTTCTACCCACAGACACTACTCCTTATTGTTTCATCACCATCAACGACAATATTAGGTAAATTTTTAATGAATTTTGAATATGAGATTTGTTAAGATTTGGTATTTTGAATTGTTGAAAATATACTTAGTTGATTATGCTTTTAGGGTGTAATTAAAATGAATTTAATATTCAAGTGTTAGTAGTGGGTATTTGCTAGAACTAATCCAAGCCATTGTCACTGTTATATGGTTGACTCTAAAGGTTATTTACGTTGAAATGATAAGGGAATAGAGGCTGGTGTACGTGTTATCCAATAGAGTATTTGGAACCTAGAAATTTGGGGTCTATCAATTTTGGAAGATAATCTTTTAGAAGAAGTCTAAATTCAAGTTATTAAAGATTGTGTGAAATTGTAGAGTTAAGTGAGATCACTTTTAAAGTAGAAGCTGACAGATTATAATGGCCTTGAAATAGGTTCTAAGTAATCGTTGACGAAATAATTTCGTGACTATTTTGAGTAGAAATAAAGATAAGTGGCTTTTTATTGGGTTTTTAATAAAAGAATTGTTAGTTTTGTTTAGAATGGTACAGTTGGGTACTATATTCCAATTTGTGTAAACTTTAGATTTGTGCACATTTTTATGCTATTTTGGTTCAGCTTGTGGGATTTGCTCCAATTTTATAATGGTTGGAATGTTTGAAAAATGCTATGTTGGTTTTGGTTGTACAGAGAGTTTTCTTATGGTCATATTTTAGTTATTTTATTGTTTTGTTGGAGTTTCTATATAATAATTATTTAGAATTTAATGACTCTAGCCAAACTTGTGAATGAGGTTTTTAGGATCACTGTATTATAGTTGTGAATAGTTTGGAGGTTGTGTTTTTTATATATATATTTGTAAAGAGAGAGAAAGTTTTGAAAATATTGGCGGAATAGTATTATTTGCTATTTGTTGAGACTGAGACAGATGAAATTGATGAATTGGCTTATAGAATATATTTTAGAATTGCACGGAGTATTAGGAGACATGAAAATTTGAGAGAGGGTTGCTATTTTGGAGAGTTTTAAAGACACAAACCTCCTACCTTCTCTCGGGAGCCAGATTTGGTGGTAGGGAAAAATAGTTATTGAGAATGAAGAAACTGTTAAGAGTGTTCAACTGCACTAACACACAGAAGGTTTGAATTGATACTTTCACCTTAGAGGATGCTACTGAGAGGTGGTGGGAAATTGCAGAATTGCTATTAAAAGAAGAACTTGGCAAAGGTACCACCATTACTTGAGATAAATTCAAAGAAGCTTTCAATGATAACTACTATCCTGAAGTGGTAAAGGATTGAAAGGAAAGTGAGTTTACAAACTTAGTTCAAGGGCCCATGACCATAGAGAAATATGCTGCCAAGTTTACCGAACTCTTCCATTTTGCCCCCCACTTGATTCCTAATGAAAGGAAAAGAGCTCGAAAATTTTAGAAGGGTTTGAATGATAGAATACGTCACCTCATACTGGCTTGAGGTGTTAATATACTGAAACAGTTAGGAGAGCCAAGGCATTAGAGGAAGATTTTACATTGAGAGATACTTTCAATATATACAAGAAAAGATGCTTGCAAGCTAGTGCCCAACTAGGAAAGGACCAAGGGCAAGGCTTTAAAAGGAGCGATTTTAATAGGGGTGATCAAAAGGGACA
>QEOT01009067.1:2557-18238 GCA_003123785.1 Pterocarya stenoptera | reverse complement strand
CTTCCCTGCACCTTGCTACACCAGATAGAAACTCGCTCAGAAAATAACGCTGGGTCCAAATACAGATCCACAAATATATAACGAGAGAGAGAGAGAGAGAGAGAGGACCTGTTTGGTTCTGTTTATGAATCTGTGGGGGTGGGGGGGATGGATTTGGAGGGCGGAAGTGATGGAAGGGTTTATGTTGCTCTTTATATTGGAGCCCTAATTTTCTGCAGTATTTTGTTGGACTGGGTGGGCACGGTTCATTTAACTATATTACGCCCATGTCCTCGGAAACTCATGGCTCGGGAAGGAAAAATTTATGTAGAAATGACAAAGCTATAAGCCAAAAAAAAAAAATATGAAATGGTAAAATCTCAAATAGATAAGTTTTATGTAAATTTTTTTAAGCTTTTTATTCATCATTTTCACATTACTTTTTTTAAAACATATATATATTTTTTTTGGTTTATTCTTTTTAAATTAATTAAATTTTTTTACTTGTCATCTATATATCACACATTTAATAAGGAAAATAAAAAGTTTGTGTGTAAAAATGATGAATAAAATTTTTTAAGTTTTTATGAAAAACTAGATTCCATTTTAAAAAAATGACTTTTTTACACTTTCAAAATTGGATCAATCTTCTTACGTTTCTTGCAAACAATTTAAAACTTGTATAAATCATTTTTTAAACTTATTTACATTATTAATAGAGCAAAAAATAACGATGGACCTTCATTATCCTTGATTGGACCAGAGTCTTGCATGGAGTAAAAGGACTTCCAAGTTTCCAACAACAAATAGCCCTAGATATGATTATCATTGGATCAAAGTCTTGCCCAACTCAAAAGAAAAATATTGGCTATTAAAATGTATGGGCCCATCCTCATCAGCCTCAGCCCACCTCTTGATCTATGCCTTCAAATTGTTCGGATCCATATACCTCAGAGGATTTCCAGGTTCTACTGAAATCTCCATGAAGGAGAGAAGCAACGACCAGAGCGACATCATTCTTCACGGCCTCCCCGTTGGTTAGAAAGAGAGATGTTGGTTGCAGCTAAATGCCTAGAAACTATATGGTGCACTCGTTCTTCTTCCTTTTTTTCACTTCTCTTTTGAGACATATGGTGCACCGTTGATATGAAAACATTTGCACGAATTCTCAGGGTTAGGGAACTAAACAAGGCAACTAAGAGCGGTGCTGATCAGAGCCCCACTCATTTTGACCACGTTAAAATTGTATTTTTATTTTTTTTTAATTTTTTTATTCATATTTTTTTATCATTTTAAAACATTTTAATCACTTTCTTAATTATTAAATTAAAAAAATTAAAATATACGAAACATCAAAATGAAAAGACCATTGAGTAGGCAAAATAGTATTTTCAGGCAACTAATGCGTGTGACAAACCCATTTCTAATGACATGACTTTTGAACAATCCATGGTCAGATTCCTTTTGGACAAGTATGTCGGGATTTTAGCATAATATCCATGCTCCATAATTATGGTTCGAGGTATTAAATGATCTTCAAATCGTTCTTCAAAAGATCAATCTAGCCGGAATTCAACTAGCCCAAAATAAGCATATCATGATGCTAAAATAATTAGGTAAAAAGCGACTACATCTCTTTTGTCTATTAAACCAAAAAAGAAAGCATACCAAGAGTAAGTCACCACAATGAAGATGGAAACAAAAAGGGAATCCAGAATAGTAGTGTGGAGAATCAAGACGATGGAGGAAGAAGCACAATACAATTTATCATAACCCCTAACTCATTTCCTACCGTAAACTCTCACAGCCTGCCTATTCCTCTTCTTGACACCAGATTTGGCAACTTTGAGGCTCCTGTGCACAACACTCAACCTGGCAAGGGCGGCTTTCTTTAGATCTGGCCTGTAGTAGTTATTTGCAACCTGTAACAAGTGAATATACACGATTAACAAACAATGTTATAAGGAACACAGTAATCAATCGAGGTTAATGTACCAATATATACAATATGAGATACAGTGCAGTGAAAAACTGTTTGATCACTTGAAGCTCAGAAGCCAAGCGTAACAAGTATATTTCATCGAGAAAACCATATTATAAGGTTTCTTCTTATTTGTTAGTGGCTCATCACCGCAGCGAGTTGAAATTTTGAGAGGAGGTAAGTTTCTAGTATGTCTTATGCACAAATCTCTGAAGAGACATAGTACTCAAATATCTGAAGTACTAAATCAAATTTTGCCGAGGGCCTGTGCACCCATTGCCAATAAAAAAAATTATATATAGAAAAACTGTTTGAACAAAGGAAGCTCAGAAGCCAAGCGTAACAAGTACATTTCATCGAGAAAACCATATTATAAGGTTTCTTCTTATATGTTAGTGGCTCATCACCGCAGAGAGTTGAAATTTGGGAGAAAAAACCGGATAAAGATTTTGAGAGGAGGTAAGCTTCTAGTATGTCTTATGCACAAATCTCTGAAGAGACATAGTACTCAAATATGCAAAGTACTCAATCAAATTTTCCCAAGGGCCTGTGCACCCATTGCTAAAAAAAATTATGTAAAGAAAAACTGTTTGAACACCGGAAGCTCAGAAGCCAAGCGTAACAAGCAAATTTCATCGAGAAAACCATATTATAAGGTTTCTTCTTACATGTTAGTGGCTCATCACTGCAGAAGCTTGAAATTTGGGGGAAAACCGGATAAAGATTTTGAGAGGAGGTAAGTTTCTAGTATGTCTTATGCACAAATCTCTGAAGAGACAGTACTCAAATATGTAAAGTATACTCAATCAAATATGAGGGTCTGTGCACCCATTGCCAATAAAAAAAATTATGTAAAGAAAAACTGTTTGAACACCGGAAGCTCAGAAGCCAAGTGTAACAAGCACATTTCATCGAGAAAACCATATTATACAGTTTCTTCTTACATGTTAGTGGCTCATCACCGCAGAGAGTTGAAATGTGGGGGCAAAAACCAGATAAAGATTTTGAGTGGAGGTAAGTTTCTAGTATATCTTATATACACATCCATGAAGAGATAAAGTAAAGTACTCAAATATGTAAAGAAAAAAACTATTTGACCACTGGAAGCTCAGAAGCCAAGCGTAACAAACACATTTCATTGAGAAAACCATATCATACTGTTTCTTCTTACATGTTAGTGGCTCATCACCGCAGAGTGTTGAGATTTGTGGCCAAAAACAGGATAACAATTTTGTGTGGAGGTTCTTACCTCCACACACTGAAGAGATAAAGCACTCACATATGTAGAGAAACCCCCCCCCCCAAAAAAAAAAAAAAATCTAAAAGGAACCAGCTTCTGACATTACCTGGTTTGCCACAGCATTTGCCATCCTGCGGTACTCCTTTTTCATCACAGACTTGTGAAGCAAAGCAGCAGGTTTGTTCTGCTTCTTGGTCTTGGTTGTAGCAAGCAACACTGATCGGTCTTTGCCTTCAGGTTGAATAGTAACTGTTTTCTTGTTTGCCAGACCTGATACATCCCAATACACAAGCATATTTCATAACACTTTTTTTTTTTTACAAATCCCTGTTCATAACACATAAAAGACCCTGAATTACTCCTACCAACAAAATGGATGGTTCAAGTCCTGCTTTCTCTTCTTTTTCATAAGAAATAGTTCAAGCCATGCTAAGAAACATGAGAAGATAAAAAGTAAATCAGAACCTTGAGACATTTTAACTTAAGTGCTAAAACTTCGTCTAGAATTTTAATACAGAGCAACAAAAATTCCAATAAAGAGAAAATTCTGCGATTTCTCTCAGCATTTTTCTAGCACATCTTTAAAATAAGACACTTTTAAGAGAGGACATGCAAAAAAATGCATCTTCAATTCACTCCAAAGACCCAAAAATGTGTCTTTTTGGACTCCAGGAACCAAAATATTCCCAGATAGCATGTATCAGACAGGTCCAAGGTTTAGCAAAATAATCTTCTTTCTATATAGTAGACAGCTTGTAAGATAAAACTCAATTTCCTTAATATCCCACAATCCTTTCCTGCAATCAAACGGAAACTAGTACATTAAATTTGAACTAGTGAGCCAAACTTAAAAAGAGATCTGCGGACTCCTGCTGCAACTCCCACTTCCACAAAACCTAAATCGTTCTGAAATATGCAACTTTTTAAACATTTTCTGACTAGTAAAAAAAGTTTCAAACTTTTAACAGCTCCTTTCCTTCCAAATAATCGGAAACACAAACATAAAATTCAGAATCTTTTCCAACAAATTAATTTCTTTAAATTGTAATAAAATAAATTAAAAAGAATTCCAGCCCCCACAAAAAAGGGGGGAAATGTAGTCAAAATTATTTTATCGAAAACCAAACCAAACCAACACATTTTCGATTCCTTTTTCATGATCTAATTGTTACAGACAAAATACAAAACCTTATTTGTTCTTCCGTCAGGGAAAAATAATCTATAGAAGCAAAAAACCAGAATTAAAATTTTTCCTTTCCCTTTCCTTCTCACAGACCAAAACAAGAAAAAAAAATGCAGAGTTTGCCATCATTTTCTCTGAAATAAAAGAGACAGCAAGACAATCACGATGACTCTAATCATGAAAGACAACGAAAATCAATCCAACACTACCAAAATATACAAATTCAAGATTAAAAAAAATGTAAAATCAACACAATCAGAATCCATTTTATTTTTACACTAAACAGAAAGCCTGCGAATAATCTAACCAGAGTGCTTGTAGGAGTTGAGGTTGTAGAGATTATTGCTCTCCTTGCTGAACTGCACGCTCGCCGTTCCTCTCCCGAACTCCTTCACCAGGAACGAGTTGTTCTTCTTTACCATCTCCCATATCAACGGCCCCGGTACTGTCGCCATCTCCTTCCCTACACCTCGCTACACCAGATCCAATCACTCTTAGATAAAACATGGTAACCAGAAACACATCACACATGTATATACATACAATAGAGAGAGAGAAGGATAGAGAAAGCACCTGTTTGGTTCTGTTTATGAATCTATAGTGGGAGATTTGGAATTTTGGAGAGTAACAGTGGGAGAAGGGCTGATGTTGTTATTTATAGTGGAACCCTAGTATTCTGCACTATTTTGTTGGACTGGTTGGGTATGGTCATTTCGCAATATTACGCCCATGTCCTCGGAACGTTTCTTTTGCCCGGGCCCCTATAGGGCCTATACCCTAGTCTGGGAAGGAAATTTCGTTTTGATTATACGACAATTCGAATAAGCTAAAAAGAATCAACGATGGCAATGTTTCTGTCGTTGAGTCCAGTAAATCCAAGATTGGTTGAATTTTACTAGATTTTCTTTTAAATAATATTCTTATTTTCTCATGTAAGATTGAGTAGCAAACACATAAAAGTTAGTCATATTAACAAGTGCAACAAAACTAAGAATAAAATATAACATTTTTATACATTTTTCAAAAATATGAGCATCTCACTTTTTATTACTTTTTTTTTAAAAATTTTTAATTTTTATTTTAAAAAAATATCTATGATTCTATTAATAACTCTTACTTATGGCGGAAAAAAAAAAAAAAAAAACAGCGTAGGTACAAAGACAACGCTTTAAATAAAATAAAAAACCAAAACCAATGTGCCAAAAATTCAAATTCTATCCTTTATGACGAAAAAAAAAAACACTCCGGCATACACAAACTCGAAGCAATTTGCATCCTAAAATAGGAACACCTGATCTGTCTAACGTTGCTATACTTCTTATCCCTTGCTTGGGTCCAAGTCTTGCCTGACTCAAAAGCAAATGTCTACTAAATGCATAGGGCCATGCTCATCACTAATTCAAGAGAATGCAGCGTGCCCATGATCCCATCCAAGACTCTTGCAAAGTTACAGGGAGACAAAGAGCAACGGCTACATTAAAGAATTTTAATTGCATTAAATACAGAAGTACACGAGAGGGGTGAAAAATTGAAATGCCTGGAACAAACGCCCAATTACATTAAAGATGGTCTAGTTCAGAAGAAATCATCCTCACTTTTTATTGTGACCAAATCAAACTGACGAGATGCTCAACACCAACTTCATTCTTAAGGTTCAAAACTGAAGACAAAAGTATCTATCTGGATTCAAAGGAATAAAGTTGTAAAGAAAAAGGCAGTAAATTTCAAAACATGTCTAAAAACCGAGTACACTGTGGAATGAAGTTATTGCCTCCGAATCAACCTGAACCCAAAAAATAATTACCTAATATCAGGTCAACAATACCCAATACCAGATCTTTACATAATGTTACATTATGTACAGAGCCAAAAGCAGCTTCCATTAATTTTACTCCTACAGGTTCTACAAGGAACTGCCATGAAAGTGTACAGAAGGATGCCTACCTTATCGGTAGAATATATGGTGCCGCAGACCGAGCATTGTTAAATAAAACAGCAACATGGCTGCTGAACTGAAAGGAAAAAAATAAAATTACCTAAGACACCAAACCAAAGTCAGGTAGAATCCAGCAACTGCAACTCCTCCCCCCCAGAACCAAATTTATGGGATGCTCGATGTCAACACACGGTGTTGTGTTGACCTTGCCAATCCATTCACTGCTTCATTTATTCTACTGAATACTACTTTTAGTGGGATACATGCTACAACAGGACCTTTAGGCTTATCTACCACTGGTTTCTGCTCTTCTTTGGACTGCTTGTGACCAGTCAAGGAAGAAAGTTTCCGTATCTTTTTAGACAGTAACCCAGATTTCTTTATTTTTGGTAATTTAACAGGTGAGAAACGTGGCTGCAATAACGAGTGCTTGGCAGGAACTCTTCCGGATACTGAATTTGGCCTGGCAGCATTTCGCATTTCACCAACTTTGAGATTACACTCCATGCTTCTCAACAGATAATCACAATGGCCATCATCCAAAACCTCGACTGTGAGAGGGTGACCAACGATAGCTTTACCATTCAACTTACTCATGAGGGAAACCAACGGCACATGCTGTGGCCGATAGCTTGCTTTCACTTCAATCTTAACATCACACAGTGAAGCATCAGTGGAAATATTTCTGACAGGAAAATCTGGTATCTGATATCTGGAGTGAACTGTAAAGCGGGACTGACGATATGGAAGTGACCTTTGGGGTGTCAAAGAGCTTTTGGGTGATAGATTCACTTCAGCTATTGGCACTCTTATATGAGAATCCCTCTGAGACATTTGCTTGCCCCAGTCCCTGAAACCATCTACCTGGCCTTCAGCAACTGATTTGCACTTTGGTTGCAAGGTACAATTATATGATGTGAGGCATCCACCAACACCAGTGCCATCAACTTTCTGATCTGAACCCTCCAAATGCTCTATACCTGCCAAATAAGCATTGGATTCATCATCCATGTCCACATATTTTCTGGAGCCCTGTTTTCTATTTTTACTTAAATGTCTTGAATTCCTCTTTCGTTTTAACTGCCACTTTGAAGTACCTTTCTCTATCCTCTGGCTAATATTATTAATATGAACAGTAGCTGAACTGGTAGAACCAGATTCATTAAGTCCCTCGTTTCTCAACAATGTAGCTTCAGCTTGACTACCTTGACAAGATTGCCTTCCCAAAGCAACATGAGACCTTCCAGATGAAACAGACACGGGTATAGGCGAAAAACCTGGCAGACAGATCATATATCAGCACAAGGAAACATTTCTACTCTTCTTCACTAGTTTACAATCAGCTGAACAAATATACAGAATGCTTCGTTACACTACTAGCTAGTTTGCATGAAAATAACTCCTGAGAAACTATATGGAACTTTTGACCATGAAAGTAAAACTCGAAACACTCAGCTGACTCATGGATGAATGGCATATGTCCTGTCACCTCTATTATATACCAATGTAAAATAACCATAAGAGGCATAGGCAACGTACAAAGAACATATACAAGAACACCTAATTACGAGTAGAAAATGAAGGTGTTACAGTTGTAAATTAAAATCCAAAAAAGAAAAAGAAATTCAAATGTCTCTGGACAAATGCTTGACACACAACATCCGCAGAGCCCAATCAGATATTTCAGGAGCTTTTTTTTTCTCTGGGTAGGAGGTTGGTAGCTACAAACAAAAATCCATTGTCTATCAAGGCCTATAAGTTCCATTTTTTCTGGAACTTCAAATTCACCTCTCTCCATCTAGATTGCCATCCATCGTGTCACCATTAGGGCATCTAGATGGCATTGGAAAAAGTTAAGTCTTCGTCTATTTAGCATTAATCCATCAATCTCTACCAAGAACATATTATCGCATCACCTAGTACCTTCCTCCACTCCCGGGGACACATGGGGACCAGCAGGGTGGGCGCACAGAATCATACACATAAATCTTAAAAGTGCATATGAACCGAAACACATGTACCTATACAGTTTCCTGCTCAAAGAATATGTATAAAAACTTTTTATGTGTATACATACATAAACCTTATTTAGCCTAAAGAACAGAGCTTAACAAAGAAATTTTCCATTTTGGCTATCTGGGAAAAGAATCCTGAGACCCAGGCTTAAGCCTGATAATTGGATGGCTAAGTATGTGAACAACCATCTTAATGTATTATAATTATTCCTATCTTCCTCTTTGGTGGATTTGTGGAAAGGCTCATATTTTAAAGAGGTTGCTTTTGCTTTCCTTCCTTTTCCCCCTTTCTCTTGTATATACCCACATACCATAAGGATGCACTTAAGCATTTTTTTTTCTTGCATTTTTTTTCTTTTAAGTTAACACCCATAATGTGAGAAATGAAAGGAGTATAATCTTTTTTTTTTATAGGTAATGAATGGAGTATAATCTTAAACCAGAACAAATATGAAAACGGTAATAAATAACTTACACTGTTCCAAAGAATTTGGTTGTATATATGCAGCATACCTTTCTAACAGACCAAGTTGCAATCAACTAGAAATAATAAAATTTATCATCAATTTGAATGTCATCTGAGCAAGAATGAGAAAGATGAAAAGAAGATGCTATGCACACTTGATATTAATGAATTTTATCATTTTAACTCAAGAATACCTTCAGTGTGTTTTTCCTCCCCAACAAATGGCACATCAAATAACCTATCAGAAGAACCATTCTCAGCTAACCCAGCTGTGCTGGAAATTTCACTCTCCTTAGTCTTGTAAAGGATTTGGGAAGCATCACAGGCATGTTCAGAAGCATTTAAAGGGACTCCATTCTCAAACGAAACTCCGGTGCTGTCAGAATTGTTGTTCACAATCACAGATTTCTTTGAGTCATTAGATTCCAGTCCCGAAACCCTGCTATCGGACATACCCTGAAGAGGTGAACCACTTGAACTGGGAAGTTGATCACAAATAACTGGAACAGAAACCATGGCTGTACACTCCAAAACCTTTGTCAATGGTCGGCGACGGTTTTTCTTTTTCAAAAATTCATGAACATTTGACACTTGAGATCTCTTCCTTTTGAGTGACGGCAAATAACCTTTGCTACCATTGACAGGACTCCCGTTAGATATCCAATTCCCGGCACTTGAATCACAGAGTGAAGCACTATCTTGTTGAACTAGATCGAGCATCCCTCCAGCTTTCCTTTTTGAAACAACACCCATGCCCAGGTCCTCAAGTCCTCTCATACGCTTAACTCCTTCTGTTCCGTCGTCCTCCGAATCATTTGGGGTTCTTCTTCTTCTTCCCAGGACAGATTGCACCTTAGCAGGATTATTATGATTTGGCTCTTCAAAAGATAAACCAGATTGAGATAACTCTGGCGCTGAATTTGAATTGTCTTCAGAATCACTAGCATCGTCACCCCGATCCACGTTTTCTTCAACAGAACGAGACATGCTAGGTGACTCTCTGGCTGAACTACCAAGGTCGCCACCTGAATTATCCCGTTGAAAGAAATCCAAGCGATCTGTGCCAAGGCGAGCACTCTCAATCTCAAGAGCATGGATAATGGCATCTTCCCTCCGAGCATATTTAACTGCTTTTTTATTGGAATTAGCTGCAGATACCTTTGCCTTTTCAATGCATTCATCATATTCCCCACACCGAAATGCCTTAACCCTCTTAGATTTTTCAAGATTATACCAATCCCTATACCAACAAACAAAGAGGGATTCTGTCAACAAATCCACACATGTTAAAAATAAAAGAGAGCTAAACACCACTATACATCATTACAAAAGCAGGAGGGGGAAGAAATCAATCTTCAAATTGATATTACCAATTATCTTAACTACTCCAACAAATACGTGTCACTAAAGAGATAAATTCGGTGCATGCATAAACAACTCAAAAGTCACAGCTAACAGATAAAGAATGTCATCACAACCATATCAAGGCAAATGAAGCATGGAAAATGCGGAATTTTGAGGTCTCAAAAGATCAGTAGTGGTAAGTCAAGGAGAAGTCATTTATCAGAACTTAGGAAATTGTTTTTCAATACTTTACGCCATTGGTCAGTTGTAATTGATTTCAATAGAATGAGTTTCCATGAATTTCTTGTATTGCTGAACAAGCACGTTAAGGCGACGCTCTTGTATATGTCCTGTATACCTGGGCTCTTGTATACCTGAGCTTAGGAAATTTTGTTTACCGATAAAAAAAAAAAAGNATAGTGGTAAGTCAAGGAGAAGTCATTTATCAGAACTTAGGAAATTGTTTTTCAATACTTTACGCCATTGGTCAGTTGTAATTGATTTCAATGGAATGAGTTTCCATGAATTTCTTGTATTGCTGAACAAGCACGTTAAGGCAACGCTCTTGTATATGTCCTGTATACCTGGGCTCTTGTATACCTGAGCTTAGGAAATTTTGTTTACCGATTCAAAAAAAAAAGTTATTTATCAGTACGAGAAATAGTCAAAAACAAGCTGAGAAAAAGAAGATCAAGTTTGGCAAACATAACAAGGAAATGAATATTTATCAAAAAAAAAAAAAAAAAGGTAATGAATTAACCACATCACAACTGATTGTTTTCGCTCTCCTAAAATTTGCATATTCTTTCAAATAGATGTGGTTTTTGCACCATAACAGCAATGGCATAACTTTGGAAGGAGGGATGTCTCCTAACAAAGAGGGTCGTCGTGGTGGCAATAGCATGTATACCAAGGGCCCACTTCATTAAAAATAATTTCAATTTTACATAACTCCCCTCCATTTGCAATAAAATTGTAAAATAGTTGTAAAGAAATGCAAGTTTATCATTTTCTTTTTCTATTTATCCAAAAGGTAAGAAAAACCCTTCTGCAAATTATCAAAACATGGGAAAAGAGAGAAAATAAGAAATCCAGAGAGACTGCATCCTCAGTCCTGCTTCATAAACATTTTTGTGTAAGAATGCAATGCCGGTTACAATGCGTTCTTTTAATGCANGCTTCATAAACATTTTTGTGTAAGAATGCAATGCCGGTTACAATGCGTTCTTTTAATGCATAACAGAGATAAACTTCGTAACAAAGAAATGACCAACTAATGCCACTAACATTGACATCTTGCGCTTGTAAAGCAAATTAGAATCGCTGGCCATAGCCTGTTTCGAACAAGTTTACTAACAATCATGTAATATGCAACTCCTAACACGTAAACATAAGCAATTTAACTGGTTGGAACGGTTAAAAAATAATGGCAAAATCCAGCACCTCAACAAAAGCATTACCAAAAGCTCATATCTGAAACCACGCAAACCAGATTAATACTAAGAAAACGTAAAAACATCATAGACCCGACCAAGATAAGCAAGGAGGGAGAGCAAGTGTAAAACAAGAAAGAGCACTCACACACTTGCGTCCTCGCGGCCCAGAAGCTTAACGGGAGTCCCCGATCTCGGCGAAACCAAGGAACCCTCAGACAACTCGTCAAGGCCCATTATACGGCCCGGCCACCACGACCCGTTTCGGCGACGGACCCAAACCAATCCGCCCACCGACGCATCTATACCGTTGGATTTAGCCTCACCAGAACTACTGCCCATCTCAGGAGCAACAACAAAGAATAGCTCAAACAAGAAACCCAGTAAAAAGAAAAAAGAAAAATACTGTGATCTCAAGCAATCAATCTCGACCGTCTATTCTTTAGTCCCAAAATTGATCCAAAGCCTAGTTTCATGAGCATGTGACTGAGCTTCTCAAACCTAACAACCAGAAGCAACAGAACCCAAAAAAATAAATACACAAAAAATCAAAATATTACATGCAACACAAAACCCGGAAAATAAACCAGAAAATAATCAAACCATAAACTACAAATATGCACAAGGGAAAAAGAAAAAGAAAAACTCACAGAGAAGATGGAGATAAAGGAACTTTTATTTGAGGATTTATGAAGGAAGGAGATCTAGCTGGAGAGGAAGAACTAAATATGCGTACGGTAATATCTTTAGAAAGAGAGGATCTGAATTTATGTTCTTTTTTCTCTATTTTTCCATCAAGATTTTTTTAAAACGAGTTTTCTGCTATTTCTACGATTCTCTCCGATCTTCTGTAGTTGAGTTTTGTTTCTGATATTTTTTCAAGACCTCGCCTGTGGCTCTCAGGGTGTGCGGATGTAGAGAGAGAAGAGACAGCGAGAATGGCTGAACAGAGTTTTGTGGGGAGAGAGAGACAGCAAGCTTGGGTGTTTGGGTCGAACGTACCCTTTTGGCATCTTGAGAGAGAGAGAGAGAGAGAGAGCGGGAGTGAAAATGGGATGTTTATAAACAATTTTAATCTTATTTTTCTTATTTGTTTTTAAATACAAATATTGTTAAATTAATTATTATAATTTTTTTAATTTTTAAAAAATAAACAATTTAAATTTTTTAAATATTAAAATAATAATTATATGAAATAATTATATTTTTATAACTTTTTAATTTTATAATATTTTTTATTTACTTTTTTTCTTTTCAAAATTTAATAAATATTTAATTTAAATTATATAACCATTATTCACAACCTATATTACTGTTATTTACAAAATTTTGATATAGCCTCGTTTACATGTAGGCTCGTTTCCCAAACATCCAAAAGGAGAAACGGTTCGAGTTATATACAGTTTTATGTGTACGGTTTGAAAAAAATCAAAGTTAGAAAAATGTAGAAGAATTTACAAAATCATTTTATTTTAATTTGATTTATTCTGGTCTCAAGTTTGTCGGTAGAGCATATCATCTACGTCACTTAAATTATAAAATTTAAATTATAAGATTTAAAATTAAAAAATTTTCTTCAAAATCAAATTATATCATGTAGGTACTTTATTAAATATATTATCTACACCAATTTATAAAAATAATTGTTCTTTTAATTTGTAATTTACCATGCTACATCTATAAGAGTACTTCTAGATATTCTATAAATAGTGATAAAAAAATAATAATAAAATATTAAATAATAATAAAATAATAAATAATAATGAGATATTTCTGACTCATACCCAAATTATTAAGAAGCATCTATGTGAAAATCCTGAACAGAATGCTTTTCCAAAATTTTTATTTTTCTAGAATGAAAGTCAAAATTCTTTGAAGATTTTATTGACTAAATTCTAGAAATCTTGAAAATAAGAATATCAGTGGTTGTCAAATAGGTGCTAAGTATATTTTTGATAAATAATATTTACAAGCTTGACAAGGACTGCATATTCTTTTTTAGAAAATAATATAAGATCTATTATTTTTTAATAATAGACCTTTTTTTTTTTTTTAAATGCTGAGCTTACCTATCCTATCTAGTATTTCTCTTATGTAGTATTACTCGTATATTTCACGCCTATAATCTCTTTATAACATACACGCACCACATTGTTTATTACCTAACATGTCCTTGTATCTTTTTATTCCTAATATTATTACCTTTTACAACACGTGTGCCACTTATAATAATTTTTTCTTCTCATTTACTAAGCAAGTATACATAATTTTTCAAATTACCATCCAATTTACAATCCCCTCTTTAACTCTCAAAAGAATATTTAGTCTATCATAGACACATGATCGTAATCTCGCTAGAGCAGAAGCTTTCCCCCACATTCAAAAGATTATCCTTTATTTTAAAAATTGATGAAAATTACATTTTTTCCTCTTATGGGTCAATTTCTAAAGGAAAAAAATGAAATAATTATTAGATTGTCTTTTAAAAAGAATTGTTAGGAATTTGGAATTTTGAAAATATAAAATAGGAAACATGGTAATTTTGTTATATTTTTTAAATTATCGTCAAGATTAATAATATATTAACAAATTGGGGAGTGAGTATAAAACTATAAATAGTACGATAGCAAAGGTAGTTAGGCCTGTAATCTCCCATTTATTGCTGAGTGTTGCTATACATAAGTTGGTGTATTGGTACAGACCCATTATAAATAAGAGCTATTCTGCCGCTGCATATACCTATTCTGTGTGCAGTCTAATATAAATTGTATTTTTTTTTTACTTTTTTTAAAAAATATATTTAAAAAATATATAAATACATAAATAATCACTTATTTAACTATTAAGAAAAAAAATTATATGCATGAGCGGTTAAAATGAAGGAATAAATTGAGGAGACATAATAGTGTTATTTTATAAATAATTGATGTGTAAAATTTTTATATCAACAGTGTACAAAATATCTAAAAAATAAGATTTCGAAATTCAGGCAAATAAGCATGATGTTTATAGAATAAGCGAGAGCCGCTCTACAATGT
The DNA here is from genome assembly GCA_003123785.1 of Pterocarya stenoptera. Taxonomy (NCBI): domain Eukaryota; kingdom Viridiplantae; phylum Streptophyta; class Magnoliopsida; order Fagales; family Juglandaceae; genus Pterocarya; species Pterocarya stenoptera. The sequence goes on along the minus strand of QEOT01009067.1, from coordinate 3,623 downwards.
AAGAGCATTGGCATTGGCTTCATCAAAGTCTTCTTCAAAATTTGATGAAAAGTACATATTTTCTATAAATGCAAAACCTCATTATCTATAATACCACATTGGATTAGCCATTAGATTCATCAAAATAATAATATAATATTATTTTTTTAATAATAATTAAATTTTTTTTTTCATATTTTGCAATTACACTAACCATATGTACATTAATAATTTAATTTGATACTTAAATTATTATTTCCCAACTAATTTTTTTCCTCAACCTAATTACCCAACAAACACATTTCACAAACTAATTTTCAAACCGAAACTAATTCATGAACCTGATCAACATATTCTAATGTTTACAAGCAATATCTTCAGAAAACAAGAACATAAATTTAACAAAACAACTCCTATGACCTATGCATTGGAAGATGTTAAATGAGTTGTACTAAAATTGAACTAATTGTTCTCTGGGAGAGAGCAGCCAATTCTTAGTAAAAGGGAGATGCAGGAAGGATTGCTATTGATTTACACTAACAAAGTAACCAACACAAAACAGGTGACATGCGGTGCTACAAGTCTTGCTCATTTTAGAACATGCATCTATCAGTGATACAATTCTAATGCCAAAACGGGTCAAATTTTGACACAAACCTACATTTAATGGAAAAGGTATTGAGCTTCAGCCTCAATACTACAGAACTACAATAATTTTGTTGGAAAGCCACTTCTGGCATATCAAGTGACTTCAAATAAATGATGGGGTAACCTTGGTTCCTTGGTTCCCGTTTTCAACTGGTGGGGCAACCTTTTCTGCTAATGATCACCTGATCCTGTAACTAGCAAAATATTAAATTATAGAAGTCCAGACAGATGAAAATTTGATTATAGGAGAATTGCAGAAAAAAATGAAATGAAGAAAAACAATTTCCACAGCAAGGCATATTGAATAAACTCTAATATTAATTGTAATATATACAGTGAGGTAAAATAATAGTTGATGCTGCTGTAAAACATTCCAATCATCACCTATAACTTATCTTGATGGCCCACAAGATATGTGGCTGAGTCATTTACAAGTCTA
>QEOT01009066.1:3105-13609 GCA_003123785.1 Pterocarya stenoptera | reverse complement strand
AGGTTGGTTGATTTTGGTTTTCTGTCAATGATCCTGGTTGTATTTTGCGGAATATTAATTTTAATTAAGGCATTAGGAGTTAAATGAGGAATGAATGATAACTCATGGTTTTCGGAAATAGAGTATTTTCTACCAAAGTGTGGTAAGAGTTTTTGGTTAGTAGATATGGAACGTAGTATGAGGACATAAATTTTAAGCATGTGGCGAATATCAGAGTGTGCAGTAGGAGCGTAGTATTTTTTTGGTTCTAATTAGGAGTTCAAATTTTACACTGATTTTGAGGAATTAGTGATGATTTGGAATTTTGAGAAAATACCTGTAATTGGGAAGTGATTATTTGTTTATGCAATTTCATTGTTGATGGTTAACTTTGGAAATGACCATTAGGTTACGAAAGCATATTATACAACGAAGGTTTGGAAGTTTTGCCGTATGAGTCAATAGAGGTTAGTTCAGATTATTAAATGGAGATAATAATCATTGGGATTCCTTGGGTGATGTATTAAAATTTTGTGGATATATAAATTTTGGATTACATGGCCGCTCTAGTAGTAATAGTCTTGATGTGCCTTTGGGAGTCTAGTGCGAGTAGGTTGGATATTGCCATGTTTAGTGAAAAATGTGGCACGTGCCGGCAAGTTAAGGCTGGGCATCAGAGACTCGTTGGTAAACCTCAACCCCTCCCTATTCCTAAGTGGAAGTGGGACGAGAATTCTATGGGTGATTGTTGATGGCTTGACCAAAAGTGTCTATTTCTTGTATAATACCGACTCTTTGGAAAAGCTGACTCGGTTGTATGTTAAGGAGATAGTGCGTTTGCATGGAGTACCCAAGAGTATTGTGTTGGATAGGAACCCGCGGATTATATCCCATTTTTGGAAGAGTTTACAGGCAGCTTCAAGTACTAAGTTAAGGTTTAGTACTGCTTATCACCCTCAGACGGATGGTCAATCCGAGCGTATTATTCAGACTTTGGAGGATATGCTAAAATCGTGCATTATGGAATTTTAGGGAAGCTGGGAAAATCATCTACCGCTTATAGAGTTCTCTTATAATAATAGCTTCCATGCCTCCTTTCAGATGGCTCCGTATGATGCGTTGTACGGGAGGAAGTGCAGATTGCCTTTGTGTTGGGATGAAGTCAGCGAGAGGAAATTAATTGGGCCTGAATTAATCCAAGTAATGCAAGAGCAGGTCCGAATTATAAGAGCTAAATTGGCAGCAGCGCAGAGTCGATAGAAAAGCTATGCAGACTCAAGGAGAAGAGTTTTGTCTTTTGAGGAAGGTGTTTGTGTTTATCTCAAAGTCTCTCCTATGAAAGGCGTTAAGCACTTTGGTAAGAGAGGAAAGTTTAGCCCAAGGTATGTTGGACCTTTTCAGATTTTAGAGAAGGTTGGGGTATTGCTTACAGAATTGCCTTGCCAGAGTATTTCAGAGAAGATCATAATGTGTTCCATGTGTCCTCGTTGAAGAAAAGTTTTGGTCAGCAAGAGCCGCGTTTTGTCGATCCTGAACGCATTCAACTCCAGCCTGACCTTACTTATAAGGTTGCCCCGACACAGATTGTAGATTGGAAGGAGGAAAGGTTGAGATCTAAGTCGATACCTTTGGTGAAGGTAGCTTGGGGTGATCCTTTGGCTCAAGATTTCTCTTGGAAAAAAGAAGCAGACTTGAGGGAACAATACCCGTATTTGTTGGATGAATGTCGGTATGTCTCTTAAGCTTACGTTTAGTCGCATCTCATGCCTGTCTTTAGCATTGATATTTGACCCTACAATTTCGAGAACGATATTTATTTTAAGGGGGAGAGATTGTAACACCCCGTATTTTAGTGTATTTTAATGAAGCATTATTTTAATTAATTTAATGATTGATTCTCTTGTTTTAGAATTTTGAGAGTTTCAGAATATTATTTTATAATATTTTAAGTTGCGAAAATTATTTTATTAGGCTTCCTTGTTAATTATTGTTTTGGATTTAAATTGATCTTTAATTTAAATTGAATTGTTTATGGGTTTTATAATTATTATTGTTTTATTTAAAGTATTTCACTGCGTTTGATTTATTTTAATTAGTGTTCTGCAATTTAATTGCTTTTTATTTTAAAGAGTAATTATTATTGGAGTTTAATATTTTATTTTAATTAGTTTTAAGTTTAAACTCATTTATTAAATTTACTGTTTTAAAAATAATACTTTTGAGGATCAGTTGTGACTCGAAAGTTGTGAGAATTGGACCTCATTTCTTTTTTTCATATTTTTTTCTTTTCCTCTTTTCTTTTCTCTTCCTTTTCTTTTTTTTTTATTTTCTTTTTTCTTCTTCCTTCCCATTCGGACAGCCCAGCACGTACTCCCTCTCTCCTCTCTCACGTCCAGTCGGGTTTGCCCTTGCCGTCGCCGTTGTCGGCCGCCGTGGTCAACACCGTCGGTGCCGTTCGGTCTCTCAGCCATCGGCGACCTCACCCATAAATTTTCAGGCCGGCTAACGCTGCCGTTAGCCGCCAGTAGCCTTGCGAAGCCGTAGGCTTCTCCTTGCCGTTCCGCCGCCGTCCTGCCACCATTGGCCACCATTTCTTCACCACTTCATCCCCGGCACCTTGCCGTCCTAACTGACCTATTTTTGGCCCCGATCCATCTCCGGAGCAGCCCCTACGAACACCCTCTCCGATTTGTGCTTCGTGGCCTTAAACCGCCGTTTCGGCCGCCACTCACGGCCAAATTTCGATACCATTAGCTACACCAACCTCATTAAGCCCTACTCTATCAATTTCGAGTCTTCGTTTGACTCCGTTGAAATTTAGGTTTACAATGTATTCGGCCACAGTGTTTTTACACTGTGGAGTTGCTGTTTTGGTGCTTCTAATTCCTCCGTGATCCTCCTAAATTATTTTCAAGCGCTGGAAGTATTTCTCCAAAAGTCTTTTAAGACTTTAATATATTTTTGCACTAACTTGTTTTATAAACTGTGAATTGGTTATCTAGTTGTACTGATAACTGTTGGTTGTTGGTTAATTGTTGTTTTCATGGCATTGTGGACGCATGCATGGGTGTGTGTTTTGAGAAAACTGTATTTAAGAATTTTTTGGGTGCGTGTGTATCACCCCCAAGTCGAGATGGGATATTATCTCGGTGGAGCTCCTCTGGACACTCAGGAGCGGAATATACTGAGTGTTGTCCCCTGGGGCTTTTGCCCGAGACTTAGACGGGATGGTAGTGCTCTCAATCCGACTCTATCACTCCTCGGGCTGGCGGGGGTCAGAGGATGCTGGCTATGTACGCAGTGGGCGCGGAACTGGGCATCACTCATGTATCATTTGCACGGCCGTTACCCGTGGGGTGAAGATGGGAAGCCAGAGTATGTGGATAGCTCCTAGGGGAGGCCATGGTGCATACGGTTAAAATTGGAATTAATGTAATTATTCCTGGATTTTATTTATGCCGAATGGTAATTTTTTGCATGTGTGGGAAAGCTGTGATTTTCGAGAAATGATGTTTTTTCTCGGGTTTTACGTTTGGGCATCATGTGCATGCATAGCGTTAGTTGTTTTAATATATTTATTGTCTTGAAATATTTTGGGTTTTACTTACCTGCGGTACTATCTTTTTGGTACTGTAGATTTTGATGCAGGTTTTGAGGAGGCTGAGCCCGAGGATGCGGCTCCGCCTAAGGAGTAGGGACATTGGCTATATTTTGTGTTGAAGATTATTGCCGCTTTTGCTTATTGTATTTAATTTGATTTGATGTTTGTTTTATAAACAAAAAAATCGTATTATGTTGACATGTGGATTTTTAGTACTTTGGTATTGTATTAAACTCTGGTACTTAGTTATGTGACTTAACCTTTCCGCTGCGTATTGTTTTAAAACATCATATGACTCTCCATTTTTCCAAACAAACAACCTTTTCCCTGGACGACAAGTGGCAAAAGACACATGCCATGGTCTTGCCATCCACCTCCTTCTTCCTTTTCCAAGGTAATGTTTCATCTTCGAACTCTCCTCCCCTAGGTGACTTTTCATGTTCTATTGGTCTAATTTTTGTCTAGGTGACAAATGGTAAAGATACATAGTACTTGGAAGTGTGCTAGCCAAATTTTCATGGGCATTCTTGTCCTTCCATCCAAATGTCTCTTCACATATCCTTCTAGTACTCCATGCATGCTTGACACTTGGCATTATCTGACTAAATTCGAAATCCAAGAGCCTCCATTCGGTTTTCCCATGCAAAACTCCTAGAAAAGAAAAATTCCCTTTTGGCTACAGTGAACAGTGCGGCGCTACAGTGATTCGGACGTGAACAGTGCCGTGCTACAGTACCTCTCTTCAAAACCCTAGTTCCTAAAATTGCAACTTTCCAAATAAACCCTTGGCCAAAATACAAGGCCTTCCCAAAAACCTTAATTCATAAAAATAAGACATATGTGAGCCAAACATCATAAAGCCCAATTATTCTAAACTAATAAAATAAATCATTTAACCAAGTTGAAAGCCTCCAATAACATTAGGCCCTATCTCTAAATCATATCTTCCATAACTTGAATCAAGTGTATCAAAATTGGTTCTTCTTCTTTCAAGCCCATATTGAGTGTTGGGCTCTTCCTAACTTCATCTCAAGTGGATTGCACCAATCCTTACATTGCTTCCTTTATCTTCTTAGCCCTTGATTTTGTAATTGGCCCTTGTTGAACTTGCAAAGGATCTTTAAAACTAGGTCCATCCTGGGGCCCATCACTATGTTTCTTTTCCCAAGATAACCTCCTTAGAACTCGAAATGGGGCAAGACAAAGGGTCTAGCCAAAAATCCTTTGGTCTCCTCTAGGTTCCTTTTGTCTGTTGAATCATCTAGAAGGTTTCTTACGCAATGACAAGTGGCAACTTCTCCAAGATTGACGTGTAATCCATCCTTTTGGCATTTTTCCTACACTTCTCTCTTTCCCTTAACCCATTATCAAGTCTAGGTTCATAATACCTTACTTACATGCCACATGGCACTTGTGACTAAACATTTGGACCATGGGCCTAAGTTTCTAAACAAGGGCAATCTCACTTAGCATTCTATGGGCGATGTTTATGAAAAGTTTGGGTCATTACACCTCGTTATCGAGTTACGTGAGTTACTCAATAAACTAGCCCAATTGTGTATTTTGGTAATTTAAATATGGAGTCTAGTCTCCCATGTTTTAAGATTACAGTCATCTGAGACTCGTACTGTAATCGTGGATGTTTATTTGTTAAGTTTGAATCCATTACGCTTTAATTATTTGGGATATTATAAGTTTGGTGTATAGTATTGCTCAAAAAACAAATTTATCCACTGTGAATATTGCATAATGCTATATGCATGTTAGGAACATTGCATTTTATATGTCATGAACGAGGGGAGGTAACCTTCTGTTGCATGTCCAGACACTTCAGATGTCCGTCCAATCCCAATCGAAAACCTGTGGGCGTCACATTGTTTGTAAAGAAGAATGATAGATCTTTAAGGATGTGCATTGATTATGGGGAATTGAACAAAGTAAAGTTGAAACATAAGTTCCCGTTACCACGTATTAATGACCTATTAGATCCATTGCAAGGAGCATCAGTGTTTTCGAAGATAGACTTAAGGTCTGGATATCATCAGCTTAAGATTAGGGATTGGGATATTCCTAAAACGGCGTTTCAGACAAGGTATGGACACTATGAATTTTTAGTTATTCCCTTTGAATTGATGAATGCCTTAGCTATATTTATGGATATAATGAATCATGTGTTCAGACCTTATCTGCATAGTTTTGTAGTCATATTTATTGACGACATATTGATCTATTCTAGAAGGAAGGAAGAACAAAGTAAGCATCTTTGTTTGGCTTTGGAAAGGCTAAGAGAGCACAGGTTGTACACCAAGTTCAGTAAGTGTGAATTTTGGCTTAAGGAGGTGAAATGTTTAGGGCATGTGATCTCTAGTAAATGAGTTAGTAAATGAGTGTCAGTAGAACCTAATAAGGTGGAAGCTGTGGTAGATTGGAAACTTCCGACTAGTGTGCATGAGATTTGGAGCTTTATAGGTTTACCTAGATATTATTGGTGTTTCATTTAAGGGTTTTCTAAGTTATCAGGACCCCTTGTTGCCCTAACTAGGAAAACTGTTAAGTACGTTTAGTCGAAGGAATGTTAGCGTAGCTTTATGGAGCTGAAGGAAAGGCTCACAACCGCACAACCACTAGTGATGAGTTTAGTGATGCGTCTAAGTTAGGACTCAGATGTGGACTTATGCAAGATGAGTGAGTGGTTGCCTACGCCTCACGACAACTGAAGAATCATGAGCAAAATTAGCCCACTCATAACTTGGAGCTAGCTGTTCTAATTGTCGCCCTGAAGATTAGGAGCAATTATTTGTATGGAGAAACATGTGAGGTATACACGGATCATAAAAGCCTCCAGTACTTGTTTAGACAGCAAAACTTGAATATGAGGCAAAGGAGGTTGTTAGAGACTATTAGCGATTATCAGTGTGAAATCAAGTACCACCCTGGTAAGGCTAACATAGTAGCTGATGAGTTAAGTCGGAAGTCTTGTAGTGATGACCCCAATTTGGAAGAAGGATCACTTCTGCATAGCATGAGGAACTTGTTAATTAAGGATCTACCTCAAGGTGTATCTCTCACTGCAGCACAAAAGGTTGTAACTGCTAAGTGAGATGAAGTAAAGGAGCTGCATATAGAAGATCCCAAGTGGACAGAAGTTAGGAAGAAGGTAGAAAGGGAGGAAGGGCCAGAAGGTTTTTCCCTTAGGGATGATGGGTTGCTGTATTACCGTAATAGAAAGGTAATTCCAGCAAATCAAGAGGTTAAGGATCAGATTTTAAGAGAAGCCCATCAGACCCCATATACGGCTAGAAGGATGTATTAGGATTTGAAGCAACACTTTTGGTGTGAAGGTTTAAAAAGGGATGTTGCCGATTTTGTTAATAAATGCTCTTTTTGTAGAACAATCAAGGTTAAGCATCAGACACCTACTGGTCAATTGTAGCCACTTCTGATCCAAGAATGGAAATAGGAGGATATATCTATGGACTTCGTTGTCGAATTTCCAAGGACCTCGGCAGGAAATAATTCCATTTGAGTTATAGTAGATCGCTTGACTAAGAGTGCTCATTTTCTGCCGATAAAGAATACCGATACATTAGAACAACGAACACAGTTATTTGTATCTAAAATTGTAACACCCCGGTCCTGGAGATCCAGAGAGTTAGCTAATATTACCTAAAGTCTTCTCCAATAACACATTTAAAATAACCCAGACTCTCTATAAAATATTAACTTATTTGTTCAACACAAATATCTATTTTCGTCCATATGGTCACAAAAGAAGTACCTCAATAACATACATTAAAATTTCCACAAAGACTAAGAAATATCCATGAATCAAAATACCAAAGAAACATAAAATATTAACACTACCAAAACGACTCTCCAAAAAGTCCTTGTACCCTATGGCACTTAATCTTCTACGATCATCAAAACTTGCTAGTGCTTCCTATTCTTGACTTCTAGTTGATGCAACAAACTTATCAGAAAAATATTGTAGAGATAAGGGGTGAGTTAAAAACAATTAATAAGCAGAGAATATATACTAGTGTATAAACATGAGCATTTACATGGTTCAGAATGCAGAACAAAATCTAATTATTTTTAGAATGCAGAATCAAAACTTGATATAAAAAATAACAGAGCGAAAGTTCATATTTGTTTTTAAAATTTCTTTGGCACTGCAAAACTGAAGCATTACATAAGAACATAATTCCATGTTTAACTCCCGTGGTAGGGTTGTGCAAATCCCGGCGGCCAACTGAGCAGGAACAAAATGTGAATCTTCTCCGTATTATTCTTGGAGCTTTGAGTGTGCACATAGAAAACTATTTTGTTTCTAAAGTGGGTGCACCGGAAATAGAAAAGTTGGTACCAACCTGAATAGAGGCCACAGTTTTACACCTGCGGTAAGGTCAGAATGGAACAAAAATAGAATGTCATGCCAAAGGTTTTAGAAATCACATCATATCATATCAGAGTAACTCCTATAAGTTTCGATTTTCAATTGATTAAGGTTGATGGTTTATGCAACATGACATTTCGGTTTTAATATGCCTTGGAAGTTTTGGACTTTATCCAAAAACCTATGATTTCATGCTTTATTTCACTATGCTTTGCTTTCTATATTATATGCTTGAAGTTTGGAACACGTTTAAGTAACAATTCTTCATTTTTTTGTGCTTTGTGTTTCGGCCTAAGCAAGTTTTCGAGGTTCCATGTATGCATTTTCATGTCTCATGTGTTTCATGTTATCATGCCATGAATTCAACTTGTTATGCTTGGTTATTTCATTCATGGCATTCTATATGTCAAATGTCAAGTGTAAGTACTTATCTCTTAAGTCTCATGTCACATGCATTTGGAAAAAAGTGCTTTCAAAAAGTGTTTTCAAAGAAAAGAGTCTAAATGTCTTATCACTACCCCAAGTGCTAGGAAGGGGGTTTGTCTTAGTGGAACTTCTCTGTCCACTCTGGAGTACTTAAGAATGGAGTGCTAATCCCTGGGTCGAAGAAGAACAGTTGACGAGGCTCGAATGGTTTCTTTTTAAAGAATGCCGAAGTGAGGAAGCACCTAACGCTAATGGGTGCATAAGGCAAGTAACCCGACCAAGTAAGGTCACATTAATATGATTCTTTGTGTATGACGTATTCATCACAGTGCATGGACCGTTGATGGTGTAGTAACTAGCAGGAACATGCGGTGCAAAGGGGAACCTTGTTGTGTCCACCCTATGAACAAGAATAAGTGCTCATATGATAAGGATCACTCGATGCAAATATGTGATATGTTCTGATAAAAAAAGTTTTGATTAAGATCAAAAGGAAAAAAGAAAGTGAAAAAAGCTTTTCCGAAAAAGTTTAAAAGTCTCTGTTACAAGTCTTTTAGAACATGGTCAAGTGCATAAGTCAAGTTTTGGTCAAGTCATAAGTCAAGTACATGTCCATGCACGCATTTCATGATATACTTCTTGTATGCTTGTGTTAACTATTGTATATTGTGTGATTACTTGGTGAGAGTTTTTGAAATCTTATTGTGGTAGTTTCCACTACCATTCCCTAACCGAAATGGTAGAAGTTGTTACAGGTACCCTGGATTCCCAAGAATCATGAATCTAAATGGTTTTGTGGCAAAGGACGAGTATTTCGTATAGGCTCTTTCTGACTTTTTGAAATTAGATTGGTACACGGACTAGTTGTTTGCTTATCTTAAGCAAACCTCGAAGCCCCCATCTGATTCAAGGGCAGCAGCCAAGGAATTAGAGTCATCACCACCCAAACCTCAGAAATCCCATGGAGTCTTTTGGTGTCTGTCTCCTGATGGGACATTAGTAATGAAAAGAACGGGAACCTAGTTATTTTGTGAAGAAAAGAAAGAATTTGTGGTTTAGATCTTAGTTTCTTGAGGAACAATATTTTGAGGAGGTCTTGTGTTTTGGGAGATTAAACTTTACTCTATGTTTTTTTTGGGATATCATATCTTATGATACATGTTTATGGTTATGGACAATGTGGAGATATGTTTTGTTAGTACGGTACCATATGCTTTGCAATTGCTTGTCTTGTTGCTTAGAATATCTGACTTTTATTATTTTTTCTGCTGCTACGATATTGCATACTACTAGTGTACTTAGGTGCATTACATATTATCTGTCATGTACGAGGGTTGTGTAGCCATGTGTTATATGTCCCGACGTTTTTGTCATCGTTAAATCTCAAGTGGGGGCTGGAGGCACCACATTATCCCACCGGGTAGATGTTGTGTGCATTGAATACATCAGCGTGGAGGTCACAAATGAACAGGCGTGGTGGTCACGAAGACCACATAGCTCTCTTCTCGCCTCCCGAGTAAAAAAACTACCGATCAGGATGAAAAACTCCTCTCATCTACTGAGTGGAAAGACTCCCGACCAGGACGAATGACTTATCTCGCCTATTAGGATGAAAGACTCCTCTCGGCTACTGAGCTAAAGGACTCCCAACCAGGGTGGAAAGACTCCTCTCGGCTACTGAGTGGAAAGACTCCTGACCTAGATGAAAGATTCATTTTGCCTATCAGGATGAAAGACTCCTCTCTCATTTTTTTAATTGTTGCCCACGATGTCTTTTCGGTTGGACTTTAAGGTTAGTCGGTTAGACTAGTTACCAAGTCTTCTCGCCTAGAACCTTGTCGCCATAGTCTTCTTGCCCAGAACCTTGTCGCCAAGTCTTTGCTCCCAGGTTTTCGCCCTTTTGTTGCAAATATCCTCGAATACTGAGAGGTAAGCCTTCTCGCCCTTGGGCAAGAGAAATCTCTTTGCTACCCATGGGACAAGGCTCCTCGCCTAAGTCTCATCTACTCTCTTTAGTTCTCCCTACCTCTCATCAGTCAGGATGAAAATCACATTATCACCCCACGACCTAGCCACCATTGTAGGACCATTGTAGTTATAGT
>QEOT01009065.1:6823-34036 GCA_003123785.1 Pterocarya stenoptera | reverse complement strand
CTCAGTTTCATGGTTGCACTTGCATCAGGAAAAAGTCTAAATTCACGGGGGTTTATTGTTGAAGACCAAAGGGAAATTTGAGAATTCGGAAAACGATTGAACGAAACTTTCGGAAGGGATGAAGATGAGCCAGAGTTTTATGCGGTCTCAAACTGAAATAAAATCATTAAAACAAATTATTATTTATATATATATTTTCAATAATCCTGGGCTTACCGAATGCATTTTTTTATTTTTATTTTTTAAAGTATTTGTGGTTTTTATTTATTTTTAAATATTTAAAAAAGAGTGATACTACATTTCCGCTGGGGGCTCCCAGTTCCGCTGGATATGTAGTATTATTTTTTCATTTGTATTTTTTTAAAAATTATTTTTTATATAATTTTTTAAATATTTTTAAATATTCTTAAAAATAAAATAAATTTAGAATATTATTAAAAAATATTTTTTTAATTAGAAAGTTAAAAAAAATTATTAAAAAATAATTTCTTAATTACTAAATAAAAAAATTAATATTTTTTATTTTATTTAGTGATTAAAAAAATATTTTTTAATAATATTATAAATATTTTTTATTTTTTTCAAATATTTAAAATTATTAAAAAAATAATTTTTTTTTAAAAACACAAAAAAAAAAAAAGAAAAGTGCTACAACAACTCAGCGAGATCTACTATTTTCCTTTAAAAACTAGCCTTCTCGTTAGGTGGAGAGTGATGGATGTAGAAACAATAATTATTTATTTATTTTTTTACTTTGATCATCAAGCATACCTTTTTATAACCCTCGAGGCAAGGTCTCAAAACAAAATAATTAGCTATTTAATTAGGAAAAGATTTAGCAGCCACACCAACAAAAAAAAACAAGCGTAAGGTAGGAATGATACATTAAAGAGGAATGAAATTTCACACCATATATTTAACATTTTTTAAATATTTTATTTTATTTTATTCTTATTAAAATAATTGAGCAGTCATCCATACACCATATATTTATTATGAAAAAAAAAATATGATCTGTGATGTGTTGGATGATAATATAATTATTCTTTTTTAAGTAGGGACTATATTATAAAATATTGCATCAATAATATTATAACAAAAATTATTTTAAAACATCATAAATTAAAATATTATAAAATATCGTGTCAATAAATATTAGATAATTCAAAAGTTTTAAACACCTCATATTCAGTTTTTCTTTCTTATCTAATTTGTTAATGTTAGTAATAAAAAAAAAAGGTTCCCTCTACCCGCAACAAAGCATGCACCCAAGAAATGCATGATCATAATCAAATTATAAATAAAATAAAGAATTAATAATTTCTTCGAGTGCGGTACTTAATAGAAATATATTCGAAGTGTGAGTTTGTGTACTTAATAAAAAATATATATATAAATATATATTAAGTTCAATCTACGTTTAATTCATGGAGAGGTATCATATTAAGTGAATTTCTACTTTCTGATGGATACGTACGTAATAACATGGCTATATTTTCGTTTGTAACAGTTGGTCAGTACAAAATAACGAATAAATATATTTGCAAACTTATATACCGACATATCAAACAGCTTGTCATTATCATCTTGCTTGAAATAGTATTAGTGATTTTATATTTTATTTTATGAATATAATTTGTGTGACACAATCGGTGATCTGTTAGCTTGTATATATTTGAACTTGGAAGAATAGCATTTCGTTTTTTTTTAGCTGTAGGAAAAGAAACAGCTAAAAAAAAAAAGAAGTAAAGTCAGAGGATAAGTTGATTGATTTTCTCTTCCTCAAGATTTGTTCGAGGTATGCTTTCTTCATGTTCAGTCCTTTCATGGAACCAGCCTGTTCACTCGAAGAATTCATGAAGCCCAGCACTAGGTGTTTGCTCAAGTATCAATCATTTCTCTGACAATTTCTTCCATGATAGCATCTCCTATCTTCATGCCTATCTCCCTTTTCAGTTGATGAAAATCACACCATTCTTCTAATGTTGCGGAGAAATCAAATTTCATCATCTGCTGGGTTTTGTTTGTAAAGCCTCCAGCTTGTTTCCCCCATGAGCAGATATGCTCACAGATCATTATCTCCATATCTTCTGTGTCTGATATTCCTTGAGTATGCTCCTTTTTTTCATTCCTTCCATGGGTTTCCAAGGCTTCCTTCTCAGAATCAAATAGAAGCTGCTTCCTTTGCTGCAAGAGCCTTTTGCATCGTAGGCACTGAGAAGACTCGGAAGAACCCTTCAAAGTCACCCCCTTCGGTTTGGCGAAACTGACATGGCTACTCTTCTCAATAGATGAGTTTTTCAATAATTGTAATAGAGAAACGGAGACAATGGAGTCTCCTCCGCCTCTTATGCTCGGAATGGATGTATAACTTGATAGGGCTTTTTTGGTTTTGAAGTCACCCGCTGTTTGTTGCACAAAGAATGAAATACGCATGTTAATAATGGGAAACCAGGAGATGCATGGTATGTTATGTTTTCCTTGTTTTTCTAATAAATAAAAAAATACAGTTTTATGAAACCGATGAACCTTCGTTGGATGGTGCTTCCCTCAGTAGTGATGTAGAGCTGAGCTGCATGCTCTCTTCCATGCTTATCCACTGAAGTATTGTATCTGCAGTAGCCTGTTGATTAGTGAGCCTAAATCGATGAAACTATAACCAAATAATGCTGGGATAAAGAAATTGAAATCTGAAACGCGTCCTTGCAAGTTGCAATATTGGTTTATAATTCTAAGGCTTCGTACCTCCACTCTGTTTGACTTCCCAAATTCGTAGGCCATTGCAGGGCTTGCTTGAGGAAGGCCTTGATTTCTTTTAGAACGTAAACAATTTTCTTCAATGTTGCTATAATCAGCCGAAATACATGCGTTTAAACATTTTNTAATTGATTGTTGACACCCAAAAGTTAAAACTCGACAATCTTGTAATTGATTATTGGCACCAACACGTTAGAACTGTAGAATCTAATGATTGCTGTGTAGCCTCTCTGTCTCTCTCATATTACAAATGATGAGATTTCTGCAATATATTGTTCTCCCACACGTTGTCGTGTATTGAATAGGAACAGAGAAGAATTGAATGTATCTGATCTTCACGATGCTTGTTGAAATCTACTACCCTTGATAAGTTCATGTATCAATCATTTATACATAACAATTTTCGTAGAAGAAATATATATGGCACTCGAGTCTATAAGACCCCAAATCACTTTTCCATGTCCCTCTTTCTTGGACAATAGATTCTTGTACTGATATATTCTAATAGGACATATCGTGTTGGAGGGGTCCCACTACGCAACAGTCTGGGAAACAATGAGAGAAAGACCACAGTCCTCATGTTTCTCGGATGAAGTTTGCTGTACGTGTCATGACTCATGACTTGTAAAGGAAAGCACTTTGCCTTGGAAGGCAAGCAAAGTGTCTCATAATGTAGGTCCATCGGATCCCAAATGGTCATTATTCTCCAGATATAGGAATTGGATAAACTTCTCGGAGCATCAAACACCTTCTGGATAGGAAGGAAAAAGCTAAGCCTTATTTCGGAATCGCCAAAAGTTAGTAACTTTGATAAAGCCACGGTTTATTTGGACCGGTACTCTTTTCCTACATTGTTATCTTAACGGTGGGCAACCTTTTGATTAGATTTCTTCTATTTACAAGTAAGTATACGAGTGTTAGAGAATTTACATATTTGTATCATGACGAAGATATTTATCTTATTTCATCTCTATGTAAATAGAAAGAAAAAGACTACTATGCGGTCCCAAACATACTATCCAACTGTACAGCTTGGTGAAAAAAAAATTACGTAAGGATTAAGAAAGTAATTTTAAGTGTATTGATATATATTTTTATTTTTTAAAAATATTTAAATCTATTAAAAAAATGTGAATAGAAAAATAAAAACATGAAAAATCACAAACATTCAAATAAAATAAACTATTCTAGACAGTAGAGTAGTCCGACTCAAACAGAAATTGATATTTTGTATTCAATCATATTTACTACGTTCATATCCGTCGCCCTATGGGACGGGTCCTCTACGATGCCCTTTGGAGGGCCTACTACATCACCTTTTTCAAGCCCGTTGGAAGCATGCGGTTCTTCTCCAGGATGGGGAAGCAACTAGTGCGTGGGCCTTCCTTCTCTCCCAATTCTTTATTTTTTTAGAACTTTTTATATTGGGCCCTCTTCTCTTATCCGTTACGCCACCTTTGTTCTTTATTAATGAACATTTCCTTTGCAGTCCTTTTTTTAAATAATAATAATAGTAATCAAGCCCTGAGCCATTTGTCCATGAAAAGAATCCATGCCAAACAGATAATTTTGCATAATTTTGTATAGTCAAAGAGAATAAGCAGAAATTGAATGTCTAAAAACGAATGGTCTTCTTCTAGAAACTGAATGGTCATTTTATTCCTTGTAATCTTTAGGTTAATTGCATCTCATACCACAAAAAATATAAGATTTTTAGGAAAGACACGCAAGTGCTGATGTCAACTCACCAAAAATAATAATGAACTTTCTGTGGTCAAATAATTACTATCCTGCCCTTTATACACAATGGAATATGACAGAAGCAATGGTGAAATATTTATATTTAGAATTTATGTTATGATATTATGCGAAATTACAATTAATCTTAAAAATTTATACGGATGGAAAAAAGTAAATTTTATTATCTATATTTATGTCTTTGACGTTAATTTATCACACACGATACCGTACAATGAAGTCAACATTTTCCATCAATAAATATGTATGATAAATCTCGAGCGTTAACTTTTTTTGTTTTTTAAAGAACAGGGGATGTATTTTTAAACTCATGTGTTTACATTCTTCTAACTAAAGGGATGGCATATAAATGCATACAGGAGATTGGTTTGTATGGAAATTATAAGTTGTTTGCAACGTTCCCTTCAAATTTTCAGTTTTGGTATTTGTCATTTTCAAACTACTAAACAAATTACAATATGCATCTCCTAAGACTTGAAATTTTTGAACTGGCCCTATCTAAAACTAAAGTTTTCAAGATTATTTTCTTTTGCGAAATGACCCTTTGGACATTTCAGACTTTTAGGATTGGTTTGATTACATAAAATTAAACTATCTCATATCATCTCATATAATCATTACAATTTTTTCAAACTCCTACACAAAATATAATAAATAATTTAATTTTTTCAAATCTCAAAATAAAAATTATATTGACAATATTTTATTCAATTTTTAACAAAATATTTCATCTCATCTTATCTAAACTGCGTAACCAAACAAGGATGTAACAAACTTCAAATCTAGAAATTTAAAAGGCCAATATAAAATAGGCGATTATTGGGGGGGTGTGAAGTGTAGTTTTGTCAAATTCCAACATGAGAACCTAATAATGAAACGAGGACTAATAACACTTATGTTTGAATCCATATTGTGGGTTTTGTCAAAAACAAAAGCAAAAGCAAAATTATTTGTATGTGTTCTAGAAAGTCAGCAAACAAACAGATAGACTAGTATTGTTTTCATACATATATATATAAATTAAAAAAAAAGAAAGGTTTTTTTAATAATTGCAACAATTTGAATCTAGAAGAGTAAAGTTTGTCAATTTGTTATTGGGATCAATAATCTTCTAGCATACACGCTTAATCTGATTATGACCTATCATTTATTTCTTTTTTAAAGACTGCAAAAGGGTCATAGTTTGAGAGAGAGAGAGAGAGAGAGAGAGAGAGAGAGATAGATGACAAGCCGATGAGCATGGAAGTTTCTTTGATTTGCCAATTGTCATTCATGTTTTGGGGCATTAAGTTCATACTTTTCTCTTTGAACTTTTTGAGCCACCAACCCCACCCTTTTAACCATTAATTAATGCATACAGAAACATCAAACTCTTTCTGCTATTAATTCATTGCTTCGAGCTGCTGATTTTGGCCCTTCCTTTCACGCCTTCAAATAGTATGAACATAAATTATGAGCAAAAACTCTATCAATTTAAGGGAACCAATCCCGTATCAAGGCCGGAGTTCAAGATATTTTATTTTATTCTTTCTCTGGGTTAACCCAAAAAATAATGTCGTACTTTGAGCATTACAACTCTGTACCCTGAAGTTGATGCACCTCCTTGATTTTTTCTCGAATTACTTTAAAAGTGTCGCGGCCACGAAAATATAATTATTTTTATTATAAAACAGGAAAATATATCAATTTATAAATTTATTTTTATAAAATCTTTTTATAATTATCGCACTACTCCAATACAATAACTAGAATTTAAAAGCAGTATCAAGACAAGTTGCGAGGTTGCAATTAAACTAGCCAGTTTCTAAGGGCCATTTTTTGTTATAAAAATGAAGGAACCAAGTCAAAGAGACAGATCAATATTTCCTAGAGATCTTAAAATTACCTTGAGTTACATAGAGATAAAAAAAAAAAAAATTATGTTTGTCCTGCAACATTTAATACATGTCCGGTTCTTAGAATTCGTGTAGAAAAACTATATGGAATTCTAACTCATAATGTGAAAGCCTTTAATAAATCGCATACCTTTTACTCTAAGTTTTTGTATTATTCGGAAATTCTTTAAAATATATAAATGGTCGCATTCTTTCAAATCTCTTATAATCGGCCATCAATATCATTCTCATATTCTATCTCAGAAATGGGTAGCTAGGAATGAACACAATCTGGTGTAGTCTGGCTAAACCAATTACAATAATCAAAGAGATAAGGTTACAGAGGCAGGACCCTCCTCTGTTTCATGTGATGCAGGGGACGCATTTTTTAAGTACATTATGGAGATTCAACAGTATAAAGAGCTAGCTCAATTAAGCATTGTATAACCGACTTATAAATTCTTGAAAATTCCACCATAATCTTGAGTTCTAATTATGATTAGACAAATTAAATCTGACCATTTAATACTCGTTCAAACACGACTCATTTAGACCCACCTATCAATTGTTAAAAAAGAACTTGTGTTAATAGACTTTTGAGTAGTATTATATGTACGCACAATATTATACATACCGAGTGACAGCTCCATTTTATTAGTATTTTCTTATTTTGAATTTTAATATTTTCATTATTTTAAATAGCCGACACATCAATACGTAAGGTTATGTAAATAAAATTGTAATTATAGATAGTATTTTTCTAAACTTTTTGATGAGTGGATCAGAATTTTTGCTCCCCTTGTTTATTACTAATTTTTTATGTTTTTTTTTTTTACACAACTGCATCAAATAAAAATTAACATACAAAAAAGAAGAGATGAAAAACCCAAAAAAACCCTTTATGTAGTTTTTTTTTTTAAAAAAAAAAGAACAGACAGTAGTCAAATAGCAAAACCAAGCTCATTTTTTCTGTCCTGGTAGTCTTTTTCATCTCCTTTCGTTTATTTATTAGTACATGTAGATCCCATCTATTACTTGTACCCGTACATTTCTACGCCCCTCGTTCCTCAATCTCTATAAATTTCTCACCCCACAGACCTGTTCTATCACCTATGTCTCATGTTATCTTGACAGTTCTATAGATCAAGAACATGTCGACCAAATTGGGTACCCTCTGGGTGATAACCCTCCTCCTCTCCTACTCGCTAAACTTCGCCACTGCCCGGCCAGAGCCCACATTTTCCGACATCACTCCAATGAAAACTCAACATAGAGTACGTAAATCTCCTCAAATTATATAAATTCTCAGCGCTTCTAAGGCAACTGTTTTTACCAGTAGCTTTTCAATCAATATTTCATGGGTTTTGCTTAATATTTGTCTTTGACATCTTTTTTTCTGAAGGATGATCAGCTAGAGAAGGTTATGGAGGAGAGATGTGAAGGAGCTGGGCAAGAAGATTGCTTGGAGAGAAGAACACTTGCGGCTCACATCGATTACATCTACACCCAGAAGAATAAGCCATGAGATTTTGCTCTGCATTCTTATATCATTTCTGGGTTATATTTATGGAAGTAGCAGTGATTTCCTATGTAAATAACAGCTGCCACAGGTTATGTTTCAGGATCTTTAATTAGTTAATCATTGTATTATACCATCCATTACCATGTTTTCTTTTCTTGTAAGAAAGAGTACTTTGTGTTGATGCAGAGAATATTATGTAGAGTTTATTCATTATATTTCAGTGCAGAGTTTTATAAACGCAGCAAAGAGGTAGAAAAGGGTGAAAATAGAAGAGCAATTCTCCGCCTATATTATGATTTCCATGTTGAAGTTTCCGTTTCCACAATTTTAAACTAACTTCTTTGAAATCAAGCATCCATCGTGCATGTTACTGCAAAAATGACTGGTTTTCCAAGAACAGAAAGAGTTGGATGCAGGAAATCAGGCTGAAACTTTTTTTATTTTCCTTGAAAAAGCTCAGAAAGAATGAATTAGTACTAGAGAGGAAGGGAGAGAGAAGGAGAGAGAGAAGTGTATATGGATTAGCATCGTGACAACAACATCATAGCGTGAATCAATTCATGTGCTGAAGAAATAATTACTGGCAAGCTGGAAACATTATTTTTTGTCGTGGAACTATAAATATATATATATATAATTTGGTATGGTTTCCTCAATCCTCACACATGAGCAGTAGTTGATCAACGTACGGAATCTTGTAAACAAGCATTCCATGCATATATATATCTTCATAAGGTTTCTGCTGGCTGCTGCATTAATTACTATAATACGTAGGCTTTTACCTTCCATTTTATAGTTTTTTTGTTTAATACGTGTAAAAGCTTTGTGTCTTAAGTATTTCCGCATGATTTAAGCATATCATGAAGGACTTTCATCGTACCACACAGTCTGACCAACTTATCTACCACTTATAAGGACACGTGGCACCTGCAAATCTAATCTCTCCGATTCTAAGCACTTGTTCAAAAAATCCAAATCTAATCTGTCTTACAAAATAGTCAAAACTACCTAATCCGTAATTTCATTGTCCGCATTGAGCCCCCTTTATTATTCCAAAATGTAAAAACATTTTTTTTAAAAATAAAAAAAGATTATTTTCAAGTTTAAAAAAAATAAATGGGACCGATCGACAAGCATAAAAACTGAAGGTTTGATGGTGTCACCAAGGATTATCATCCATGTGCCTTGAGCTTTGCGCAACAGCTAAATAAAACAATTATGATCTTATGGAATGAAGCTTGTACCAAGGACTATGCATGAAATTATTGGCCCTTTACTCGGCCCGGATGAACAGTCCTAGCTGCAGCTAGGAATGCTTGTGATGGAGATGGTCAATCTCTCTAGAAACAAACAAGGCAACAGCTAGCTGCTAGCTTATATATCGATATTGCATGTGGACCATATAAATGGCATCCGGCTCTTTGACCCAGAAAATGAGCAGCATTGGTACTAGATTTTGTATGTTCTTCACTTGGCGGCATCTGGATGACTATGTCAGCAGCCAGCAGGGATATTCCTTTTGCTTCTCATGTATGTTTTGTTACGTCTGGATCATCGATACTATATCCATGATATCAGACACCCTGATATTTGACAATTCAGACTGGTTGTTGTCTTTTGACTGACCATCCAAGTAGTACTAAAAAAAAAACAGGCATCAAAGGCCCTCCCGACCACAAAATATGCTCGATCTACTATCTCCCAACCACCAAAATATTGTACGTGCCCCACCATCATGTTTGCCAATTAACCACCAATTTCCAAGAACTACTTGGAAGCATCATCAAAAGATCAACGGTTCGGACTCACATATTGCTTATGTCGCACGTGAATTTTACGTGCCGCCTCACTCACATTCATTCCTCCAAACTCCATTGGGTGTGTAGTTCATTGCTAGTTAATCTTTCCGTGGTCTCGATTGTTTTTACAGATTAGATGAAATGAGATTAAAATTAAAATTTTGAATAAAATATTATTAAATTTTTTTAAATATTATTTTATTTTAAAATTTGAAAAAATTAAATTTTTTATTTTATTTTATATAAAAATTTAAGAAAATTATAGTGATTAAATAAGATGAGATGGATTGAAAAAAAATATAAAAACAAACGAGACCTTATATGGGCCAATAAAACTGAGAGGGCCTTTACTTTCTAGTCCAGATTCTGTCGTCGATAACCATTTGAGGCCCGACTCTGACAAGTAAGCCAATGGGCCGTACGGATTTACAGACCAGCACAATTCCCTTGGCGCCAAACTCCATAGTCTCCCGCCAAAAGAATCCACCGCATAAAATCCACCAAAGTTCTATTCACACAACAGGCTTCGAAGTTTGAACAATGGGGAAAGAAGAAAGGAAGTACTGGCTTCTGAAGACAGAGCCGGGAGAGTGGTCGTGGGATGACCAAGCAGCCAACGGGGGCGTGACCGAGTGGGATGGTGTCAAGAACAAACAAGCCCAGAAATACCTCAAGTCCATGAAGCTCACCGACCTCTGCTTTTTCTACCACTCCGGCGCCAAGTCACGCCGCGTCATCGGCGTGGTAACCGTGAAGGAGTGGTATGGCGATGGTGACGGTAATGGTGGTGCCGTGGATGTGAAGGCAGTGGGGGAGATGAGGAGGCAGGTGGACTTGAAGGAGATGAAGGGGGATAGTGGGTTAAAGGGTTTTGCTCTGTTTAGGCAGCCGAGGCTATCGGTTGTGCCAGTTTCGGAGGACTTGTGGGAAATGGTTTGTGATTTGGGTGGTGGGTATGAAGGGGATGGTAAAGATGATTGTATTCAAGACCATGATGATGGAGGGGGGGGATTAGGCCCAGAAATAGTTGCATGAAGGGTGTTTGTAAATTTTCCCCAGTATGCTAACTTCCTTCTTTTTTGTAACAAAAGTAGTGGGGAACTGAGAAGTGTAATAGTATATATCTAAGTTGTTTTGCTTGATACTCTTCTCAGTTTGTGGTTTGTAAGTGGAAAGAGAAAATGATATTGGGGGATATGCAAGTAAGTTCTGAAAGTCCAGAAAATAGATCATGCGAGTAAGAAAGGTATTGTTTTTTTGAATGAAACTTCTGTCTACATTTGTTGCTATATTGTCTGTTTGTTTAATCATTCAGCATGGCTGTTGCAATGGTCCAAAACAAATGGCAAATACAATATCACAAACTCTTTGTAAATTGTCCTAAAGGGTTGTAAAAAAGGACATATACAATATCCACTTTTTTCCTCGCTAGATTATCGTCTGTGAGAAACTTATTAGATACAGTCAAAATACTAATAACGTGGGATTTCTAATTTATTAACTATTACGCCATGTCAATACAATAAAATTCTTATAAAAACATATTGAATAATAGGACATTCTATAATAAGTTGAAAATATCAATGTCCCTTTGAGATTAATTAATAATAATTCGTCAATAATAATTACTGGTCTTTGTTTAAAAGTTTATATAAAAATAAGTAAACAGTGTCATAAAAAAAACTTTCCATGTTTTTACGTTCTTTCCAAATAAAAATAAGTAAAGTGTCAGAAATGTGCACCGGGGGGCAAAAGGTGGGAGATTTATCTTAAAAACAAGGCCGTGTCACGTTTGTTCTGATCAGCCAAGTGCATTTAATCCGGAGATAAACACCCTGACCACTGACCAAAGAACGTCACAATTCACAAGGCCAAGTGAACGCGATAGCGATAGCCATTGCACTGCAGCACACCAAACAAACCATTGAGAATCCCAAAAGCCTCAGAAGTCGGCCTGCGTCTGCATGTACGCATATCGGGAAGCTCAAATAGTTTCTCGCGGATATCTCACTCTTTCTTTGCTCTCATTCGTAATGATGCCGAACCAGTTGGAGAGCTTGGTGGAGTCGATAAAGTCGAAATTGCGGGCGCTGAAGAAGAAGAAGCCGTACGTGAAGATGGACAAGAGCTCCAGCGTCAAGGTCAAGATCCGCAGCAGAAGGGCCCGCAATCTCATCGACAAGACCCTTAAGGTCGCCGACCGTCCCGGCAAGGGCAGTATTTCTTCGTAATACTGTGATCAGTCTGCTTTGGAAAAAATATGATATCGGATAGAGATAATATCATATCAATAGTTTGATCATATCATAGAGATAATTTGATTTGATATCATCTGTGTTTCTTGGGTTTCTTCTTCTTTTGCGCTTTAAATTGGTTGTGGGAGTTTCTTGTTTTGCCTACAGATTGATCTGGGTTTATGTTCGTACGTTCTAAGGTTTCAAAGCATTAAAAAAGAAACACAAAATATATATATATATATATTTTTGAATCCGTATCGGAACAATCAAACAGTGTTCTTACATTCCAAGCTGTTGACATTAAAAGCTTTTTGACGTGATTGAAAATAACAAATGCAACAAGAAATAACATCACTATTCTTATGGCAACATCTGATTAATTGTTTTGCTTTTCCCACTTTGGGTTTCTTCCTCTCAAATAAATTTATAGAAATTTATAAGCCTAATTCATCAGTTTCAAGAGATAATTATTCATTTATAACAAACATGCTCAAGACCTTCTACAGATAATGTGAGATTATTCTTCAACATCCTCTCTCAGGTGCAGGCCAGTATTTTTTCTGATCTTTGTCACGGGCTAAGTAGTGTAAACTTTCATTTGTCCTGTGGTAGGCTCTGATACCATAAAAAAGAATAATGAGCCTATCTAATATCATAAAACCGGTTCTATAAGAAAGAATTATTCATTCCTTATAAATATGCTCACGATCTTCTTTATAAACATACTCGAGATCCTGCCCGCAAACAATGTGGAATTATTTCTCAACTCTTATGATTAGTTGAAAAAATATCATTTGAAGATATTGGAGTCGTAGTCACATGATGATTAAATATAAATAGAGAAAGAGCGGTGCTACTCTGTTGCTTGAGTAGCATTGCTCATTTTAACCACTAAGTCAAATTGGTCTTTTTTTCATATTTTTTTATCATTTAAAAAAATATAAAAAATATAAAAAGAAATATAAATACACCAATAGTCACTTTCTTAATTAGTAAGTAAAGAAAAAAAAATTTAAATACATGATGTGTCAAAATAAAGAAATAAATTGAATAGACAAAATAATATTTTTCATAGAGAAAGCTATTGAAAGTTATGGAATAGTTTGTCATAATTATTACTTATTGATTGTGGAGAAACATATCTTTAATAATGAATTAAAATCCAAGTAACTGTAGTTGTACGAATATTTGTTAAGATTTTAAAAATTTGTCAAATCATTATTTATGGTCCAATTGAGAGGTGTTGATAAATGAGGGTACGTTGGGATCTTAAATCAAACTTAATTTATTTTAATTTATTATTATAATTTTTTAAAATTCTTATATAAAAAAAATAATAAATAATTTAATTTTTTTAAATTTTAAAATATTAATAATATTAAAAAATAATATTTTAATAATATTTTATCATCTCAATTCAACTCCTAAACGCATCCTAAGAAAATCTTTGAGAGTGTTGGAATGGGGTCAACGTATGCATGTCGATGTGGTAGCTTAAGCTTAACTCATGGATCACACATGTTAACCGTGATTTTAAATTTTAAATTTTTATTTATTTTTCCCTGGGAACGAATCTCTTTTATTTAGTTTAATCGGGGGCCAAATGTCATAATCCTACGGTCTACCAATTTATTTCTGTCTGTGGAAGTTAGGGGCTAGCAAGGAAACGATTTAAATTGGTAATTAAATTTCATGACAGTACTGGTTTGTAGACGCATTGTTAAAACAAACGAGGCATATGAGCCAATAAAACTAAGAGGGCCTTTACTTTCTAGTCCAGAATCTGTCGTCGATAACAATTTGAGGCCCGACGCTGACAAGTAAGCCAATGGGCCGTACGGATTTACAGACCATCACAACTCCCTTGGCGCCAAACTCCATAGTCTCCCGCCATAAGAATCCACCGCATAAAATCCACCAAAGTTCTATTCACACAACAGGCTTCGAAGTTTGAACAATGGGCAAAGAAGAAAGGAAGTACTGGCTTCTGAAGACGGAGCCGGGAGAGTGGTCGTGGGATGACCAAGCAGCCAACGGGGGTGTGACTGAGTGGGATGGTGTCAAGAACAAACAAGCCCAGAAATACCTCAAGTCCATGAAGCTCACCGACCTCTGCTTCTTCTACCACTCCGGCGCCAAGTCACGCCGCGTCATCGGCGTGGTGACCGTTGTGAAGGAGTGGTATGGCGATGGTGACGGTAATGGCGGTGCCGTGGATGTGAAGGCAGTGGGGGAGATGAGGAGGCAGGTGGACTTGAAGGAGATGAAGGGGGATAGTGGGTTAAAGGGTTTTGCTCTGTTTAGGCAGCCAAGGCTATCGGTTGTGCCAGTTTCGGAGGACGTGTGGGAAAGGGTTTGTGATTTGGGTGGTGGGTATGAAGGGGATGGTAACGATGATCGTATTCAAGACCATGATGAGGGAGGGGGAGATTAGGCCCAGAAATAGTTGCTTGAAGGGTGTTTGTAAATTTTCCCCAGTATGCTAACTTCCTTCTTTTTTGTAACAGAAGTAGTGGGGAACTGAGAAGTGTAATAGTATATATCTAAGTTGTTTTGCATGATACTCTTCTCAGTTTGTGGTTTGTAAGTGGAAAGAGAAAATGATATTGGGGGATATGCAAGTAAGTTCTGAAAGTCCAGAAAGTAGATCATGCGAGTAAGAAAGGTTTTTTTTTTTTTTGCATGAATCTTCTGTCTACATTTGTTGCTATATTGGCTGTTTGTTTAATCATTCAGCATGGCTGTTGCAATGGTCCAAAACAAATGGCAAATACAATATCACAAACCCTTTGTAAATTGTCCTAAGGGGTTCTAAAAAAGGACATATACGATATCCACTTTTTTCCTCTCTAGATTATCTTCTTCTGTGAGAAACTTATTAGATACAGTCAAAATAATAATAACGTGGAATTTCTAATTTATTAATTATTACGCCATGTCATTACAATAAAATTCTTATAAAAACATTTTGAATAATAGGACATTCTATAATAAGTTGAAGAGATCAGATGTCCCTTTGAGATTAATTAATAATACTTGGTCAATAATAATTACTGGTCTATGTTTAAAAGTTTATATAAAAAGACGCAATCAAAAAATGTGCACCGGGGGGCAAAAGGTGGGAGATTTATCTTTATACCAAGGCCGTGTCACGTTTGTTCTGATCAGCCAAGTGCATTTAATCCGGAGATAAACACTCTGACCACTGACCAAAGAACGTCACAATTCACAAGGCCAATTGAACGCGATAGCGATAGCCATTGCACTGCTGCACACCAAACAAACCATTGAGAATCCCAAAAGCCTCAGAAGTCGGCCTGCGTCTGCATGTACGCATATCGGGAAGCTCAAATAGTTTCTCGCGGATATCTCACTCTTTCTTTGCTCTCATTCGTAATGATGCCGAACCAGTTGGAGAGCTTGGTGGAGTCGATAAAGTCGAAATTGCGGGCGCTGAAGAAGAAGAAGCCGTACGTGAAGATGGACAAGAGCTCCAGCGTCAAGGTCAAGATCCGCAGCAGAAGGGCCCGCAAGCTCATCGACAAGACCCTTAAGGTCGCCGACCGTCTCGGCAAGGGCAGTATTTCTTCGTAATACTGTCATTCTGTTTTGGAAAAAATATGCTACCGGATAGAGATAATATCATATCAATAGTTTGATCATATCATAGAGATAATTTGATTTGATATTATCTGTGTTTCTTGGGTTTTCTTCTTCTTTTGTGCTTTAAATTGGGTGTGGCAGTTTCTTGTTTTGCCTACAGATTGATCTGGGTTTATGTTCGAACGTTCTAAGGTTTCAAAGCATTAAAAAAGAACCACAAAAAAAAAAGGATTTGAATCCGTATCGGAACAATCAAACAGTGTTCTTACATTCTAAGCTGTTGACATTAAAAGCTTTTTTACGTGATTGAAAATAACAAATGCAAGAAGAAATAACATCATTATTCTTATGGCAACATCAGATTAATTGTTTAGCTTGTGGATCTTTGGGTTTCTTACTCTAGAAGAAATTTATAAGCTAAACTTATTATTTAAAATCAATTCTTCAAGAGATAATTATTCATTCCTTACAAATATGCTTAACACCTTGTCTACAGACAATGTGAAATTATTCCTCAACACCCTCCCTCATGTGCAGGTCAATATTTTTCTTATTTTTATCATGGTCTAAGTAGTATGGACCCTCATTTGTCATGTGGCAGGTTCTAATACCATGAAAAAAATCATGAGCCTAACTAATCTAAAAAAATCGGTTCCATAGGTTGCTCATTTCTTATAAACGTACTCAAGATCCTGTCTACAAATAATATAAAATTACTCCTCAACACCTATGATCAGTTGGAAAAATACCATTTGAAGATATTGGAGTCTTCGTCACATGATGATTAAATATTAATAGAGAAAACTATCGAAAGTTATGGAATATGTTGATGTCGTATTTTGCGGGCCTAGGCAAATCCACGCAGGCAGTGCTGCAATGTGAATTATTTGGAGTCTCTTGCAGTGTTCCGGTGTGACTGTACTGTGACGATTCGTACGTCCATGGCAGTGAATGGAAAATAAGTGCAGGAAAAGTAAAAAGAAATGAACATCAAGATTTATGTGGTTCGGCAATATGCCTATGTTCACGGGGGTTTGGGGAGAGAAGTCTCCACTATAATATATCTGTTTGCAATCACTCATGGATCCTCATATCTCACTGTAAAGAGAAGCTTGGAGTTCTTCCTCAATATATTTCCATCGATTCCCTATTGATCTAAGTTCATCCGTCAGTGTTCAATCCGTAATCTTTTTCGTATGTTGTCTGGGCATCCCCTTTTATATGTTTGTCTGACCATTTACTGTACATGCTAGCCTGCCATGAGTTGGCAGGTCTCCCTTGAGTGAACACTTCTCATTCTTCTTCTGACTCTCTGATATTTATATCTTTCTATATCTCTTTTGTCTCCCTCTAATATTTATTGCCCTTTTATCCCTCTTATTCCCTTCTTATCTCTTTTTTATCTCCATTTTTATCTTTAATTATAGCTAGGTGGGTTGGGCCCACTTTATGGGCTATGGGCTTTTTTCTTCCCTTACACAATAGTTTGTCATAATTATTGCTTATGGATTATGCAGAAACATATGTTTAATAATGGAATTAATCTTTGCATCATCCTACACACCACACATCATAACTTTTTTTATTTTTTTTATTTGTTTATCTTATTAAATGTGTATTATATGGATGATGAATAAAAAAATATAAATGTTTCAAGAAGAGTAAAATAAAAAAAAATTGAAAAAAAAAAAAAATACATTGGTATATGGTGTATAGGATGATGCATAGCATTGCTCTTAATAATGAATTAAAATCCAAGTAACTGTAGTTGTACGAATATTTGTTAAGATTTTAAAAATTTGTCAAATCATTGCTTATGGTCAAATCGAGAGGTTTTGATAAATGCTTAGAGGATCTTTGAGAGCGTTGGAATAGGGTCAACGTATGCATGTTGATGTGGTAGCTTAAGCTTAACCCATGGATCACACATGTTAAGCGAGATTTTGAATTTTGAATTTTTATTTTTTTCCCTGGAAACGAATCTCTTTTATTTAGTTTAATCGGGGGTCTGACATCCTACCAATTTATTTCTGTCTCTCGAAGTTGGGGGCTAGCAAGGAAACGATTTAAATTGGTAATTATTTTTCCAATTTCATGACAGTACTGGTTTGTAGAAGCATTGTTAAAACTTCGAGAAAGCATTATCTTAACGTCGTGTTTCGCGTGTCTGGACAACAACGATTGATTGGGTCTCGATAGATATTGTTTGGAGCTCTCGATAGTGATTCAGTGCAGCTGTACGATGGCGATGCGTACATCCATAGCGGTAAATGAAAAATAAGTACATTGAAAGTATAGAAAGATAGACACCAAGATTTATGTAGTTCGGCACCAAGTCTACGTCTACGGGCGTTTGGAGAGGGGAATTCACTTACTGTTGATGTCGTGTTTCGTGGGCCTAGATTATAAAGGCTGACCGGGCCTCGATAGGTGTTGTTTGGAGCTCCTAGTAGTGATCCGATGTGGCTGTATGGTGGCGATGCGTACATCCATAGCTGTGAATGGAAAATAAGTGCAGGGAAGGTAAAGAAAGATAGACATCGAGATTTACGTGGTTCAGTACCAGGCCTATGTCCACGGGCATTTAGAGAGGAGAATCCTCTATAATATATCTGTTTATAGTCTCACGTGGTCTCTTCTATCTTACTATATAGAGAAAGTTGGAGTTGGAGACATTGTCTTCCTTGAGAGGTTGCTAAAGAAGAAGATCTGATTGAAGGAGAGTGTGAGTCAGTGTTCGAAGAAGTCCTCGTTGAAGTTGTTTAGGCGTCCCCTTTTATATGATCATTTTCCTGCAACTAGTAGTTGTGTGTCTGAGCTGTTGATAGCCTGCCATGAGGTGGTAAGTCTCTCTTGCGTGAACTATTTCCTTTTTTCATTTGTCTTGCTAGCCTGCTGCCACCTGCCTGCTCCAAGTTCCTTCTTGTCCCTCAGTCTTATCCTTTTATGTTGTTTGTCTTCTTACCCTAGTGGTGGGCTGGGCCCAACTTTGGGCCACGATACTTTATCCCTCCACATATTGATTTCTACATTGTCAAAAGCATTAATTTAATACTATGTTGTGTGCCATTTGTGACTATCTCTCTCTTGCTTGGATTCAGATTCATTATAAATTTTATCCGAATTCTAAGTTAAGAGAAATAGATTCATAAGTAAGCCTTGTAATATTTATCACGCATTTAATGTTATTCGAGAGATTCAGTTGAATGGTCATAAATGTTGTGGGATTGATTTTTTTACGAGTCTCTCTTCCTCCCATTTTGAATTCTAGAATTCAGACAAGAACTTTATGAATTCAAATGTACCTTGTTTTAGAGTAATAAGACCGTGAGGAATGTAGTGCATACTCTAAATTGATTATTTAAGGCTCCATTTGCTTATACAAAATCTTCATCTCATCTCAATCATTACAATTTTTTTAAATTTCTATATAAAAATATAATAAACAATTCAATTTTTTCAAATTTCAAAATAAAAATAATACTAAAAAATATATTCTAATAATATTTTATTTAACTACAATTCAAAATATCTCATTTCATCTTATCTCATTTGAACTGTATATCCAAACCCAACCTAAACAATACATAGGTCAAGATAACTGACTAAGAAGGAAATTCTACCTTTGACCTATATATTGAAGAGAATAAAGGATTCGATTTTCCCCTTTTACAACTTATGCCAAACATATGGGTTGCCAGGTAATTTGAGTAAGAAATTTTCAGTAACACTTATCATACATATAAAAATTTTCCTTGAGCTTATTACTTGGTGTTTTTTTTTACCTTTCAAATGTAACCTTCATATAAGATAACTCCACTAAGAAAATGATAATTAATACTCAATCATTTTCACAATCTTTTATATAACTATATTTTAAATGAATGACATTTTTTATAAAACAACCTCTAAAGTCACTTCCCTAGCATTGGCAATGGTAAAACTTTAGGTTTTGGTTAAAGCCAAAACCTTTGAAGATGTTAATCCACATTGTATTAGCTATTTTAAAGTCAAAATAATAATATAATATAATATAATATAATATAATATTTTTTAATATTTTTTTTATATTTTACAAATACACTCTATATATTAATTAATAATATAATTTTTACTGTCCAAACAAATTATTTAACATGAAAAAGAAAGGGAGTGAGAAAGGGAATACTTTTTAATAAAATATTATTTTGGTTGATGAATAGTAACTCACCAAATGTAACTGTTATTTTTCATTTACTGTAGCTCATAACTTGACTTGAAATGATGTGGCTAGTCCAATGTGTTTGATTTTGAAAAAATTTAATCAAAATTTAGACTTAGCCGGCATTTAGCTAGTCTAATGCCAGTGTTCTAAATCCATCCATCCATCTACATAACTTGAATCAAATAATCAATACAAGTAAGAAGAAAGTTTTGACTTGGTATCCTTGTATCCATCTACAAAACTATTGCCTCTGTTCCTCTCGCACAAAAATAAAGTTACACGACTTCTTCAATTATAATCTGGTGGGAGTCAGACCGGCCGGTAAACCATGTTAGTAAAAATGGGTTAGATTTTGGGTCAACAAAAGCCCCCATTTGATTGTTGCTCAAGTTTTAGGTGCACCAATACTTCTACTCTTTCAGCACATAGTCCATGGTAAAGGGATCCGACCCCCACAAATCACCATTTTCGGACTTACTTCAAATCACCCCATTTCATAAATTTCTCGATTTAAAAATATCATAGAAATATAGATAGATTTAGGCGCGGTACAATTTTTTTCGTCTTTTTTTTTTTTTAAAAAGTGTGCTGAATTCAAGTAAGTGACGTTGCATCTAACTTTCATAGGCTGCTGTCTCGTAGATTCTCCTAACCTTCTATACCTAAAAGAAAAGTTTGTAGTATCAGACAATCTCCAACAGTAGTTGATCAGCATTTATTCAGCTAAAACTATGAAGCTGCAAGTTTGAAGCTTTATTTATCGTTTAACATTATAGCCTGCAAGAACAACGTCTCAGGCTCTTAGCAATGGGTTCCAAAGCAGCATGCTTGCATTTGCTGCTTCTACTTCTCGTCTCAGGCACTGCACTCTCTCAACAGATTGTCAAGACTCTTCCTGGCTACCCCGGCGAATTGCCATTTAAACTTGAAACTGGGTACGCAATGCATGCCCTTTTCTCTTCCAATATTGCTCTTTTGTGCAGTAGATTGATTAGCATTGGCGATACTTATGGGGCTTGGTTTGGATACAGATACATAAGCGTTGGCAATGTGGAATTCTTCTACTATTTCGTGGCGTCGGAAGGGAACCCTGGAGCTGACCCTCTTCTACTCTACATAAATGGTGGCCCTGGTTGCTCTGGTTTGAACGGGTTTTTCTATCAGATTGGTATGACTCTAATTCGGATAACAACTTAAGAAAAAATTGACGACCGGTTTTGAGCAAAATGGGCCTTGATTTGCTGCTATGTTTATCTCTATATACGCATGAGATATCTCATGATGTTTGCCTACAGGCCCGCTAAGATTCAATACCACCGATTATACCGGGGGCTTACCAACATTGGAATACGAATCAAGCACATGGACAAAGGTACAATTTTTATTTTTATAATATATTTTAGATTCTTAATATGACGTTTTTAAAAAAAAAATATTGTTGCTTTGTTTGAGCATAATGCTAAAAATACGGATGCAGGAATTTGAGAAAATGATTCTCCCTCCTCCCTCCTTTCCCCTGGGGGCTTCTCTTCCCCCTCTGTTCTCTTCTTCTTCTGCTGGATGCAGTGATTCAGCCCCTCCTCTCTAATCCTTGTCCTGCATCGGTAGACAAAGTTAAAGTAATTCCAGTTTTTCCTTGTTAAAGTTGACTGACTTGAAAATGGTAACTCTTTTCCAGACTTCAAGCATAATCTTTTTAGATGCGCCTGTTGGTGCTGGCTTTTCATATGCAACAACAACAGAAGCTTGGAACACAACGGACACACAGATGGCGAAACAAGCAGATCAGTTCCTAAGAAATGTGAGTGCGTTCATGACAAAAGACCCAAAGAAAAAAGAAGGGCTTTAACTGCTTATTGACAAATTTAATGGGTGGTCGACTAAGGGTTGTTCCAGAACTAGAATGTTGGGTTCCAAACTTCCAATTCTGTTTAAAAATAATAATTTTTTTACACTTTCAAAAAGGATAAGATTCTTTCCCTTTATATCTTAAATTGACAGTGAGAAAATATGATATTGATAATTACTCAACAAAAAACAACATATTAGATGGAAATATAGTTATAATAATTTCTGTCAAGAAAAAGGTCCAACTTAATTTTCATGGTCTGAGTTGTTCTTTGAAATTATATTCCGAAAATTGCTTATTTTCATGAATATAAAAGGTACTTTTTGGATTTCTATATCCAAAAACCACTGTAATGAGTGCATTTGTGGCAACTATTTTCTGTCGATATAAATGAATACTGATCTCGTGAAAAACATGAACAACATGAGAAATAACACCACAAAAGACCTGTCATTTATGGCTCTCAGTATTTCTGTCTAATTGTTATATCTTATTGGTTTGTAATGCAGTGGTTGGGCGAACACCCGGATTTCATGTCCAATCCAGTCTTTCTTGGTAGCGATTCATATGCTGGAATTTATACTCCAATTCTTGCTCAAGATATTATAAACGGTAAAATTCACATCGAACACCTGAATCTAATACATCTCGCGTCATTTAAATCCAGCCCTCACATACTCAAACCTGGTTCTCTGTTATTGACATGCAGGCAATGAAGCAGGAGTTGAGCCTCGTGTGAATCTCAAAGTACATGATTTACATCTAAGACTTCAATGCCTTTTTTCTTTCCTTTTCTTTTCCCCTTTGCTTCTGCTATTTGTGTAGCTAGCATGAAATTAAGATGTCATGTTCTTTCAAACAATATCAGGGATTCTCGATCGGATGCCCACATACACATACGGATCTTGAAACGAATACAAAGATACCCTTTGCACACAGGCTGGCTTTAATATCGGATTCAATGTATGAGGTAGATACAATCCCATAAATAACTTAAACAACCAAGCCAGCTTAGTTCTTAATGACTTGGATTTTTAACTCTTAGTTCACATATATATTCATAGTTGTTCTTTTTTTTATTATGTTGTGATTCAGTCTGCCAAAACAAGTTGCAATGAGAATTACGCAGATCCAGTAGGTGCAACCTGCACCGAAGCACTTTCAGCAATAACCCAGGTTTGATGGATTCAGTTTTGTTCTCTGTAACATCATATAATATTCATAGTTTTCTATCACTCTTTCTTTGACACTCTGAATATTCAGTGCATAGAGCTAATAAGTCGGCAAAACATATTGGAACCAAATTGTGCTTTCTTATCACCGAAAGCTGAAGAAGAGAGTGCTCAAAGATCTCTCAGAGAAAATTCTAACAATTTCATTCTTCCATCGCCTAAAAGATCTGGTGACTTTTGGTGCAAAGTAAATCTTCATCTCTCTCTCTCTCTCTCTCTCTCTCTCTCTCTCTGTGGATTTTTAGCATTCTCCCTGCTTGTATTCTAATTTCTAAGTCGGCATGTCAAACAAGCATACTTGTATCTCTAATTTTTCCCTTTTCACTCTGCAGAATTTTGATTATTTGCTGTCTGACATATGGACAAATTATCAAAGTGTCCAAGATGCTCTCCAAGTTCGCCCAGTAAGTACTTTTGGAGATGGATTACAATGAAATTTGAAGTCGGTTTAGTAAAAGCTCATGCATCGAGGTATCTGCATTTTAATTACAGGGAACAGTCAAAGAATTCTTTAGGTGCAACGTTACCTTGGAGTACACAGTTGACACCAATGACGTTGTCCCCTATCACAAAAACCTTACCGATACAGGCTTGCAAGTGCTGGTTTTCAGGTTCCCACGTCCAAATTCTCTGCAATACTTGCGCATGACAAATGAATGTGCCTGAGAATTGCAAAGTTTTACTGACAACTATATTCAAATTAATTTCACTCTCCACTGCAGTGGCGATCACGACATGGTTATTCCACATATCGGCATCGAGCAATGGATAAATTCTCTAGACCTGACAATTGATACTGATTGGCGACCCTGGTTTGTCGGTGGTCAAGTTGCAGGGTTAGATTGCTGATTGATATACACACAACTTCAGCCTTTGTTTTTCCTTTAAGTTTCAGTTGCTTTTTAATATGGCTAATTATAATCTGCATGCATGCACTGCTCCTTTAGGTACACGAGGAAATATACAAACGATGGATACCGCTTGACCTATGCAACTGTAAAGGCAAGAAGATCAAGCTTTTCATTCTTCACTTGATCCCTCATCTAAACAGTTACTTAAAAAAAGGAAAGGGAAAATTTATACATATTTTGGTTAATTTGTTGCAGGGAGCTGGACACTCGCCACAAGAGTACAAACGCAAGGAATGCTATGACATGTTCCATAGATGGATCCACTACTATCCTATCTAGTTTTTGCTTTCCTTTTTACTTGTCAATGTTGGACAAGAGTTCGTTAATGTAATCCTTGTTTAGTATTAATGTAGTCCGGCATGCTGTCTTGTTTTTCAATATCTAAAGCCGAGAAAAGAACCATAATGAAAGAGAACAAGGTTCTAATATTTTTCACTTGCTGATCTTCTTTGAAATCACCATTTATTGGAATTGATGAATAGTAGCAGCTTGCTTAATGTTTAGAGAGGTGGGAAAATGGGCACGTACATGCACTTGAATGGAACTAGACGGTGACTTCCAACTAAGGGTGTGGATCTGGACCGGTTTTTTTCCCGGTCCGGTCCAGAACCTGGAAACCCAGGTGCATCCGGGCGGGTATCTGCCCGGATTACACCTGGGCGGTTAAGACAATTCCGGATCCGGTTATGTGACTTGGTTATCCGTAACCGGGTCCTTTAAAATGAAAAAACCGCCCCTTTCTCTCGTCTTCTCTAAATGCTTAGGGTTTGCTCTCGTCTTTTCGAATCTGCTCTCTCTCGGTTTCGAAGTCCTCTACAAACTTGGAGTTACGCTTCTGGCCTTCTTTCTCAAGGCTCTACTCTCTTCGACGCAAGTGTCTCTTCTCCTTTCTGAATCCATTCCCTCCTCCTTTTCGAATCTATTCTGCCTTCTCTCTTCGACGCAGGAGTCTCTTCTGTTGAATCCCTTCGTCTTTCGAAGTCCTTTGCAGTTTCCGCATCTGGGAGAGAGACGCGGAGACTACCATCCAACATTTCTCAAGTCTAAGCTCGTAAGGTATATTTCTCAAGCCCTTCTCTACTCTGTCAGTTTCTGTAAATGATGGGTTTAGGGATTTTTGATTATGAGTGTTGGGTTTTTTTTTTTGTAAATGATGGGTGTTTTGAAATTTTTGTATTTTAGGGTTTTATTGTATTTTTGGGTGTTTTAAGGTTTGGTTGTAAACGATGGGACCGAGTTATGAAAGAGAGAATAAGAGGGTTTAGTTTTACATCAATTATTTAGTCTTAATCTCCAAGTAGAAGAAGAGTCTTTCCCGTATTGATACTCATTGTTGTAAATATTTGGTTGGTAATTAAAATTTTTCCTTTGCTCTGTTTTTCACATGGGATTTAGTTTTCTTGCTATTACAGTGGGTTTATGCCTTTTATTTCCGTCTGTCTAGCTAGGCCATGTGCTATGTTTTGGCAGTTTTGCTATGTCAGTTTGCAGTTTCTTTGAGCTAGGCTGACCCAAAAAATGCTGATGCTTTGGCTGCTTCACAGGTTTTGTTATCTTCTTCTTCTGATTTTTTTGTCAATGTCTGATGCTTTTGATTGGTGAAAGTTACAAAATATTTTTTTTTTTCTTTTTTTGTTTTTGGATAAAGCACTACAAGTGTTTATCTTCGTGTGCACCTAGAAAAAGATGTTATGATTCATTGGACCTAAATGGGTGGCATGTAATGGTGTTGCTACTTCCATAAATATTGACTTTGTAATTGGCAGTTGTTGCCCATTCTTAGATTAATAATACTTGTTTTACTTATCAAATAAATAAATAAATAAATATGAAGCTGGCAAAAGAATGAGGTGGTACCCAATAGTTAGACACCATCTGATTTATAAGGATGCCATTTTACTGCATCATTTTCCTGTTTTAAACAAAACTTCTTGAATGAATAAGATGATATTTCTTTGGCTTTGGTACTCATATAAGGCATACCATCTTATTTTGCCCTACTGCAGACACATCAAGAAGCCATGGCCCAGATTTATAAATGCAGACTATCAGCATCTAGTTTCCCTCGAGGTAATTTCGTTAAATTGTCTAAAAACATAAGATTGACCAAGTTCGTTTATCTTTCTCCGCACTAGTCTTATTTTTTTGTCTTTATTTGTGACATGTAGGCCATTGATTTCCTAGATAAGCTCCTTCGATATGATCATCAGGATAGGCTTACAGCAAGAGAAGCAATGGTATACCTCTCTCTCTCTCTCTCTCTCTCTATCTCTCTGTGGGGTGCTGTTTCCTTCCCACCTTTTTTTTGTTCAATTAATAACATCCTTATTCCTATTCTGGTTGCACTAGTTTGATCATCAGCAGGCTTCTAGTTGGGACACTGTAGAAGAATCAATCATCTTTTCCCCCCAATTCCAGATTCAAGACGTGAAGACTAATACATAATCTAGAATCGACCATAATGATCTAGAAAATATTCAACAATGATATTTATTTTGCATTGTTATGTATTAGTTTAATTAGTTGTGATGTGTTATTATTTATTTTGTGTATTAGTTTAATTAGTTGTGATGTATTATTAATTATTTTGTGTATTAGTTTACTTAGTTGTGATGCATTATTATTTATTTTGTTCTTTGTAAATTTATGTTTTGCATTGTTATGTATTAGTTTAATTAATTGTGATGAATTATTATTTATTTTGTTCTTTGTAAATTTATGCTTTGCATTGTGATGTAATAACAATATTATCTAAAAAACAAGAACAATATTATCTATTTTGTATTTTTATTTATTTTTTTATAAATTGATTTTAGAAAGTGTTTAAATTATTTTTTAAAAAAATCTAGGCAATTTAAGCTTGATATCAGATTTTTTTTTTAAAAAATCCTGCTATATAATTTGTTTAAAAAAAAAAAAGGGGATTAAATCCGGTTATCCGCCCGGTTTTTTAAATTGGGATCCGGATCCGGTTATGGCCGGATATTCTGATCCGGATCCGGATCCGGATGAACACCACTACTTTCAACCACATTGACAATTAATTTCATAATAATAATGAATTTTATAAATAATTATAACTAACTTTCAAATCGACAGTTTTTAAAAAAAAAAAAAAAAAAAAGGAAAGAAAGAAAGACAGATTTGATCAATCTAGAGGTAGTTTCTTTCTTGGCTCTTGAGTACCTTGTATTGGCATATGTACGTGACCATCAATAAAAGCTGTGCAAAATATACTGCCGCGTCCAAATTTTTCAATGGGGTCTCCTAACCAGCCACCTATCAGATTATCAAATAGTAGTGCTGGAAAATACATTTAACAAAATGTCAAAAAGTGTCGACAATTTCTCCTTGCGAGTTAAGTCCATATATAGACAGACATGTACCGGGTTGTTGAGGGATGAGGATGGTTTGCAATGCCCATCACCCATGTGTCCAATTGCTTTACGCCTTTACCCATTTCTCTT
>QEOT01009064.1:34646-109875 GCA_003123785.1 Pterocarya stenoptera | reverse complement strand
TGGAGACGAAATGAAAAATTCGTCTCCAAAAATGACTTTTAGGGACGAAATTTAGTTCGTCCCTAACTAATTTCGTCCCTAAAAGTAAAATTTCTTGTAGTGTAGCCTTGCTATTAAATATTCAATTGGTACTTTAGCTTATTATATGTGGACAGATATTGGATTATTTTTTCATGAGCTTTCAATCTACACTTTTCCACACCACATGTCATTAATTTATTTGTTAGGTTACGTGTAAGTGACATGATCATAACAAGTTGATTAAAAAAGACTTCAATTTTTTTTTTTTTCAGGAAACAAAAACCACTTATTATCAATGCTGGTGAATATAAGTTATTATGTTTTCAAGTCCAACTATATGGTTATATATCATGATCATCATCTACTTGCTTAATTTTTCTAATTAAGGATTTCATGATTTCATGTTCAAGCTTATTATATATATATATTTAAAAAAAAAAAGAGCTAGTAGCCACCCACATAGCAGCTCAGTCTCAAGTTTAGTAATAAGTCCTCACTTTTGACAGAGGAATACTGTAGTAACAAGCAGGACATCTGGACAAAACCAATAAAAACTCAAGCAACCAACGAACAATAAACCAGAAAAATCTAAACATGCCTAGAAGCAAACTAAACATGGCTATAGATGTAAACAAAAAGAATCTAAACAGACCTAGAAATAAACAAAAAAACTAGAGACAGATATTAGGAAGCCCTACCTTGTCTAACCGGATCATGCCTTTTAATTTCTGAGGTAAAGAAAGAAAGGAATTAAATCTCATGTTAATACCTTGCTCGCCTAAACGGGCCAAGGCATCTGCTGGAGAAGTACCTTCTCTGTATTGATGCTCGATAGTAAAATGGACTCCTCTTAAATTATTAATTAACTCATCCCAATAATCCCATAAATACCACACTGAACACCTTTGATTTTTTAACCAATTAACCACCAAACTGGAATCACATTCTAACTCGACATTCGTAAAGCCCATCTCCTTAAAAACACTCACTCCCACAATTAAGGCACGAAGTTTACCTTCATTATTGGTGCTATGCCCAAAATGAGAAGAAAAAGCCACCTTAAAATTCCCTTGCGAATCTCGAATGATACCCACTCCACCACAGTTACCCGGATTTGCCTGGCAACTACCATCGAAGTTCAATTTAACCCAACCATTTGTTGGTTTCTTCCAGTTA
The DNA here is from genome assembly GCA_003123785.1 of Pterocarya stenoptera. NCBI lineage: Eukaryota > Viridiplantae > Streptophyta > Magnoliopsida > Fagales > Juglandaceae > Pterocarya > Pterocarya stenoptera. The sequence continues at coordinate 108,678 of QEOT01009064.1, read as the reverse complement.
ATTACACGCGGCATCCTTCTCGGAATATTCATAAAAGGCACCTCAAGAGCCCTTAAAATGCTATGATCGGTGGAGGAAATCTCCCAACGCTGGGCCAAAAGAGAAAAAATGTTTCTAGTCCATACCTTGATAGCTATCCATACCTCCCTAGCTAACTCCTGTACCCCCTCCATCCTTGCTCTACACCTTCTAACCCATAATCTCCAGGTGATGATGGACGGTAGCAAGCCAAGAATATTTCCATTGTGAGTAGACTTTCTAGCATAACCAAACCACCCTTGAACCGTTTCCCACCAAGTTCGACCCTCCATGTGGATGATTCCCAGAGCACTGGAAGCCATGTTCCAAACCTGATTAGCAATATTCCCCAACCTCAACACATGGTCAACTGTTTCAATTGCACCCAACTCATAGCAATCACAACAAGACACCGTGGGAATAGCTAGAGTTTGAATATGAGAATCCATTGTCAAAGCTCCAAACTTTGCCTTCCACATACACATCGAGATCTTTTTTGGCAGCACTTGATGCCAAACCCAGTCCAGCTCTGGTCTTTCGACACCCCTGACCCGAAGTAAATTCCAAGCACTGCTAGACGAGAAACACCCATCAACTGTAGGTTTCCATATTATCACATCCGACCCTTCTCGTCCAACTTCTATTTTCCATGTGATCTCGCCAGCTTTCTCTAGACCAACGTATTCCACTAACTTATCTTCATCCCAGGAGCCATCAATCGAGACATCCTGTATTTTAATCCCCTCATTTATAACCTCATAACTACTACACAGAGGACCATCAACCATCCATATATAAAACCATAAGCAAGAATCACCATTCCTCACTTTCACAGTCACATTCTCAACTACTTCCGGGATGACACTCACAATAGACCTCCAAAAACGGGAGGAAGAAGGGCGTGCTTCAGCAAGTATCAAATGACCAGTACGTAAATATTTCGCAAGGAAGAATCTCGTCCAGATTGATTTCGTTGTTAAAAGGCGCCAGACAAACTTCATATGTGAAGATCTTTCAACCTCCAAAACATTTCTGATACCCAATCCACCTTCCTTGACAGGTTTGCATAACTTATCCCAAGCACTCCATTTCTTCTTTGGTTTACCATTAAACTCTCCCCAAAGAAAAGTAGATAAGTGTGAATTTAATTTTTTTAGCACCACCATTGGCACTTGAAGTACAGCCAAGAGATGGGTTGCCATGCAAGAGAGGACATGCCTTATTAAAACAAGTCGAGCACCTTGAGAGAGTAATCTCATCTTCCAACCAGCCATTCTATTTTTTATCTTGCTAACCAGCGGTTCAAGATCTCTGGAAGTTAAACGACCAGACATAAGAGGAACGCCAAGGTATGTCACGGGAAATGCCCCCTGCACCAAACCAGTAAGTCTCATCAAGCTTTTCCGTCTAGATGTAATGATATGCTTCGAAAAGAAAATAATTGACTTATCTTTATTAATAAGTTGGCCCGACCACTCGGCATATTTTTCCAAAGTATGAACCAACCACCGCATTGATCGCCTCTCACCATTTGCAAAAATCAATAAATCATCCACATAAAGAAGGTTCGACACCAGTGGAGCTCCCACGGGATGAGAAAAACAACGTATCCTTCCATCCTCAAAATCCTTTTTCAAAAGTCGAGAGAGGACTTCTTCCATCATTATAAATAAATACGGAGAGAGGGGATCCCCTTGCCTTAAGCCTCGGACCGGTTGAAAGAAACCCTTATAAGTCTCATTCATCATTATAGAAAACCAAGGTGACCTTACGCAATTCATCACTAACCTGCAAACTGAAGGCGAAAAACCAAAGCTGTCAAGGACACTCTCTAAAAACGACCAATCAACACGGTTATAAGCCTTCGCCATATCAATCTTGAGCATCATGTTCCCACCTGTTATCTTCTTATTTAAAGAGTGCACTATTTCCTGTGCCAAAGTAATATTCTCAAAAATACTTCTACCAGGAATAAAAGCCCATTGTTCACAAGAAATCAAGCGAGGTAGAAAATAGGTCAACCTTTTAACCAAAATCTTCGAGAAAATTTTATAAGCCATCGAGTAAAAGCTTATTGGTTTGAACTTATCAAAGCTTTTAGGCTCCTCTACTTTGGGTATTAGCACAAAATAGGAAGCAGTGTAGAAACGAGGTAATGGAACACCCATGAAAAACTCTTTAACAGCTTTGACAATGTCCTCTTTAATAAACTCCCAACAGTGCGTATAAAATGCAAAACCAAAATCGTTAGGTCTAGGAGTATTATCCTTTGGGATAGTAGCTAAAGCTTCTGCCACCTCCTCACAAGAAGGAGCCTTAACAAGATCCATGTTTTCCTCATGTGTGATATCTGCGACAAACAACGGCGATAAATTCCCCTGCACCACCCTGTTCTGCGTTGAGAGGAAAGACTGGAAATAATTGGTCGCACCCACATGAATAGTTTCCGGCGTCTCCAGGACACTACCATCTTCTAGGACCATATGGGAAAGAATCTTTTTCCTTCTCTGTTTAACACTAGCATGAAAAAAGTAGTATTTTGATCACCCTCATTCAACCACTGTTTCTTGGCCAACTGGGACATATGGGTTTTCTTCTCTAAGTGCCCAAATATCCAATTCTGCTTTGGTAATAAGATAATCACTTTCTATCTCCTCATCATAACTGCTTTGCAACTTACTCTCAAGCATTTCAAGGCGTTCTTCAAGCACTTTGATAGCCTGTCCCACGTGCCCAAAATATTTCTATTCCATGTCCTCAACGCCATTTTCACTTTCCTGAGTTTTCTAGCCAATTTGTGAAGCCCTGAATCAGTCACCGGTTCACACCAAATCACCTCAACAAAAGACTAAAACTTGCATGGTTACACCACATATTCTGAAAACGGAAAGGATGGGGACCATAAGATACCTCCAACCATTTGAAACGTACAAGCATAGGAGAGTGATCCGAGTGCTTCCTTGTCAAATATTCAAAGAAAGCCGACGAATAAGAGAATCCAAAGGATGAGTTAATGAGTGCACGATCCAACCGATCTGAACTACATGTGGGCCCATCGTGACCATTACACCAAGACATACGCCTACCTTCCACATTGAGGTCTAGCAGCCCACATGAATCCAAACACTCATTGAACTCAGCCATGGAGATTAATGGCCTCGGATTCCCACCTACACGTTCTCGATCATCTCTAATGATATTAAAATCCCCCACCACCATCCAGGGACCCTCAATGTCAATCGCCTTTAAACTATCCCATAACCCCCTTCTTTCCATTTGACTACATTTAGCATAGACAAAAGTAACCAGAAAATTTTGGGCATCACTCCTGACCCACCCAGTAATCATTTGGTTAGACATACACAAAACATCAAACTCATACAACTCATTCCAAAAAGCCCAAATTTTCCCTCCCATCTCCGCATTGCTTCAGTAATTAGAAAGCCCCAACAAATAGGCCATCCGATCCATTTTACTAACTTCTGAAAAAGGTTCCGAGATTGCTACGATAGCCACATTAAAATTCTTCACGAATTAACATAGATGTTTCTTCGACATGCCTAACCCACGCACGTTCCACACTAAGATATTGTCCATCATAAATTTAGTTTTGTTGGACGGGATAAAACCCGTTGAGATTGACGTACCGTGTGTTTTTTGCTGCTAACGCTCGTAGAGACTTGGAGATCGGTATCAGAATCATAACATTTGTCTTTCATTATCGGAGGAGACGAGCAACCTATTTCTCCATCAGAGATACTCTCAAACAGTATCTCCACATTCAGAATATTAGCATGGCATTCCAATTTCAGCAGCTCTGAAACCAGCGCCATATGCCCCTGCGTATTATTTTCCCCCCAGGCAACTCTCCGGAAATAGCCCAGTCCACCACTTGCATTCCATCCTGAGACGACACTACCGACCCTCCATCAACTTGCACTACACTCAGGCCCTTTGGTTGTTCTATATCCACTGGTCTCATTGCCTCCTCTGCCACAGCTTCCACACAAACCAGATTTCCAATCCCTTCATAACTATCAGGCAAAATTTCTACTGGCTTGTCCTCCGATTGTATTCTAACCATACGCTATTCATCATCCTCTAGAATCCCAACTTCCTCAGTTTCAATGATGGGCAGAGCAATCTGCTTGCCTTTATCAATATCCTTACAAACCAGCGAACGCTGTTGCACTTCCTTAGGGAGCACATCATCCGTAATCGCCTCATTCACTTTTGAACTTTTCTTCCACTCCTGTCTCGGAACGTTGATCCTCTCACTCCCCGAAGGCTTCCTGTATGCACTTAATCTGCATACTGCTGCCGTGTGTCCTTGCCGGCAACATTTGTTGTAACAGAATCCCATTTTTTCATACTTCACCGTCTGCCAGAGAGTCTTATTCGCAGATATTGCCATCGGAAAGCCTTGCACTGGTTCTTCCTTTAGATCCACTTCAACACATATACGTGCACCCGTTGCCCTCGTCTGGTTCAGAGTTGCATGGTCAGTGCCCAAATAACGACCAAACCTTGTAGCTAAAATCTGTAAACAGTCATGCCTGTATAAATGCATGGGAAGCCCAGGCAAAAAGATCCACTGTGGCCGTGGGGCCAGAGAAGGTTCGATATGGAGATCAAAATCCTTCGTCCACTTAAAAAGACGGAACACACAGCCTTCCATCAATCTGCCCTCTGTTAAAACATGAACAATAATTCGAAATGCATAACCAGTTAAGAGTAAGGTTTCCTTCTCATTCTTCTTGATTGATAATACAGAAACTACTGCTATTTATACATTATAAAAACAGAAGGAAAAAGTTCTAAATATTAATTTTAATCTTCTACTTAGTTACAAGTAATCTACTGCAACAGCATGGCTTAGGCAGTCCTCTTGATTTCCTGACATTTGTGTGCTGCCATGTATTTCACACATGATCTCTTGCTTTTCTGTGACAACACTCTCCTCCTTTTTCTGTTTGCTTTTCTTCTTCATTTTGCTGTTGCTTTTCACTTCTCTTTTCTGCAGTGTGCTTTATTTCAACTTTTCCTGCAGCATGCATTTCTTGGTCATTGCAGAGTACTTCATGTTTGCTTTTGTTGCTGCACATGTTCCATCGTGTGTTGCAGCTTTGTTGCTCAATGTCCTCTTGTCTTTCTTGCTTGCATCTATCATTCTCTTCATGTTTTATTTCGTGAGACTCCCCCTCAAGATGGGCATAGATGTTTAGGATTCCCATCTTGGACAATAAAAAATAGAAAACAGAAGATGATAAAGCCTTAGTGAATATATCTGCTAATTGGAACCTTGAGGCAATATGGACAGGAGTGATCATTCCAGCTAGAACCTTTTCTCGAACAAAGTGACAATCCAACTCTATGTGTTTAGTTCTTTCATGGAAGATAGGATTCTTTGTGATGTGAATGGCTGCTTGGTTATCACAGAACAAGAGAGCAGATTGTTCATGGTTGATGTTAAATTCTTTTAACAGACCAAGAAGCCACACAATCTCACAACTTGTTGTAGCCAATGCTCGGTATTCTGCCTCAGCTGATGACCTAGAGACAGTCACTTGCTTCTTTGATTTCCAACTCACCAATGAGTCTCCAATGAACACACAAAAGCCTGTGACAGATCTCCTAGTTTCGGGGCAAGCAGCCCAATCAGAGTCACTATATGCTTTTAAGTGCAGAGGTGATCTTGATGATAAGAAGATGCCCTGGCCTATGGACCCTTTGAGATATCTGAGAACCCTATAGGCTGAATGCATATGAGTTTGTGAAGGCTTGTCCATAAACTGACTTAGAACATTCACAGCATAAGTGATGTCTGGCCTGGTAATTGTTAAATAAATGAGTCTTCCAATGAGCCTTCTGTAGGCTGTGGGGTCTTGCAGAATCTCATTAGTGATGTGGCTCAACTTGTGGTTCAATTCAATAGGCGTGGAGACAGCTTTAGTGCCAAGTAAACCTGCATCTTCCAATATTTCGAGAGTGTACTTCCTTTGGCAAATATTGATTCCAGAAGATGACTTTGCAACCTCTAATCCTAAGAAATATTTGAGGGGTCCAAGGTCTTTGAGCTTGAACTTGCTGTGAAGATAAGTTTTGAGTGAATTAATTTCCTCTTGAGAATCACCTCCCACTATGATATCATCCACATACACTAGTAGAGCTGTGAACCCCTTTTGACTAACTTTAGTAAATAAAGAATAGTCAGACTTGGATTGCTGAAATCCAATAGAAGTAAGTGAGTTGGAAAACTTTGAGAACCATTGCCTTGATGCTTGTTTAAGTCCATAGAGGGACTTATTCAGTTTGCATACTAATGTCTCCCCCTCAATCTGCTCTCGGTGAAGGTTGTAACCTGGTGGGATTTCCATATAAATTTCCTCATTGAGGTCTCCATGTAAGAAGGCATTATGAACATCCATTTGGGATAAGTACCAGTTGTGAATAGATGCTAATGCAAGGAAGACACGAACTGTGGTGAGTTTTGCCACTGGACTAAATGTTTCTTGGAAATCAAAACCTTCTCTTTGAGTATACCCCTTGGCCACAAGTCTAGCTTTGTGTCTTTCAAAAGAACCATCAGATTTAAGCTTTACTTTGTAGACATATTTACAACCAATGGCAGTTTTGTTGGGAGGGAGAGAGGTAATAGTCCAAGTGTTGTTTTCCTCCAAGGCACTAAGTTCAGCTTTCATTGCATCTTGCCAATGTTTAAATTTCACAGCTTCACTATAGGAGTGAGGTTCAGAAAATAGAGAGAGGGAAATAGAGAAGGATTGGTGAGATGGGGAGAGGTGCTTGTATGTGAGGTGGTGATTGAGTGGATGAGATGTGGAGGATGAAGAGGATGGAGTGAGAGGTAGGGATTCTGCTATCTGACAATGATATTGCTGGAGATAGGTAGGTTGATGCCTATCTCGTGTGGATCTTCGAGGAGGTGGATCAGGAGTTGAGGTGACTTGGGGCTCATCAAGTGAAAGAGGAGGTGGATCAAAGGAGGGAGAAGGCAAAGGTGGCTCAAGAGGAGGTGTTTCAAGATGAGATTGGGGAGAAGAATTTAATGGGGTAGTTTGCAGATCATCAAGAGGAGGTGAGAAATAGCTATCTGGTGGTGGAGGGGGCAAAACCAGATTATTAGGGAAGGAAGAGTGAATGTCTGAAGATGAATGAGAGAAGGGTGTGGAGGTTGAAGAGTGGAATGGGAAAACAGTTTCATGAAAGATCACATTCCTAGAAATAAAGGTGGAGTGAGTTTCTATGTCATAAAGCTTGTAACCCTTGATGTTTGCAGGATATCCTAGGAATATGCAAGGTTTGGCTCGAGGTTCAAACTTGGTCCTGTGGTGCTTAGGAGTGCTAGCATAACTTAAGCAGCCAAAAACTCGAAGATGAGCATATGAGGGTGGTGAGGAAAAGAGCCTTTCATAAGGAGATTGATTCGAAAGGAGGGGTGTAGGAATTCTATTGATAATGTATGCTGCAGTCAAGATGGCATCCCCCCAAAAAGCAATAGGTAAACCAGCTTGAAAAAGAAGTGCTCTAGCAACATTCAAGAGGTGTTGGTGTTTCCTCTCAACAACACCATTCTGTTGAGGAGTATACACACAGGTTTTTTGGTGAATGATGCCATGACTTTTATAAAAATCAGTCATCTCGAATTCAAGGCCATTATCAGTTCTGATTTTCTTAACTTTGCTATTGAATTGGGTGTTTATGAGCTGAAAGAAAGATTGTAGGATAGGTCTTGTGTCTGACTTTAGTTTCATTAAAAACACCCAAGTGATTCTTGAATAATCATCTACAATAGTTAAGAAGTAATGAAAGCCTTGAATTGATGCTTGAGAATATGGGCCCCATATATCACAATGAATTAAGTCAAAAGGAGATGAGCTACTGGACACACTTGGAAGAAAAGAAACATGTTTCTGCTTAGCCAAAGGGCAGATTTTACAATGAGATATATCCTTGGTCTTTACATTAGGAACAAGAGAATGAATTAAATTCATTCTTTGTGGAGATAAATGTCCTAATCTAAAGTGCCATAGATCAAAATCTTTTTGTATAGCTGCTTGGTTGACTCGAGCTTGATTGGGAAAAGTTAAAGGGGGGTTGATGCTGCTGTCATGAGAAGGAGGCAGCAGATAGTAGAGGCCAGCATGAACCTTAGCAAGTCCAATCGTCATCCATGAAGAGAGGACCTGAATGAAGCAAAGATCCTTTAAGAAAAACAGACATGTGTTTGGTTTTTGAGTGAGTTTGCTAACTGAAATGAGGTTGAAAGTGAATGAGGGCACACACAAGACATTTTTTAGTGACAGTGAATCTGATAATTTAACAGTGCCAATATGTGTGACTTGAGCTCTTGTACCATTTGGGAGTTGCACAAAGGCTTGTACACATGTAGGAGAACTGTCAAAGAGGAAGGTGGAGCACACCATGTGATCTGTGGCTCCTGTGTCCATGATCCATGGTGTATTGTAGATATCAGAGTGCATATGCTGGGAGGATGAACTGTGTTTGCATTGATTCAGAGTATTGGCACGAGAGTGATCAGCAGGTATGGAAAAAGTGGAGAGGCAGTGATGATTACCTGCTAAATTTGAATATGGTGTGGTCGAAGAGCTAGTTTCAGTAGGGTCAGATTTGGCAGGAACAGGTGTAGGCAGAATTGGTTTTTGTCCCAAGCTTATCTGAGGAAATTGAGCATTGACAAGATCCATGAGATGCTGTGCTTGTGCTTGAGAGAGGTTCAATTGAGAGGAACTTGGAGCAGGTGCTTCATGTCTTGAGGTAGTAATCTGAGCAGCAACCTGATTTACAGAATAAGGTGCAGCAGAAGTGTTCCCAACTCTTGGTTTGGTAAATTTGAAGTTTGGTGGGAATCCCACTAACTTGTAGCATTTTTCCTTGGTATGCCCAACCTTACCACAATGATGGCAAACCAGGTCTGACCTGTCCTTTTTCTTTGGAAAATTTTGGTAGGCAACTAAAGCAGAAGGTTCTGAGGTAGGCAGGGTAGTGTTCCTTGCCTGCCTTTGTCTTTCTTCTTGCAAGATCAGTGAAAAGGTTTTGTCCAATGTAGGCAAAGGACTTAACAAGATGATCTGTCCCCTTACAGCATCATAACTATCATTTAAGCCCATTAAAAATTTAAACACATAATCTCTTTGTTGGACATCACCAACATTTTTCAAGGCATCACAGGTACATTTTCCACATGTACAGCATGGAAGAGGTCTATAGCTATGCAATTCTTCCCAAATAGCATTAAGTTGTGTGAAGTAATCACTTACAGAGAGATGTCCTTGTACAATGCTACTTAGCTTATGTTGGAGGTGATAGATCCGAGCCTCATCAGGTTGTGCAAAACGTTCCTTCAGCTTGTCCCATACTTGCTTGGCTGAAGTCATGAAGAAGACATTGGATGCAATATCTTTTGAGACAGAATTCAGAATCCATGCTAGGAGGATATTGTTGCATCTTAGCCACGAAACATAGGAAGGATCTGACAAGTCAGGGGTGGTGATTGTGCCATCTAGGAAGCCTGATTTGTTTTTGATAGAAATAGAAAGCAGAAATGATCTGCTCCAAGAAATGTAGTTTGAACCAGTTAATGGAGGTGAGACAATGACAGTGTTAGCATTGTCACTGTGATGTAGAAAGAAGGGACTATTTGGGTCCTCAAGAGAAGAAGGAGATGAAGAAGAGGAAGAGGTTGTCATGATTTTCAAGATGAGGTTGTTTGCAGGTTAATGAAACACAGCAGGAAAAAGGTCCTGCTCTGATACCATGTTAAAACATGAACAATAATTCGAAATGCATAACCAGTTAAGAGTAAGGTTTCCTTCTCATTCTTCTTGATTGATAATACAGAAACTACTGCTATTTATACATTATAAAAACAGAAGGAAAAAGTTCTAAATATTAATTTTAATCTTCTACTTAGTTACAAGTAATCTACTGCAACAGCATGGCTTAGGCAGTCCTCTTGATTTCCTGACATTTGTGTGCTGCCATGTATTTCACACATGATCTCTTGCTTTTCTGTGACAACACTCTCCTCCTTTTTCTGTTTGCTTTTCTTCTTCATTTTGCTGTTGCTTTTCACTTCTCTTTTCTGCAGTGTGCTTTATTTCAACTTTTCCTGCAGCATGCATTTCTTGGTCATTGCAGAGTACTTCATGTTTACTTTTGTTGCTGCACATGTTCCATCGTGTGTTGCAGCTTTGTTGCTCAATGTCCTCTTGTCTTTCTTGCTTGCATTTATTATTCTCTTCATGTTTTATTTCGTGAGACCCTCTCTTGCCCAGGCGTGCACGAAATCCCTTTCCGACTTTAACCGAAGAAGCACATGACGCCCATCCATGAAACTAATCATAGGACTCTCCAATAACCCCCAAGATTTAATAATATGACGTCGGATCTTCTCTATCAGAGGACGTATACGAGCAAACTTCAAAACTAGAGCAAAACAAAAAACTTTCCGCTGCTTTCGTCATCTCCAAATCAGTGAAGATGAGACTTGGTTCCCCATTGACATCACCTGGATATCTCATCGGCATCTTGAAGGAAGATGAATCCTGCTTCATCCTTGCTTGAGCTTGCATAGCGATCACCAGAACACCACCATCATAGGCCCCCAAAGATGTCGAAGACACCAAGGGGGGCAGGGGCGCCGCCATGGCCACGCCCTAGGTCCAGAAACCAAAAACTTCAAAAAAGGAAAGTCCTAGAAACGCGGAGCGGAAAAATAAAGAATCGTGTTTTTCAAGCTTATTATATATAATAATATATATTGCCAAAAGCCCCCATGCAGTAGTACTTCTCCAAAATATTCCTGAGAAAATCATATCATGCAACGGTCATCGTGGTTTAATTTGAGAATTAATATCTCAATCATTTTTTTTATAGTACTAAGGCAATTGCAAAAATGAAGTGTTTTAATTTCCATGCCCCGCGGCGTGATTACTAACTCATGATCTCATGTATATAATAAATATAAGATTCATAATGGTCATCACGAACATCAGGTCAATTTCATTAATAATTAAGACGAATTAGGCTTGATGATTACAAACATGATCTTCGATCTTCTTAGTAATTCTTAGGTGGTACTGCACATTAATTTGTTGGGTTTTCTCATCTTGATCATGTCAGATGCTTAATTTTTGAAAGTATATGCATGGGCAACTAGCTAGCTTTGGACTTGCCTAATAGATTAATTGAAGCTTATATATCATTCAAAGATCATGCATGCATGGTACCTCCGTACCTGTGTGCTTGTGCATTGATCGAGTTGCATGCAGACAGGGCAATTGAACTCATCACTTTCTTTGAAAAAAAAAAAAAAAAAAACCTAAATTGTTGTTCCTGATGATTGAGAATCTTGTGCTTTGGCGGATGTATGTGGATGAATTCAAAATGCAATTAGAATGGGTTGGTTTAATGGGTCCGTCCAATAAAATCCTTTTTTTTCCCAATCCATTATAGTTGCTTGTGCTTCACTAATACAATTCGTCTGTCTAGAGAGTTGATATTATTTTATTACTATTGTTTCAATAATTCTCGGGGGCTTCTTGCCTATTTCTATGCATACGTATAAAATACCACAATAGACCATACTGTAAACTATAGATTACAAAGAGGTTTTGGTATGTAATATCCTATACACTTGTATTTACATGGGTCTAAAGCCCTTATTCAACAACGCATAACAACTCCATCCAATTGTTTTTTCTTTCTTTAATTAGCTGAAGCAGTAGTAGTGCTTCAAATCCCCTTAGAGAAGCCAGCAAAAGTAATGTGTGCTCTGGAGATGGGATTGTAATACATCTACACTTTTTCTTAATATTCATTCTAATTGTAATGGTTTTTTCTTCGTTTCATAAAAAATTAAATTAATAAATTATTAACTAGAGGTTGGAAAATGTTGTCAAGATTGGAGAACCTAGAGATATTAGATCTTTGTGACAATGCCCTCAACGTGAGCACTGGTTTTCTTCGGTCAATTGTTGCAGTCAAATCTCTTAAGACTCTCAATCTTGACGGGATCCTTTCCAACCAAAGGTATGTTGATTTTTTAGGACGCCATTAATTGTTAGGTTAAATGTATATAATATGTGACATATATAGCATGCATGTTAATTAAAAAAAAAACACAATTTTTTGTGGAAACAAACATTACCAGAGTTAATCTTTCTCTTTGGCATTTGAAAAATAATTTTAATGCATTGACTCGTAGGCTTTGAGATACAATTAAGTGAGTTATATTTGTATGTGCCGCTTTAAATCAAATGTGAAGATTACTTAGATTTGGACAAGATTTTAAACTTGAATTTCATATTAACTTCGAAACAAAAAAAAAAAGAAAATTGAAATCATAGCATCGATTTGATAATCTAAATCTAAATCATTGACATTAAGGTAATGATGATACTCATTAGTGATGGAAGGGGCTCGTGCAATGGCACCATGAAATATGTTATAACAATAAGTTCTATTATGCTATAATGAAAATGTGATAACTTTTTTTTTTTTTTTCTTTTTTTATTGTTTTGCAGAGCTAGCAAATTTAAGCAACTTGGAGGATCTTGGGACATAATAATTTTGGTGGACAACTAGCAACCCAAGGTAAGAAAAAGTTGTATCATATCACGAAGAATTAGTATTCAACTGATCTTTTGCATCCATTACACAAGAAGAGCACACTGTAACTATGAACTTAATTCGAAGTTTCATTGTCAAGTATCCATTGTTTTAACAAGAATATATACATAAAAAAGATGAAAGTATCAACTTTCATTTAATTGGAGATGCTTAGGGTTAATATTAAGAATACTTTTGCCTGTTCATACATATATATTTGTTATAAAATCCATTGTGATCTTTTTACAAAGGTATAATTGATCCTAAAAAAGGAATTATGACCAGAGTTACACTTATAAGTCTTATATATATATATATGTATATATAAAGGGGTTGGGGTAATAAGTCAAAGTTCAAGAATAAGTATCAAAATAGTGCATGGTAATTAATTGGTGGGCGGAAAACATAAGCAATCCATCTTAATAGAGTTAGTTGGTAAACTTGACACCATGTCTCTTCTAGAACTGGCCAATTTAAGCAAGTTAGAGAATTAATTTGGATATCAGTGCAAATTTGTTCTTGGGAATCATTTCTCAATCTGTTGGAAAACTACTTTTGCACAAGAATTTACACTTTGTTAGCATTACCTTAATGATTTATAATTACTTATGAATTGACCTTTTTTTTTTATATTGAACATAAAGGTGATTGGTCTGACCGATTGTTAGAGTAGAGCATAATCAATTTTGATGCTATTTCTTTTGACAGACTTTTGTGCATTGAAGAAGCTTGAAGTGCTAGATCTATCTTACAATTACTTTGAGGGGATCCTACCTCCATGCATAAACAATATGACATCTCTTGTGGTGTTAGATATTTCTGGTAACCAATTCAATGGAAATGCTTCATCATCATATGTAGAAGCCAGCAGAATAAGTCTCGAGTACATTGATTTTAGTTATAACCAGTTTGTGGGCATATTCTCATTCAACTTATTTGCCAATTACTCTAATCTTGAGGTTCTTAGATTCAACGGCCAAAGCAATAAAGTTGAAATAGATCATTTAATTATCCAATTGTAATATGAACAAGCTCATCGGCAGTATTCTAGAATTTCTTCTTGTCCAGCATGAACGGGATACAGTTAATCTTTCTCACAATAAGTTGAAAGGAAGCTTTTCAAACTGGTTGGTTGAAAACAATACAAAATTACGTGTGCTATATCTTCGAAATAACTCTTTTGTGGGTCATTCATTGATCCACACGCATATTATCTTGATGGATGTCTCGACCAATCACTTGGAAGGAAAACTTCAAGAAAACATTGGCATGATTTTTCCAAATTTAGTATATCTAAATCTTTCTGACAATAATGTTGAAGGTAATCTTCCTTCCTCAATTAGTGGCATGCTTTATTTGGAGGCATTAGATTTGTCTTTCAATCATTTCTCAAGTGGGGTCCCAAGAGGATTAAATACAGGTAGCTTGTCATTGAGATTTTTGAACCTTGCTTATAACAACTTCAATGGTGCAATTTTCGTTGGGACAAACTAGGAAATTCTACAGATGAATGATAATCAATTCACAAGTATCACATTGGTACCTAATTCAACTGTTGACCTATTATATTTAGATATCAGCAACACGAAATTTTAGGTACAATCCCCCAATGGCTTGGGAACATGTCACAGTTGAGGACTCTTGTTATGGCTAACAATGACTTTTATGGTCGGATACCATGTGAACTAAGTATAACAAGTACTTTAGACCTTTCTCATAACTTATTTATAGGATCATTACCTTTTTGCTTGAATCTACCAAAGCTTGAACACCTGTATTTGCAAGGGAACAAATTCACAAGATCAATACCGAAAGTTCTTTTCAATTTCTCATCTCTTTTGACATTGAACATTGGAGATATCAACTTTACGGGCAACATCTTTGTTGAAGTCAAACAACTTCATGGCCTAAAAGTACTTTTGTTGAGTGGTAATCGTTTCACTGGTATAATTCCAAATCAGTTGTGTTTGTTAGAATGATAAGCATAATAATCTTTTCAAGAATGCTTTTTTCAGGGACCATACCACAATGCCTCTACAAGTTATATTTTAGGAAGATTGTGGCAATTAGTTTTGAAAATTTTCGTGGAGACATTAGTTCAGTGTCTATGGGTTATCTACCTTACACATATAAAGGTTTCCCAGGCAAACTTGCTAATTCTTACGAAGATCCTGTATATGTTGATGCTGAAGTAGAGATTGAGTTTGTAACCAAATATAGGCATAGTTCTTATAAGGGTTCTATCCTTCGTTATATGTCTAGATTGGATTTCTCATGCAACAACCTAACAGGTGGCATCCCACTTGTGTTAAGCCAAATATTTTCATTGCGTGCACTAAACTTATCTTATAATCACCTGACTAGTAAAATTCCAACAACATTTTCGAAATTGGCTCTCTTGAAAAGTCTAGACCTGTCTCATAATAGTTTGAGTGGAGAAATTCCTTCAGCATTGATTGATCTAACCTTTCTTGAGGTATTCAATGTGGCCAACAACAACCTATCAGGCAAAGTTCCAGATATGAAAGCACAATTTGGAACATTTGAGAAAAGCAGCTATGAAGGAATCCTATTTTTTTGCGGACCACCACTAGATAAAAGTTGTGCCAAAGTAAACGAGTAAGATCCAGCACCAACCCAATCTTCAAATGAAAGTAACAAAAAATGGTATGAAGTAGATCCTATGGTCTTCCATACAAGCTTCTCAGTATCATACATCATTTTCTTCTTTAGTGTTATAAGTCTTCTTTATATTAACCCTTATTGGCTACAAAGATGCTCCAACTTAATGGAAAATCTTATATACTCCTGTTAATATTTTATTTTTGATACCTCAAAAAGGTTGTCAAATTGTCTATGTAATTAAGATACATTGATTTTCTTTCGACATCGTTAATGATAGTAATAATGGTCAGTTATCTTTGAGTTTGGTTTTGAATAATTAGTTATTGGGCATAAATATGAAAGAGATGTTCCCTTAAACTTGTTATTCTATTTGACTATAGAGATGGTTTTCCATATTTGAAAGTTCTTCATTCTATGTGAATCGGGATTAAATAAATCAAGTATAAATTAGTAAAATTAATAAATTGTGCCCAAATATATGAGTCATATCCAACAAAAACACAACTTTCGAATGAAAGTACCACAAAATTGTATGAAATAAATTGAGGGTTTTCCTTACATGCTTCTTGGTATCTTAAGCCACGTTCTTTTTTCGGTATGAGTAGTCATCTTTATATTAATGCTTATTGGCAACAAAATGGTCCAACTTAATTGAGGATCTTATATACTCATGTTACTATTATATTTTTTATTTTCTTAAAACGGTCGTCAATATGTCATTAGATGGACTTTCCATGGAAATGTCATGATAGTGATAACAGCTTATTGTGTATGCATTTGATTATGAACATTATTTATTGTGATCAAATATGAAACTTGGTGTACAGTTACACTTTTCATTCTATTTGATGATGGATAGTGTTTTCAGTAACCAGAAATATTTTTCTTTACAACTAGTCCTTTGAACCAATCCCATTAGTTTAGTGACAATGGTGACCAAACTTGTCACGGTTGAGGCTGTTCGAGGTAATTGACCAAACTAAGCCAAAATCTCTATTCGAACCAATCCATCTTAAACCTAATCCCAAACTTCTTGGTGGAGGATTGGTTTGTTTTCACTACAATGAAGTTTGGTCTGTTTTCCCAAGCTAGAGATATGATCATTTACAATGAAGTGTTTTACAATTATGATAATTTTATTTTAAATAATACGTATTTGCAATGATTTTTTTGATCCTTGCAAAAGAAACTTCATTTGCTACGAAAATACCTAGTTTTTCCAAGGACAATTAACTCCATATAAATAATCTAATAGTTGGAACGAAATATGATTATTTCCAATGAAATTTGTTCCTGCAAATAATTAACATTGAATTAAGTTGCAAGAAAAGTTTCCGTGACAAATGCTAAAAAGTTAATTGCAAGGTTTTCTTTAAGGTATTAGCAATGAAAATTTTTTGTTGGATTTTATATTCAGTG
This sequence comes from Pterocarya stenoptera, assembly GCA_003123785.1. Classification (NCBI taxonomy): domain Eukaryota; kingdom Viridiplantae; phylum Streptophyta; class Magnoliopsida; order Fagales; family Juglandaceae; genus Pterocarya; species Pterocarya stenoptera. Next base: position 91,965 of record QEOT01009064.1, on the reverse strand, counting down.
ACAACATTTGGACTTTCGTTGCAAACCACTTGATATTACCAACTAAATTCTTGTTGCAAATAGTTTTATCACCAACAAGTTTATTTTCCTTGCAAATCAAAATATTTGCAAGAAAAATTGGGCTGTGCATGGGCATGTCAACATAACAGCTAAAGCAATATTTAGAAAGAAATCAACGTGAACTCATAAAACTATCTCATCTCATATAATCGACCCTTTGGTCCTCTCCTTCTGTAGGGTGAGGTTTCTACTTGGTCTCTTGACAAAGCTTGTGTCTCTTGGATGACAGTCTATAGAGTCAAAATCCATGGCCGATGATATCACACAACGTTAGGGTTCTTTGAAGTTAACAGATGAAGAACAACAGGTTTTAACACTGACAGATGGAACAATTTTATCAACCAAGATTAGAGGCAGTTATTGTCTTTTGGCAATGATACTCAATGACAAAACTGCAAACCGAAAAGCCTTCAAGACCACCATGGCAAAGGTTTGGAACACAACAGGATGGAAAACATTTAAAGAATTTGGCATCAACCGGTTTTTTCTTTAGTTTCAACTGTTCTCAGATAAGCAAAAGGTCATGCAGGGAAGACCTTGATCATCACCTTATATGCTTAAAAGAGTTTGAGAGGGAGCTTTCTCCAAGCAAGGTGCAGTTTACTTCAGAGCCTTTTTAGGGTTCAAATACATAATCTCCATTTTGCAAGTATGAATAAGGTGCTGGGTGAAAGGATAGGTATAGTCATCGGTAAGGTGCACACTGTGGAGGTTGATGAACAAGGGTGTGATTGGGGGAGCTTTCTAAGGATCAGAGTGGATATCAATGTCACTAAGCCTCTGATTCGAGGTCGTATGCTCAACTATGAAGGTAAGCAATGTTGGGCCTATTTCAAGTAAAGGCTACCTAATTTCTTCTTCAAATGTGGCTTGCTGCAACATGTTCACAGGAAGTGCCCTAGTTTTAACCAAGTCATACACTCACAAGAACAATATGAGCAATGGTTAAAAGTAGCTTCTATTTCCCCACAACTATTTTTAGTGAAGAAGTATGGAGGGTCATCGGAATCCTCTCCTCAGGGAACTACCTTCCGGGGCATTCAGAGGAGGGGGGTCCTCGGAATGCTAGCCATAGCAAGTCTCAATCAGATGCGGAGGTAGAGGTAATAAGTTAGGATAATGCAGCTACGTTTAAGGAGCCAATCACAGGTCATACTAACTAGGAACACAATCCAAATTTTGTTGATTTCTCTCCTGCACCCAACAAACAAGATTGCAATGATATGCATATTTCTGGTGATTCCTAAAATCTCGAGCCTCTTGCTGTAAATAGTGGGGGTCTTCTCTATGGTCTAGAGGATGCAGTCCAAAAGGAAGCAACTACTGCCCCAATTTCCTTTTCCCATCTTGGTAGCTAACAGTAGCTTCACTGATAAGGTTACACTTCCTAATATGTCAAAACCCCATATTTCTCGCTCTCTAGCCATTGACTTTCATTCAAACCCCTCTTTAGCTCCCAAAGGCATCACGTGGGAAAGGAAAGCCAGAGGCCAGTCCACAGTACAATCTAATATCACAAATCTCTCATGCACTCCTCCTAAACTTAGAAATACCAAAAGACTCGTAACTATGTTGGAGATCCAGTATAGCAATTTTGCCCAAAAGAAAAGGAAGACCAAGCTCAAGCCTGACAGTAGCCAACCTCGGGTTCAAGTGGTGGAGGTTGATCAATAGCCCCACCTCCTCCAATGAATTGCTTAAGTTGGAATTACCGGGGGCTTGGGAACCCCCGAGCAATTCATGAACTTCACCTTTTGGTGAAAACAAAGATCTCAAACTTGGTCTTTCTAATAAAGACAAAGTGTAATAGGGAAATGATGGAAAGAACTTGTATCATGTTGGGTTTTGATTACTATTTTAGTGTGAATAGTAGGGGAAAAAGTGGTGGTTTGGCCCTACTATGTAATCCTTCAGTGGATCTAAAAGTAATTTCACATACTTATTGGCACATTTGTATGTTAATCAATCTGTCAAATGATGGCACACCTTGGGTGTTAATTGGCTTCTATGGACACCCTAATATTGCTAAAAGATGTGAAACTTGGCAGCTCCTAAAAGCGCTAACCCCTGCACTGAATGTCCCATGGTTGTGCTTTGGGGACTTCAATGAGATCACAAGCCTTAATGAGAAAGTTGGAGCTGCTAACAAACCCTATTTGCAAATTGTGGCTTTCAGAAAAGCCTTAGAACATTGTGATCTCAATGACCTTGGCTATACAGGAGATAAATTCACTTGGGCTAACAATAGAGAGGGAAGTCTCTTTACTAAAGAAAGGATTGATAGAGCTCTTGGCAACACTACTTGGTTTGCTAAATTTGAGCAGCATTCAATTCTACATCTGTCAGCATACTCCTCAGATTACATACCTTTTTTTATTCAAATCTAGGACAGGTTTGTGACTAAAAAGCAAGAGAGGATGTTTAGATATGAAGCTAGCTAGAGCAAGAGGGATGGATGTGGGACTTGATCAAACAAACCTGAGAGAACATCATAGGGTAGTTTGAGACACTTTAGAACACACTGTTTGGCTTAAGAAAATGGAAAGAGGGCCTAAAAATGTGGAGCAGGGACATGCACAGAAGTCATGGGGATCTCTTGAAGTCTAAAATTGAAATACTTAATCATCTAAAAGAACAAAATGAGGGGCAACTGTATGATGAGATCAAAGAACTTTAGAAAGAAGTGGATTCAATGCTTAATGCTGAAAACACAAACTGGCAACAAAGTGCAAAGCAAGCCTGGCTGAAAAAGGGGACAAGAATACATCTTTCTTTCATAAATGTACTAGCCAAAGAAGAAAGCACAATACTATTAAGAAGATTTAAGATGAGTCTAGCCAGGAGTTCAATAGACAACTAAACATATGTTAGGAGTTTCGGCATTTCTTTTAGAACCTATTCACCTCCTCGAGTCCTACTGGTACTGCTGCATGCCTCTCCTCTATGCCTAAGAAAATCACAGCAGACATGAATCTCATTCTAGCCCATCCTTTTCCTGCAGTGGAAGTCAAAGAGATTCTGTTCAGCATTAATTCCTTGGGGTCACTTGTTCCTGATGGGTTCCCTGTTGCTTTCTACCAGGAACATTGGGACATTGTGGGTGCAAGAGTTACAAAAGCTATGCTTGAAGTTCTGAATGAAGGAATATGGTCTAACACTATGAATGAGACCCTCATTGCACTAATCCCTAAAAAATCCTCCCCCTCTCAGGTGACCGATTTCAGGGCTATAAGTCTATGCAATATTTTTTACAAAATCAATGCTAAAACCTTGGCTAATAGGATGTTTGGTAGAATGAAACACATCCTACCAGACATCATATCTTCAACTCAGACAGCCTTTGTTCTTGGTAGGCTCGTAACAGACAACATTATTGTGGCTTTTAAATCTCTTCACACCATAAAGGCAAGGTTGAAGGGAATGGATGGTTTTATGGCTCTTAAACTCAACATGAGTAAGGCCTATGATAGAATTGAGTGGCTTTTTCTGAAATCAGTAATGCAACAGTTTGGTTTTGAACAAAAGTGGATTGACCTTATTATGAAGTGTTTAGGATCAGTCTCTTATTCGCTCATCCTTAATGGAGTGCCTTAAAAGTGTTTCAAACCCACAAGGGGGATTAGCCAAGGGGACCCACTATCCTCTTCCCTATTTATTCTCTACACAGAAGCACTTAGTTGCATACTTAACAAAGTTGAGAGAGATGGGATCATCACTGGTCTGTCTATAAGAAGAAGCAAACTCTCCATTAACCATTTGTTTTTTGTAGATGACAGTCTCCTCTTTTGCAAAGCAAACTCTATAGAATGGAGCAAATTATTTTAATTGCTGGAATCCTATGAAAATGCATCAGGATAGAGTCTAAACAACGAAAAAAACTTCAATCTACTTCAGCAAAAACACTATGGAAGAGACTAAAGGAATCATAACCAACATTGTAGGAATCAGGGGCACCAACTCCTATGAGAAATATCTAGGTTTACCAGCTCTTATAGATAGGTCTCGAGCTCAATCCTTCAAAAACTTACTGGATAAAGTGCAGGCTAAGCTTACCAACTGGAAGACCAAGTTGCTATCTCAAGTAGGCAAGGAAGTCGTGATTAAAGCTGTCATACAGGTCATCCCTACTTATAGTATGGACATTTTTAAATTGCCAAGGCAGCTTGTCCATGAATTTAACAAAATGGTTAGAAGCTTTTGGTGGTGGGAAGATCACAAGAACACAGAATCCATTGGGTTCATTGGGATCAATTGAAAAGAGTAAAGTGTCATCGTGGCCTTCGACTAAGAGATTTTGCTAACTTTAACTTAGCTCTCCTAGCTAAGCAAGGCTGGAGAATTGTCTCTAAGCCAGACTCACTTGCTACACAGGTTTTGAAGGAAAAGTATTTTCCTAACAGGTCCTTTCTGTCAGCTAAACTGGGCCAAAACACATCTTACCTATGGCAGAGCTTTCTAACTGCTTGATCTCTACTTAAGGAGGGTCTGATATGGAGGATAAGAGATGGTGATTCAGCTGAGATTTGGACTGACAAATGGCTATCAATGCAGACAACCTTCAAGCCTCAAAGCTTTATTAGATTCTTGCAACCTAATACCAAAGTTTCTTTTCTTATTGATAAATCAGTAAATCAATTGAAAATTGACCTGGTTTATGTTATCTTTACAAAGGAGGAAGCTGGCCTTACTAAAGCAATTCCTTTAAGCCCTTATCCTAAACCTGACAGATTGATCTGAATGAGCACAAACTTAGGTGCGTTTAGTGTAAAGAGTGCTTACCATTTGCTCACTAAGTTGGACAATCAATAGTTGGGTCAATCTTCCAATCCTAGTAGCTCAAAGGACCCCTGGACTAATCTCTAGAATTTGAATATCCCCAATGCAGCAAAAACATTTCTCTGGAGAGCATGCCTTAATGCTTTGCCTACTCGAACAAACATTCTGAAGATAAAGGTCATTGAGGACCCTACATCCCCAATCTCCAAACAACAACCAGAATCAGTGGAGCATATCCTATGGGACTGTCCCTTAGCAAGGGATGTGTGGATAGAGGCCGCTTCTCCTTCTCCTCAAGGCTGTCGTAGGCAGGCTCTTATTTCCTTTTCTTTTTATTTATCTTTTTTCACTCAGCGTGATGTAATAATTAACACAATCTCTTTTTAACAATCATGTTTTAAATAAAGGGTATTTTTTGTAAAATTAATTATAAATTAAGTGTACTCGTTTTACAAAAATACTCCAATTTATAGCGTAGTTATGAAAAAAATTATATATCAACTACCATTACATTGAAAAGGATAACAAGTTACTTTTGATTATATCATTACACAGTTTACGCGGATTTAAAGTATAGATTTACTGTAAAATAATAAATAAATTTCTTTTACCTATACCTTTCTCTTACTAATTCTTTTTTTTTTTTTTTGTGGGACCGCGAGGGAGGGCAGAACCAACCGCACTGCCGCTTTGCTTTCTATACTAATTAAAATAAAGATTCCCTACATTTTTTTATCTACAATATATCACTCTTAATAATTGAAGACAGATTTTAAAGTACATCATAACCTACGAGCCCTGCATACTTATATATTTGTGAAATCATCTCAATACTCCCTCACGTGTCATGTGAGTGATACTCTTAAGTCATATAGAGTCTGGATTTGAGCTCGTAATTTATAATACTCTATATCAAATGAAATCGTCACTTGTGTCAAAAGTTTAAATTGACTGAAAGAAGTAGATTTAATTATTTATATTATATTTTTAAGAATATTTAATGTTATTAAATTTAAAACTGAGCCCATAAGGTGGTACAGGTATTTCTTTTTAAAAGAAAAAAATTATGTATATAATATATATCAATCAATCAAATAAATGTTATATATGTTGTTAACGTATAAATAAATATATTTGAGTTATGACTTTTTTTTTTTCACAACTCCTTTCAACTCATCTCATCATTACAACTTTCTCAAATTTATACACAAAATAAAATAAACAATTCAATTTTTTAAAATTCCAAAATAAAAATAATATTAAAAAAAATATTCTAACAATATTTTATTTAATTTTTTAATTTTAATCTCATCTCATCTCATCTGTGAAAACAAACGAGAAACTCTTCGCTCGAGTGTGTAATTCAGCCAAGGGCTTCAAATTTCAACCAATAACGTGGAAAAGAAAACATATATACTAATCTATTGAAACCAACTCTCTAATCTCATAGATAGGACGTACGAATAAAAGGTTGTAAGGATTAGGGTATTTCACATAAATTTCTCTCTTTTTTTTTTTTAATTGACTATGTAAGGATCTGGTCTATTAATTCTAAGATCAAGCAATGCAAAATCATTTTTCTTTATGTTCTAAAAATTCTCATAAATGTGGGCTTTTGTATAGGTATAAAAAGTTTTGACAAGTGAGACAACACCTGAGAGTCGTATAACCCACAAATACAGTGAAAAGGATGTGAGGTTGGAGAATTGCAGAGATGATAATTATCGATGAGATACCGTTTAAAGTTGTTGAAGGACATATTTGAGAAACTGTGTTGGTCTCTTGAATCTCGGTTTAAAGTGTCATGTTGTGTCACAGTTACAAAATATTGTATGAATTAGAAAAGGGGAAACTTAAATAAAAATCTAAGGCCCACTCAACTCTTAAGGTAATTTAGGAAATCGATTATTAGAGGAAGGAGAGAGGTGCATAAATTCCATGAGAAGTTGGTGAGATTTGAGACTAACAAAACGAAAAAGATATAAGATATTCAATAGTCACAATGACGATTACAATATAATAGCACTCACAAGTAGTGTTGAGATAACCAAAGAATGATTTGAAAACTATAGAAATCAAACATCGTACGTATTGAGCTCTTATACAAACAAATACAACTGAACCCCTTGAGACTGTGAAAACTCTCAATACAAGAACAGGGGATAGGTTCTAACATAATTGAGAATAACATAACTACTAGAGCGAAGAAACATCCGAACAAAAATATACAAACGAAGAATGGAAGTGTGGCATCTCAAGGTCCAGTGTTTAGTTTGATGGTGGTGGGGAGAGGAAAGGAATTGTTGGGATTGTTGTCGGGATGGTGGAGTGGATTGAAGGGAATGTGGTTGGAATGGTGGGCAATGGAATTGTTGGTAATGTTGGAGGTAGTGCAACCTTGGGGATGGTAGGCATTGTTGGTAGTGTTGGGAGTTGGGTGCTTGGAGTGGCGGCAATGTGGACTTTGGAAGAATTGGTTGAGTTGGCAATGGGTTTGTGGGCAATGGTGGCAATGTGGGCTTTGGAAGGGTAGGTTGAGTTGGCAATGTAGGCAATGGCGTGCTAGGCAGTGGTGGCAATGTGGCTTTAGGCTGCCTTGGCATGGAGGGCAGTGGAGGCAAGGTCACCTTAGGCAGAGATGGGATTGTAGGCAGTGTCAACGCTGGGATGGAGCAGCTGGTGTATCCAAAAGGTGACGAGCTGCCATGATCATAGACAGAATGAAATAATACTTAGAAAATGTGTATTGGCCGGCTAGTTGTGTTGATTGAAGAGAACATGCACCCAGTAGTATTTATAGAGTCCAAATTGTGAGGGTCTTGAGGAATAGAAAGGAACTAAAATAATGTGAGTTTGATGAGATGTGGTTGTAGGAAGTGGCAGGAAAGAGTCATTAGTTTGCTCACCTTCCAAACCGAGACCAATTGTAGGTTATAAAAAACTGCTAACTAAACCAGAAAGATAAGTCTTGACACCCACTTAGAAGCCTCAAGAAAAACAGACCAATATGGTTACGACACATTGAAACATTGCAATTTTGGGAGCGAAGGACGCATATTGGGGTGGAGAAGATAGCTGCTCACTTGTCCAACCAATGATTTGACAACTACTTGTTGGCTTGGGACAAAGTCTTTTTTTTTTTTTTTTTTTTAAGCAAGCAAACTTCATTAAAATAAAGATGATACAAGTTAGAGGAGGTGGGGTTCCCCAACAAGATACCCCAAAACAACAAACACAGTGCAAATGTGATGAAAAAAAAGGGGGGTTCTGAGACCAATTTCTTGGTCTCTACCCTATCCCTACTAAGAGGGAACCATCTTAAAAGACGTTTTGAAGGTAAGCCACCGTTGGAAGCTGTGCAAGTGGCTGCACTGTTGTTGAAAGTCTTGAGGTATTTGTTGGTGAGCTCCTTAGTCTCTCACAAGATCACCGGTTAGGAAAATCAATAATCCAGATAGACCGGCAAGAGAAGAGCAGATCTGCAGTGGAGGAACAGTCGACCCACACCTCTGGAGTGGCTCATGGGGGCCACGCGTAGGTGGAATAGAGGAGGCGTCTGACCGATTTGAAAGATCGGAAGGTGGGGAATCTGTTGGTCCGGCGCGTGTAGCCGGCGGAGCTGTCGGAGTGTGACAGGGCGTGAAGACCATGCGCGGAAACAAACCGTGCGTGAAGGCCATGCGCCGACATTTTGGGTGTGGTTCCGCTTTGTCCCAATAGATCGGCGGAAGGGGAAAGTCGTGGTGGGGCGTGTGTCGACTGTTCATGAGTAGCAGATTTGAGAAAATCAGTGCCGGTGGAAAAACACTACCATAAAAGTATATTCACAAATAGGTAGTGAAAAGGAAGAGGAAAAAGAAAAGGAAATGGAGAGGAAGGTGGAGCCGAGCAGCAACAACACTCGGCGAGATTCTTTTTTTCTAGAGAGAAGGTAGAGCTTCTCTGTCTAGAAAGTAACAGATGGTTCAACAGGATAGTCTTATTAATGTTGTAATATAGTTGAAGTCGTCTAGAACATAAAGTAGCCTATTAGATTTTTTTTTAATGTGTTTTAATAGAATATTCAATAAAGTTGGTTCGTTCCCAACAAAACACGTGGTCGCCTGAATTGGGTGGCCAAGATAATTAGAGAGAAATAGATCATTGCTCTCAGCATAACAGTAGCGATGAGAAGTAACACAAACCAATTTGTTTAATTTTGATGCAATCTTTCATGATTAAAACGTTAATTATAGTTTTTAGTTGATGGATGTCATATTGTCTTATTTCTACTAGTTGGAAGTTTCCAATGTACTTATCTTTCGTACCGAACTGGTGTATTCGGATATTACAATTTCAGACCAATAAGAAGGTACTTTCTGCTTTATTGTGGCTACAAAAGTAAGGGATTCTGTCAAATTTAAATCAGGGAAGAGAAATAGATTCTTAAAATATGAAAAGTGAATTGAGCAACTTTGTTTTGCTTAGAAACATTATTTCAGGGTTGATTGTAGAATGCTCTTTTTTTCCTTTTTTTTTTTTTTTTTAATTGGCACTAGGTGTTTTGACTAATCTCGGGGTGTAGAGGCTCTCAATAAAGAGTTTCCTGCAAGTTCACCTCGGGTAGTTTAAGGAAAAATTTCATCAATCTGATGATCCCTAGAAATTGTTTGCACCTAAATGTTCAAATTTTAAACTTGGAGGAAGCAAACCACCAGGACCAGGGCTCTTACCACGTGAGCTACAGTGCTATATACAAGCAAATGTACTCAACTTAGCTAATTCGGTTTTTTTTGGTTTGTTTACTGGTTTTTTTGGTCAACATAGATCTTTTTCACGTGTCTTCAAAAGGAGGAAAGAACGGAAAGAACAGAAATTCCTTCATTTCCTAAGATTATCAATGGAGAAGTTTTTCAGTTTCAAAAAACACAAGCGTTTGTGTAGAATAACTTCAGATGCCAATACAGAAGGAATCAAGAGGTTTTGGTTTTAGACACAGTTGCACAACATCATAAAGACCAATATGGTTTGATCTGAAGGTGCTACAATTCAAAGAAAAGTGTGAGGCTCACAATCTTAGCAGGCACTTCTCAAAATAGCAAGGTGGTCAATCACCAAATATAAACCAGGGCCATAGGTAGATAGTAAACACAAAAGATTTGTGCAGCTACCACACAAACAAGGTTATGGTTTTTTAACTTGTGCCAGCTGAGAAATGCATGACTATTCTTCTTTTTCTTTATATAATTTCACTATTATGTTATCTTTAATAGAACTCTTGCAAATAAAAAATGTTGGTATGAACAAAGGTTGAAATACAGAGTTACCTATCACACAAACGGGCAGCCTCTTCTTGTGAACTAACAGTTCCGAGGTGAATTTGTTTCTTATCAACTTTAATTGCTGCCTGCCATTTCATATTTTTGTAATAGACACCTCTCATCAGACATGGTTCTTGGTTTTGAAAAAGCTTTCTCCTGTGTCGCTTTCTGTGTTTTATCCGTGGCCCTACAATAAAATAATCACAATAATAAGACTTAACATATGTCAAGTTTCAGAACAGCTAGAAATCTCACAACATGTTACATGAATGAGTTCCATAAGAAAGGGCTAAACTCAGATCATTATACGTCGGAAAAAAAATAAAAAAGAGATAAAGAAAATGCATTGCCCATGAGAGTCATATAAATCAAAATACAATCAAAACTATAAAACACGATGATGAAAGACACATGCATCCAAAGTATACAATGCTGTAACTCGATGGAACTATGCAACTAAACCAGGCAAATCTCCAACAGCTCAAAATATGGAATGGGTAAAACACTGTTCCAAACCAGAAACATAGATATGTTTCTTTATATGCAGTGTGCTTTATTTGAACTTTTGCTACTGCATGTATTTCTTGGTCATTGCAGAGTACTTCATATCTACTTTTGCTGCTGCATACATTTCTTTGTGTGTTGTAGCTTTGTTGCTTAATGTCCTCATGTCCTTCTTGCTTGCAATCATCATTCTCTTTATGTTTTATTTCGTGAGAGATTTAAAGTATAGATTTGCTGTAAGATAATAAATAAATTTCTTTTACGTATACCTTTCTCTTACTATTTTTTTTTTTTTGCCGGACTATGGGAGAGGGCAGAACCAACCGCACTACACCTCTGTGCTTACAACACTAATTAAAAAAAAGATTCTTTACAAATTTTTTGTATCTACAATATATCACTCTTAATCATTAAAGAGAGATCCAAACAGATTGCTTTTGCTGCGATTAAGCAAAAAGTTTGGTTAAAGCTTCAAGGTTGGAACGGTCACATGTTCTCTCAAGCGGGTAGGGAGGTACTCCTTAATGTAGTGGCTCTTGCCATTCCCTCCTATGCAATGAGTTGTTTTAAACTCCCTTCTATAAACTTTGTGTTGATATTGAGAGTGATGGCCAAATATTGGTGGGGGCAAAAAAATGAAGAGTAGAAAATTCACTGGGTTAGTTGGCACAAGATGTGTAGCCCTAAAACTGTTGGGGGACTATGCTTCAAAGAATTAGAAACTTTTAACATGGCATTGCTGGCCAAACAGGGGTGGAGACTGCTGCAACACAAGGACTCTCTTTTCCATAAAATCTATAGTGCAAGGTACTTTCCAACTTGCAACCCTCAAGGCCTCTCTTGGTAACTCTCCCTCTTATGCATGGAGAGGAATATGAGAGGCTAATAATTTGCTCTTAAAAGGTGGGAGATGTAATGTAGGGAATGGAAGAAATATACACATCCTAGATGATATATGGCTACTTGGTTTTAGAGAGTTGAGAAAGGAAATCATGGTTCACAATCCTCAACAGGCTGGGATGACTGAGGAACTGGAAGGACAGATTGCTTCTCTAATTGACTACAATACTCAGTGGTGAAACCTTTCTAAGGTTAGATCTCTCTTCAATCCAAAAATTATAGAGGCAATATTGAGGCACATCCTAGTTATTCTGATGAGGCCGACATGTGGATATGGGAGCATGAAAAAAGTGGTTGTTTTAGTGTCCTACAGGTTTTTTAAATCAGTTTTTGCTGTAAATGTGGGGGAAACATCTTAGAGCATCCACATTGGATTCTCCATAAAATTTTCTATAATTTAGCTAAAAAGTACATTTCCTAAAAGTTTTCTCTAAATTTTACTCATCTTTCGAAAACCTCCTACATCACATTCCCTATCCATTCCCTATTCTATTAAAATAATATTTCTCTATTATTTCTTTATTACTTTTTTCTCTCACTTCCATTTACAAATTTAACTACTCAATAATTTTTCTTATGTTTTGAGCTATTATTCTAGTGAACATTTTAAATAAAATTTAAATTATTTTTAATATTTTTAAAATTATTATTTTTTTATATTTTCGGAGTTATTTAAATTATTTTTAAAATTATTATTTAAAAGTATAATAAATATGAGTATGAGAGAAAGTGTAGATGATTGGAAGAAGAATTAATTTAATTGAAATGAATAAAATATTGATAAAAGTGATTTAGGGAATGAATAGTAGTTCCCTATATTTGGGGAACTACTATTCATTTCCTAAAAATTTCTCTAAAATGGGGAATCCAATGGGGAGGGTCTTTTGGAGAAAACCCTAAAATTATCCCCAAATTATAGAGATATATGGGATATGGGGATTCTAACGTGAATGCTCTTATGGGGCTACCACAAAGAAATTCTGAAATGGTTTATGGAAGTTAAAAATCCCTCACAAAGTCAAGTTTTCTGCTTGGAGAGCATGCAAAGAGACACTTCCCACTAAGGCTAATCTTATTAGTAAAAGGGTGGATGTGGATGGGGCTTGTTGTTTTTGTGCACACAGTTGTGAAGATTTAGCTCATGCATTATTTTTCTGTCATTCCATTCATTAATACTGGGTGAGAAAGTTTTCTAACTTTCAACAAATTAATCAGTTTTCTTCTTTCATGGCTATTGCAATGCAAGTATTTTCAGAGGGATCAACATAGGACTTTTCTGATTTTATGCTGATGGCTTGGGGTTTCTGGCATAGGAGAAACAAGATGATCCTTGAGCATGTTAATCTACCACCCCTACAAGTTATGGATTTTGTTTTTTCAAAGAAGTGCATGCAGACTCATGGTACTTCCAAAAAATGATTTATAGGTGCTCTCCTCCACCAACTAATTGGTTTAAGCTTAATTGTGATGGAGTCTTGTCTTGTTCTTTGACCAAAATAAAACTTGGTATTGGAGCAATTTTTAGAGATTTATACAGTTAACATATGTTATTACGGCTCTAAGTAGAGGGGAAGAGGAATTTCTTAGAACCAGAAATTGTGGAAGCTACTTGTAACACCTATCGGGTTCGCATTCTATAAGTTTTTATTTTTTTATTTATTTTAAACCCATGCACGTTTCTTCCTATTTTTCTTTCCTAGGGTTTCAACTGCCTATATATTTTGTATATCATCACATTACACGTAGAACCTCCCTCATTTGGGATTGCCGCTCATGATCATATTTCTCTTTGGTTTTTTTTCCCCCTTCTTTTTCTCACCCACACATCTTCACCTCTTTTCCCCGAATCTCTCTCCATCTTTCTTTCAGTTTTTCCCACGATCCCAACGGTTTAATCTCTTTGTTCTGTATTTGTTTCTTACCCTTTTCACTTTCAAACCCACTACAGCAGATGCCTCCCACTTTCCTGCGTTTTGGACGTCTCTGTGGGTTCCCATTGATGCGTGACTTCCATTCCACGTTGTTGGTTACTTCTCATATTGTAATTCGTCATTTTTTTTCTCAACAGTTTTCCTCTCCGTTACCCACGTCCTTATCTCAACAACTGCTCTCCCTCATCCTTTTTTTTTCCTTCTCCCGTGCGCCCTTTGATGCCATTTCGGGTTCTCAGATAAACTTCACCTTGTAAATGCTCTCTTTCTTAGCTACTGTAAGGTAACACAAATAACAGAGGAAGAAGATGAAAGCAGAGCAGCGTATTTGTGAAAGAATATTTTTCATATATCTCGTGTGACACTGTACAGTGTATTCCACTAATATAGGCATTGTGTCTAACAAACTAACAGAATCAGTTGCCCAATATTACAATCTGCTTATTACAAATATATTTACCAAGAATAAAGAAATGGTATAAAAAATAAATAATCAGAAATATAATCAATGAAACTATCATTTATCTAAACGACATGTAGCTTCCTCCTTATTATGTAATAGCCCCCCGCAAGATGGAGAATAGAGGTTTCTATTCCCATCTTGGACAAATGTGAATTGAGAAGAAAAGAAGGCAGGGCTTTAGTAAACATGTCTGCTAGCTAGCTGTGAGATGGAACATGAGAAGTGGTGATGCTGCCTTCTTGTATCTTGTCCCGAACTAGGTGACAATCCATCTCGATGTGTTTAGTTCTCTCATGGAACACCGGATTTGCAGCTATATGTAAGGCTGCCTGATTGTCACAATAGAGGAAGGCAGATTGGGGATGAGAAATATGAAGGTCAGTGAGCAAATATCTCAGCCAAGTGAGTTCACAACAAGTAGAAGCCATGGAACGGTACTCAGCTTCAGCTGACGAGCAAGAAACAACTGATTGCTTCTTTGTTTTCCAAGAAACCAGTGAGCTACCCAAGAAGATGCAATAACCAATGACTGAGCGTCGAGTGTCGGGGCAAGAGGCCCAATCGGAGTCACAAAAAGCCTTGAGTTGGAGCTGAGAAGTAGAGGACAGTAAAATTCCTTGACCAGGGGCAGCTTTGATGTATCTCAGTACCTTGTGTGCAGTAGCCATATGTGTAGATGTAGGATGATCCATAAATTGACTCAAGAGCTTAACAGCATAACATATGTCGGGCCTAGTGATTGTTAAGTACAATAAACGTCCAATGAGGTGACGATAAGGACTTGGATCAGCTAGAGGAATACCAATTGTTTTGCTAACTTTAAAATTCTGGTCAAGGGGTATTTTGAGAGGCTTGCTCCCAAGTGTACCCAAGTCGACTAAGATATCGAACGCGTATTTTCTTTGACATAGATGAATGCTTTTGGATGAACAGGCAACCTCTAAGCCAAGAAAATAACGCAAGGATCCAAGATCTTTAATTTTGAAGTGAGCATTGAGGAATGCCTTGAGAGAAGCAATAGAGGAAGAACAATTGCCAGCCACAATAATATCGTCAACATATACAAGCAATGTAGTAAAAGAAGTGCCATCCAATTTAGTGAAAAGGCTATAATCAGCCTTAGATTGTTGAAAACCGAAAGCAATAAGGGAGGAAGAGAATTTGGAATACCATTGTCTTGAAGCTTGCTTGAGGCCATATAGACTCTTAAGCAATTTGCACACTTGGGTGAGTTCCTCCTTTGGTGTAACCCAGGGGTTTACGCATATAGATCTCCTCTTCCAAATCACCGTGGAGAAATGCGTTGTTGACGTCAAATTGATGGATGAACTAGCCTTTAATGGCTGCTATGGAAAGTAAGACCCGAACAGTTACTAATTTAACAACGGGAGAGAAGGTCTCCGTGTAGTCAATACCCTTTTGTTGGGTGAAACCTTTGGCGACAAGCCTAGCTTTCAGCCTCTCAACAGTCCCATCATAATTAAACTTGGTTTTTTACACGTATTTACAGTCAATTGCTTCTTTTCCATGAGGAAGTTCAGTGATGAGCCAAGTGTTGTTTTGCTCTAAAGCTTGCAGTTCAGAATTCATAGCTTCACACCAGCCAGGGTCCTTAAGGGCTTGTTTGTATGTTTGTGGTTCAAAAATGGAACAAATTGAAGTGGAAAAGGCAGTAAAAGAAGGGAAAAATTTCTGGTATGTGAGATAATGTGATAAGGAATATTTGTTACCTGAAACAGTGTCTTCCAGCTTGGACAGCAATGGTGGGGAAGTAGGAAGTGATGCCTGTTGACAGTGGAATTCTTGAAGATACTGAGGAGCTCTCCTTACTCTTGGTGTCTTGCGAAGAAGGGGTTGGGGAGGAGAAGGGGTAGGAGTATTTGTGGAAGGGGAAGAGGGAGAAGTGTGTGATGTGGATGGTGTGTTTTCTGGAGGGGCAGTGGGCTGCCCAGAATGATTTTCTGATGGGAGGCGATAAAAATGTGAAGCTGTTTGTGGGTCATGAATCAGGTTTGGAAGTGGTTTAGTAAAACCAAAATCATTATGTGAGGATGGAGAAATAGTAGGAGTAAGTGAGTGGAATGGAAAGATTGTCTCATGAAAGACAACATCCCTAGAAACAAAAGTTGATTGGGTATTAAGGTCAAGAAGTTTATAGCCCTTGATGCCAAATGGGTAACCAAGAAAAACACACATGCGACCTCGGGGTTCAAACTTTTTTCTCCCATGAGGGAGTGTGGTTGCAAAACAAAGTGAACCAAAAATTTTCAGGTGTGCATACACTGGTTTTGAATTAAACAAAAGTTCGTAGGGGGTTTTGTTTTGAAGAAGAGGAGTGGGGGTTCTATTGATTAAGTAAGCGGCTGTCAATACACAATCATTCCAATATTCAAGTGGAAGGCCAGCTTGTATTTTGAGTGCACGGGCTACATTAAGTAAGTGTTGGTGTTTTCTTTCCAAGATGCCATTTTGTTGTGAGGTGGCAACACAACTTCTTTAATGAATGATGCCTTTAGTGTTAAAAAAATCTGTCATTTGAAATTCACTTCCATTGTCGCTTCGTAAAATTTGAATTTTAAGGTCGAATTGATTTTCAATCAAGTTAGAAAATGAAGTGATGCATTTTCTGGTTTCTGATTTATTATGGAGGAGATACAACCAAGTGCTTCTTGTGTAGTCATCAATTATGGTTAGAAAAAATTTGGAACCGTCATATGCAATAGTTGAGTAAGGCCCTCATAGGTCGCAATGTATTTTTTCAAAAGGTCGAGAGGTCTTATGTTGGTTGTGAGGAAGGGCAAACGATGGAGCTTAGCCCATGGACAAATGCAACAAGGTTTTGTATTAATAGATGAAACATCTTTCTTTACAATAGGATATGTAATCAGATTAATACATGGAAAAGAAGGGTGACCTAGGCAACAATGTCATAGGTCAGAAATATCTGTATGGTGCAAAACAGAAGCTGAACCAGTAAATGCAGCAGTGGAGAGGATCGAAAGTTTATTGACTAAAGTGGAAGGAGGAACCTCAGTACTCAAGAAGTGATATAGGCCACTCTGTACTTCACCCTTCCCAATCGTTGTCCAAGATAAAAGGTCCTGAATAAGGCAACAATCAGACAAGAAAACTAGACAACAAGTGAGTGCAGCGGCTAGTTTTTTTGTAGAAATTAAATTAAAATGGAAAGATGGAATGCATGGAACTTCATGTAGGCAAATAGATGGAGTGAGTTGGACAGAACCAACGTGAGTGACAGGGGCCTCAGTGCCATTTGGCATTTTAACAGAATAGTTAACATGGCCAGTGATGGTTGTGAGCAGTGAGGTGCAGCAGACCATGTGGTTTGTTGCACCCGTGTCAATGATCCAAGGAATATTTGTGGAGTGAAGTGGAATGTGTGTCCATGTAGAGAGGCAAAGAGAAATACCAGAGAGATTAGGTTGTAGGTTAGGCAGGTTTGCAGATGTGAGATTGGACTGAATTGGATAGGAAAGAGGCTGAACAGTAGCAGATGATTCCTTTGGCTGTAGTAGAGCTAGTAGTTGCTGGTACTGAGCTCGAGTTAAACCCACTCTTTCATCACTAACTGTATCATGGTCAGAAGCAGGAGACAGTATAGTTTGTGTAGCAAGAACAGCGGAATTGGTGTTTTTGTTGGAGAATTTATGGCCCGGTGGATAGCCATGCAATTTGTAACACCTCTCCATGGTGTGACCAGATAAATTGCAGTGAGAACAGATAGGAGGCTCTGCATTTCTAGCTTTGAAACATGTTTCAAATGTGTGACCAGAAATTTTGCAATGTGTGCAGTAGGCACGGTCTTTCTTAGGGATATTTTTTACCTGATTGTTGGTTCTAATAAAAGGCCTATTGATGGCTAAAGCCATGGAATCAGGGGATGGGTTATGGGAAATTAGTTGGTGTTGTCGCTCCTGTTGTTGAATAAGGGAGAAAATTTTGCTCACGGGTGGGAGAGGGTCTAAGAGCATAATTTGGTCACGAACATTTGAATAAGTATCATGTAGACCCATAAGAAACTGAAATACACAATCACGTTGATATCTATCCAAGAGGGTTTTTGCAGTTCCACAAGTACATATAAGAATCGGATAATAAATTGAAAATTCATCCCAAAGAGTTTTGAGCTTACCATAGTAGATACTTATAGAGTCGGTGTCTTGATTAAGACTGGCTAGGGTTTTCTTTAGTTGGAAAATCCATGGGCCATTCTAATGGGAGAATCGGGTTTAAAGATCAAGCCATATGTCGCGAGCATCATCAACGAATACCACACTCGACTTGATCGAAGAACTGATGGAATTCTGTATCCACAACACCACCATGTCGTTACAACGCTCCTAGAGCTCAAGAAGAGGATCTATGGGGTCGATCGGTTTGGGGATATCTCTAGAGATAAGCCCTAACTTGTTTTTGGCATGAAAGGCCCGTCGCATAGCACGCGACCAAGTAATGTAGTTGTCGGTTGTGAGTAAATCGGTAACTAGAATAACGGCAGGATTATCGCCGTTATCTAGCTGGAAAGGGTTTCTAGGATCGCTCAGGTTGAGGAATCGAGCCATGTCAACGACGCGAGGAGTGTTTGGGTGAGGGTTTAAGTTAGGGTTAGAATGGCCAGAGACGTGGATAAAAGAGGAATCAGCAGGGCTTTCGAGTTGGTCTTCCATGGAGTTGGTGCTTAGGCTCGTGATACCATGTAAGGTAACGCAAATAACAGAGGAAGAAGATGAAAGTAGAGCAACGTATTTGTGAAAGAATATTTTTCATATATCTCGTGTGTACTCTGTACAGTGTATTCCACTAATATAGGTACTGTGTCTAACAAACTAACAGAATCAGTTGCCCAATATTACAATCTGCTTATTACAAATATATTTACCAAGAATAAAGAAATGGTATAAAAAGTAAATAATCAGAAATATAATCAATGAAACTATCCTTTATCTAAACAACATGTAGCTTCCTCCTTATTATGTAATATCTACCCCGTCAGTTTATTTTCTTTATCCACTACACACATCCTGTTTCAAACATGCACCCATTTCGCAACCAATGTTCTCTTTCTCCCTCCCATTATACGACCAACACCTCTATTAGGTTCTCCTCAGCCCTCTTGAAAACGTTGTTTCCAGCCAAATCCCCTCTCTTTTATTCTCTGTGAATTCCTCACCCTAGCAAACAACATCCTAAAGCTTCTTGCACACCACCCCCACGTACCGAGACCACCCCTGCCCAACCTCTTCCTTGCTGCATCTCCACAAACCAACAGCCACAAGTTGCCGTCAGCCCCTCCGTCGCTGCATCTGGACGGACCAAGAGAAAAGGAGGCAACTTACGGCTCAGTTGCACGTCCTTAGCCGCAGCATCAGGCTGTTGCCTTTGGGATCCTCCTAGCCACCACGTTGCTGCCCTCTTCATCCACCCCATTGCTGCCATCTCCTCTCCTTAGCACCTTGCCGCACGTCCATCACCCTCACCAAAATCCGAGCAGGTGGCTCGTAACAAAGCCCCTGTTTTTCTTGCCCAAAACAGAGCAAATTTAAACTCACCACCTCTTCAGTGTAAAGGATATCACAACAGATACAATTGGTCCTGATTCTAAGGGATAACAATCTGCCAGACTTATGGAAACTATCACCCTTAAACATAGAAGAGATCAGTGCAACGGTCACCCATGTATCATGTCCATAATTATAGGAATATTGATTTGTATTTAACGTGCATTCCATATTTACCTTGTATACAATTTATCTATATAAAAGTGAGACTCTGCCCTTGAAAGGGACACAGAGAATTACCATCATCTTTCCTCTTCTTTCATGGTATTAGAGAATTAACGTGACCTCTGTCTTTCTTTCCTTCTTTTTTTTTTCAAATGGCTCCCACTCCTATTACTCCAGTTAGTCTACACAGTCTTGTTACCATCAAGCTTACTAAAGACAATTATTTATTGTGGAAAGCTCAAATTGAACCATATTTACGTGGGCAAGGGCTCTTTGGTTTTGTCAATGGGTCCATAACGCAACCTCCCACTCATATATCCAATCCTGCAGCAGCAACGTCTAATACTGCCCCATCCGAAATTCCCAATCCAGCATATTCTGTTTGGTTTGATCAAGATCAAGTGGTGCTAAGCACTCTTGTCTCCTCTTTGTCCGAAAATATTCTGGCTCAAATGGTGGGGATCTCCACCTCTAGAGAAGTTTGGGTTGCACTAGAAACTATCTTCTCTTCCCATTCCAGAGCCAGTGCCATGCAAACCAGACAACTCCTTTCTGGTATGAAGAAAGGGAACCAATCTATCTCTGATTATTTTCAGAAGATCAAGACTCATGCAGACACTCTAGCAGCCATTGGTGAGCCTCTGTTGTGCCATGAGTTTCAATCCTATCTACTTGGTGGACTTGATTCCACTTATGATGCTATTGTCACTGCCATCATAACTCGGTCAGACCTGATGAGTAGAGAAGATCTGTTCAGCCATCTTCTCAATTTTGAGTTGCGTTTGGAACAACATAACTCTACTATTGAAGCATCCATCGGATCCGTTAACATGGTGACACGTACTGAAGGTTCTCGCTCTCGTGGGGGGAAGCATAATTCCCAGCAGCAGCAGCCTCAGTCTTTCTCTCCACAGCAGCAGTATTCCAACATGCAGCGTACTCCACTGCAGTACTATCAACACAACAATTCTCGGGGTCGCGGACGCGGTGGACGTAATAAAGGAGGTCATGGTCAACAATCCTCCTCTCGGCCCCTCTGCCAAGTCTGTGGTAAAATTGGACATACAGCTATCCAATGTTATCACCGATTCGATCAGGCCTATCAAGGAGCCCCTCCCACCATGGCAGCTTACTTGACTGCTCAGCAATCCACTCCAGATGCGAATTGGTATCCTGACACAGGATCTACCAATCATCTCACCAATGACCTTCAGAACCTCAATATTCATTCGGCCCCTTATACAGGCGGTGAACACATACAAGTTGGTGACGGGACAGGTTTACGCATACAAAATATTGGCTCCTGCACATTGAATACTCCTTCCCACTCATTTTCCTTACCTCATCTTTTACATGTTCCTCATATTCAGAAGAATCTCATATCTGTTAGTCAATTTACTAATGACAATCATGTCTATATTGAGTTTCACTCGTCTTATTTTTTGGTGAAGGACGAAGCCTCCGGGAGAATTCTACTGCACGGCAAGACTAAGGATGGACTCTATTCTTTTCCCTCTGAAGTATCTCCTTCCACCCAAGCACAAGCTTTGACCTGTCAACGCGTTCCTATTGAAATGTGGCACTCTCGAATGGGACATCCATCATACCAAACTATTCAGCGTCTCATTTCCCAGTTTTCTCTTCCAGTTTCAACCAATAAAGTTCCTGGCATTTGTTCCAGCTGTCAACAGGTAAAGAGTCACAGACTTCCTTTCTCTCCGTCTACTTTCTTATCTTCTTCTCCTCTTGAACTTATATTTTCAGATGTTTGGGGTCCTTCCCCTGTTATGTCTACTAGTGGACATAAATTTTATGTGTCATTTGTTGATCACTACAGCAAATATACTTGGCTTTATCCTATTCCAAACAAATCTAATGTGCACAAGGTCTTTTGCTCATTTCAAAAACTTGTTGAACGACAATTCAATAGTAAAATCAAATCTGTCCAAACTGATTGGGGTGGTCAATATCATTCTCTTCATAAATTTTTTGAAGACACCGGTATTCAACATCGTGTCTCTTGTCCTCATACATCTCAACAAAACGGCTCCGTCGAACGCAAACACCGCCATATAGTCGAAACGGGACTCTCCCTTCTCTCTCACAGTTCTGTACCTCTCTCATACTGGGATCATGCCTTTTTAATGGCCACATATCTCATCAATCGACTTCCCACTACGCCCATACGTATGTCTCCTCTTCACAAATTGTTTGGTCGTGATCCTGATTTCTCTCTTCTACGTGTCTTTGGATGTGCGTGTTACCCATTTCTTCGCCCCTTCAATACTCATAAACTTGATTTTCGTTCCAAACAATGTGTCTTCCTGGGTCTCAGCAATATGCATAGAGGGTACAAATGTCTTGACACATTCACTGGCAAAATCATAGTCTCTAGACACGTAGTCTTTGATGAACACGTGTTCCCATTCTCTCAAAATCCAACCACATCCACTCGGTCCCCCTCTCCATCTCCAGACACGACTCAACTACCTCTGCCCCT
This sequence comes from Pterocarya stenoptera, assembly GCA_003123785.1. Classification (NCBI taxonomy): domain Eukaryota; kingdom Viridiplantae; phylum Streptophyta; class Magnoliopsida; order Fagales; family Juglandaceae; genus Pterocarya; species Pterocarya stenoptera. The sequence continues at coordinate 69,787 of QEOT01009064.1, read as the reverse complement.
GCCTCATGCACCCACGTTGCCCAACACCTTCGACAACTCTGAAACGGTGCCGTCTCACTTGTCTTCTTCGCCTCTTGCACCTGCTTCATTGGCCTCGCCCTCTGCATCTACGTCTGCCTCTCATCCTATCTCTTCACCCTCTCTATTCACCTCATCATCACCGAATGCTCCTGAGTCCCCTGCTCCTGCTGTTGCCGTTGAACCTCCCGCAGCTCATCCTCACCCAATGCGGACCCGATCTCAGAATCAAATTGTGAAGCCGAAATCATTCACTGATGGTACAATTCGTTACCCTCTCCCCAAAGCTTTACTCACTGTTTGTTCTGTACCAGAAGCTCCTTCTAGCTTCACTGAGGCCAACAAATATGCTGAATGGAGGTCTGCAATGGATGATGAGTTCTCTGCACTGATGAAAAACGGCACTTGGTCGTTGGTCCCTCCTCGTCCAGGAATGAACGTAGTCGGCTCCATGTGGGTTCTTAAAACTAAGAAGAAGTCTGATGGTAGTCTTGACAGACGAAAGGCCCGCTTGGTGGCTAAGGGATACCATCAACAGCACGGTATCGACTTCGACGACACTTTCAGTCCTGTCGTGAAGCCTACAACCATCCGAATAGTTCTTAGCATTGCAGTGTCTCACAGCTGGGAAATACATCAAATTGACATCCAAAATGCCTTCCTACACGGTCTGTTGGCTGAAGAAGTTTACATGCAACAACCCGTGGGCTATGTGGACTCTAACTTCCCGAATCACGTCTGCAAGCTTCATAAAGCTCTTTACGGTTTGAAGCAAGCGCCTCGTGCCTGGTATTCAAGACTCAGTGATCATCTTCTTACCTTGGGCTTCATCAATTCCAGCTCAGACACGTCTCTTTTCATATATACCAACGGCTCAGTTAAGTTGTTTGTTCTCGTCTATGTTGACGACATTTTGATCACTGGCTCCACTTCGAAGGCTATCTCTCGCCTTATTCAAGATCTCAGTCATGAGTTTGCAGTTAAGGACTTGGGTGACTTAAGCTTCTTCCTCGGTATTGAAGCCTCTAGAACCTCTGCTGGTCTGTTTCTCTCTCAACGACAGTATGTGTTTAATCTTCTCCAGCGCACCAAAATGACAGAAGCGAAGCCTGTATCATCACCCATGTCCTCGTCACAGCAACTATCTTTGTTTGATGGTGCCCCATGTGCAGATCCCTCACAGTATCGTAGTGTTGTTGGCGCTTTACAATATTTGTCACTGACTCGTCCAGACATCTCTTTTGCCGTTAATAAAGTATGTCAGTTCATGCACAAACCAACTGAACTTCACTGGTCGGCTGTGAAACGGATCCTTCGCTATCTGAAGTTCACTATCGATTTTGGGCTCCAGATTCGACCAGGCTCCTCCACTCAGCTTTTCATTTATTGTGACGCTGATTGGGCCGGTTGCCCAGACGACCGCCGCTGCACCTCCGGATATTGTATCTACTTTGGTCCCAACTTGATATCCTAGAGCTCCAAAAAGCAGCCGACTGTTGCCCGCTCTAGTACGGAGGCGGAATATCGCGCTGTTGCTCATGCTACTGCCGAGTCACTTTGGCTTCAGTCTCTACTGCATGAGCTTGGTGTTTTTCTTTCCACAAGACCAGTTGTATGGTGTGACAACATAGGGGCCACTTACCTCACTGCGAATCCGATTTTCCATGCCCGTACAAAACATGTGGAAATAGATTATCACTTTTTCCGGGAGAAGGTCCAAAAAAAGTCACTTGACGTTCGGTTTATATCCAGTAGAGATCAACTGGCTGATGGTCTTACGAAGCCTCTAGTCTCAGCTAGATTTTCACATATGCGAGACAAACTCAACGTCATTCACTGCCCGTTGAGTTTGCAGGGGCGTGTAAAGGATATCACAACAGATACAATTGGTCCTGATTCTAAGGGATAACAATCTGCCAGACTTATGGAAACTATCACCCTTAAACATAGGAGAGATCAGTGCAACGGTCACCCATGTATCATGTCCATAATTATAGGAATATTGATTTGTATTTAACGTGCATTCCATATTTACCTTGTATACAATTTATCTATATAAAAGTGAGACTCTGCCCTTGAAAGGGACACAGAGAATTATCATCATCTTTCCTCTTCTTTCATTCAGCCACCACCCATGCCGAATAATCCACAGAAATTGCCGATAAACCCACGGTAGCCACAGTTCAAACACTTAAGTACCCCGTAAGCCTCCGTACTCCGTCCTCGAGACACCACCGTATACAACACACACAATGCCAACCACCGGGAACCACGTTGAAGTCAGCCCCTGTTTTGCTTCTAAAAAACAGATCAAGTTCTTGCTCAAATCCTCCACCGAGCCACCCCATCGTCGACCTCTCACGGGTTTCTGCACCTTGTTACCGCCACTGTACTCCACTGTCGACCCCGGCCAACCCCTACCATCACCTTTTCTGCACGGGCCAAGGCCCCCCCCCCCACGTACGTTGCATGGTACGTTCTCAGCCCCTCCCCATCTCTAGGACTCTATCTTCTTTTTCTTCACGCTCTGACTCTCTCTCTTGCTCTCTCTCTCTCTCTTCCACAGTGACCTGCCGCCGCTCCCATCCGCGCCGCCGTAGACATCCACCCAGACCACCGATACACAACTTTCAATAAGCATATGCCCTTCCCTGCCCAGCGTTTCCGTTTACGTAGTCGGCCTGTTAGCTTTTATCTTGTGGTGTAATTACGATAGCACCCTTAAATTGTTAAGGCGGGCTTGGGTCCACAAGATTTTGGATCGACTTGTTTATATTTTATTTTATAATAGTCTAAAAACTTTTATATTTACCGAAATTATTTAAGTAATTTAAATTGCTATTAAGTAAAATGTCTTTCAAACTTATTTTCAGGAGTAAACAATAACGGTGTAATTTTACTTTTATAAACACTTTGAATATGATCTGGTTTATTTTTATTAAATAAATTTTGTTGTTTGATTTAGAATATCATGATATAATTATATCATCTAGTATTAAACTTTATAGTTTGATTTTAATAGTAAATAAGTTATAATTTAATATCTTAGTTGGAGAAAGCAAGTGGATATTGATGGATTTTGGAAAATAATGGTATGTTAGGCTTATGAGAATTTTAGGTCTTGAGGTATTAAAATAGGTATTTCAGGTGTAATTACGAAGTAACTATTCAAATTGAAAATTTATTCAAGTTACATGAATTTTTTTATAGGTGACGATTGAATATTGATGGATTTTGGAAAATAATGGTATGTTAGGCTTATGAGAATTTTAGGTCTTGAGGTATTAAAATAGGTATTTCAGGTGTAATTACGAAGTAACTATTCAAATTGAAAATTTATTCAAGTTACATGAATTTTTTTATAGGTGACGATTGATATTCATTTGGCACTGTCGTTAAGATTTTCTGAAATGCTAAAACGCTCAAGTAAGTGGAGTTCTTATGTTAGATTTGCATAACAAGAAATGAACTAAAGTTGGTTTGTAAAAATGTGCATATTATTTTAGAAAGAAAATGTGAAAAACAATCTTAGTATTTGTTTTGCATTCACTCATGAGATATGTATGAAAGAGAAAATAAATACTTTGACATGAATAGTATAGACATGAGCAATATTTGACATGTTTCTGAAATGTGCAAAAGAGCAAATATGATGTCTGTGAATTTTTGTACATGTGATATGAAAATGATTTGGATCTATTTTTGATCAAATGGAAATGATATGAATATGTTCAGCACGTGGTTTGATATGATATAGATATGAAAAACCTTTGGCATACTTATTTGTTTTGATTCTGCTTCTGAGTATGGCTCCTATATGATGATACTGGTTCACGTGATATAGTTGGTACCAACATGATCTTCTTCTTTCATTTTAACACATGCTGCTTTAGACTTCAATTCCTTTTGTTCAATCTTGGATGCTATGCTCCAATACCCCACCTCAAAATGAACATGTACATTAATGATGTTCATCTTGCATAAAATAAGGTGAAATGGGAGAGAACCAAGGGGTTTTGTTAGTATATCTGCCAGCTGCAATCTTGAAGGAATGTGAAATTACTTGATGACTTTTTGCTGTAGTTTTTTTCTGATGAGATGACAGTCTATTTCTATGTGTTTTGTCCTCTCATGCTGAACAGGGTTTGTTGCTATTGATAAGGCTGCTTTGCTGTTTGTATAAAGCATAGTTGGCTACTGGTGATTAATGCCTAAGTCTTGCAAGGCATAAAGAAGCCATTGGATTTCACATGCTGTTGATGCAATGGTCTTGTACTCTGCTTCTGCATATGACCTACTTATTGTGGCTTGCTTCTTATTTTCCATGAAACCAATGAGTTGCCTAGGAAAAGAACAAACCCTGTTACATTTTTTCAAGTGCAATGCACCTTGCCCAGTCACTATCTGAAAAGGCCTTCAATTACAATTCTGATGATGAGGGAAAAAACAATCCCTATCCTATTGTTGCCTTCAGATATCTAAGAACTCGAGTGGCTGCTTGATAATGACTAACTGCTGGCTTGGCAAGGAATTGATTTAAAACCTGAACTGAATAGGTAAGGTCAGGTCTAGTGATTGTTAAGTATAGCAATCTTCCAATCATTCTTTTGTAAGCTGATGGATCATCATACAAGGCAGAATCTGTTCCAGTGAGCTTAAGGTTGGATTCCATTAGAAATGCAGTAGACTTGGCAGCAAGTAGCCCAGTAGCTTGAAGTATATCAAGAGCGTATTTCCTTTGACATATTGAGATTCCATTCTTGGACCTTGCCACTTCCAACCCAAAGAAATATTTGGGTTCTCCCAAGTTTTTAATTGTGAACTTGTCATGTAAAAAATCCTTGAGCAATTGAATTTCTATCAAACTGTCACTAGCCAATAGAACATCATCTACATAAACCAGTATCGCTATGAAAGATGATTCAAACCTCTTGATGAATAAAGAAGAATCTGAATTGCCTTGGACAAAACCATATTGAGGCAAGGCCTTTGACAGTTTTTCAAACCATTGTCGACTTGCTTGTTTTAAGCCATAAAGACTCTTAAGAAGTTTGCAAACTTTGTTTTCCCCATTTTCAGCCATACTAGGAGGTAATTCCATATAAACTTCCTTATGTAAGTCACCATGTAAAAAGGCATTATTTACATCTAGTTGGTGAATATGCCAATTTCTAATTGTAGCTATGGCTAGGATCAATCGCATGGAAGTAACCTTTGCTACTAGAGAAAAAGTGTCAAAAAAATCCAATCCCTCTTGTTGAGTGTAGCCTTTAGCTACCAACCTAGCCTTGTGTCTCTCTATAGTTCCATTTGCTCTATATTTAATTCGAAATACCCACTTGTAGCCTATGGTCTGTTTGTGTTTAGGGAGAGTAACAAGTTTCCAAATCTTATTTAACTCTAAGGCATTTATTTCATTTTGCATAGCAACTTGCCATTTAGGTATGTTACACTCCCAAATTTTGCCTGGGATCGGACGGACATTTGAAACGTCGAAACATGCAACACAAGGTTATCTACCCCCATTCATGACAAGATACAATGTTCCTAACATGCATCTGACATCATGCAAAATTTGTAGCGGATAATATTTTTTTTTCTTTAGCAATACTATACACCAAACTGAAATATCCCAAATACTTAAAACGTACTTCATACATAATGACATACTAAATAACAGAGATCACAACACTAGTCCAAAATAGCTGCGATCAAAAGAGTGCTAGAGATTGAACTCCACAAATACAAGTGATAATCCGAGGTAACTACTTTACTATCATCTAGGTCGTACTGTCACTTAGTCGACCGTTTCCAGTTGGTCGATTCTCGGATCTCCTTCAGATTCTGTAACAAGATCGACCATTCAGGAGGAATGGTAGTTGGGACTACCATAGTGAGATTTGATTACAAATCTCAGCAAGTTAACAAAAAAACCTTCACACAAGTTAATGATGCATGCATGGCAGTAAAAACATGAATGCAGAATCAAAATCATAAATAATCATATCATAACTTGACATATAGCATAACATAATTGACATAACATAAACTAAAACGTGAACTGAACTTGACTTGCTTAAACTAAACTAGACTTAAACTAAGATTTGACTTAACAAGAACTTAATCTGAAACTTGACTTAACATTAACTTAAACTGACTTCTTTACTTAATATGAACTTAGACTTGAATTCTGAAACTTAACTTGACATGAACTTGAACTTCAACTGAAACTTAACTTTTCATGAACTTGAACTGACTTCTTTACTTATCATGAACATGATCTGAGACTTAACATGAACTTGAAATATATTCTTATCTCATGGAATTACCATGATGCTCTCGTCTCGTGGGGTTACCACGATAACGTAGTCTTATCTCATAGGATTACTATGATATCGTATTCTTATCTCATGGGGTTACCATGATTGAGTATTCTTATCTCATGGGGTTACCATGATTGCGTATTCTTATCTCATGGGGTTACCATGATTTAACAATAACCATGAACTAAACAATAACTTAACTGTACGAAGACGTACATGAATATAAGTCGAAAGACATGACATACTTGACAGAAAATATTTTGTAGCATAACATAACATGTGACAGACAATGTTTTTAACATGGCATAACATGTAGCAGTCAACATACTTAACATGACATGCTTGCAATGTATAACAATACGTGACAGAATATCTTATGTAACAGATGAATAACTCATGACAGAATAAATTATATGTAACAAATAAAATTTAATGACTTGGCATGACACATGTTATAACATATATACATACATTGTAATTCTTTTACTTATCACTCATACATATTAAACTGCTAGTAAGTTAAAAGCTAACTTACCTTGATCTTTGCATTTTCTAGACAAAACTCAAACACGATCATGAGAAACTGAAAGTAGTGATTTCTAAAAGTTAAAACTTAATCACTAACAATTAGAAATAAGGAAAAAATGTCATCTTAGAGTAAAATTACCATTTTACCCTCTACATGTGGAAAAATGATCATTTTACTTCTAACTTAAGAATTTTGCATCCTAATTCCAAAAATTCTCAAAATTTACATACTTCATGTAAATTTTATCCTAAGCTCAAATATAAACTCAGAAAAATTTAAAACTAAACACAACTACTGAAACTCTATAGGGCCGAATTTTATATAGGTTATTCCTTTGGTTTTTGTTTCAAACTTGTTTTGATCAACCTCTTTATTCATGACTTATAAAGATGTGAGTTTCAAATAAAAACATCACATGGTTTAAAAAGATGTCCTAAAACAGATCCAAACTTCAAACTCAAGATCACATGATTAAAAATCAATCAAAACATAAATTTAGCCAAGAACATCATCACTTTGGCCTAACCAAATATCTCCTTACATAAAATTTCATATATTCAAAACTAACATCAAATATAGTCAAAATAACATTCTAACATGTATATAAGAGGCTTAGGATCCTCAAATAAAAATATCAAAGCCATTGGATTAGGATTAAACCATAAAAGATTTAAACTTTCTCAAAACAGAAACTGTTTTTCCTCTTCCAGTTTCTAAGTTTCTAGATCTAACAAAATCTTTTACTAAAACTTTTAATCATGCAACAAATCCTCAACAAATAATCATATACACATGTAAACAGTACTCCATAAACATTTCGGACCAAGATCTATCCATTAGCTCATAATGGAGCAAATAAGATATCCACGTAAAATAGACTCAACAATTAACAACCTTCATGAAGGAAACTTTGTGAGAAAACACTTACAAAAGCTTCGAATAAGGCGTGCAACAGAGATCAGAAAAATTGCTCGAGAGAGTCTTTTGTGTTCTATCAAGAAAAAGTGTAAGGGAGGGCTGCTTTTCGTGGGAAGTGGACAGGAGAGCCTATTGCACAAGTTATGAAAAGTGATAGGACTGAAATTGAGTTTGAGTGTTAGCCTTTTCTTCCCATTACAATAAACAAAAATCAGCCCAAGATCTTTTCTCAAGGTGGAGTGCAAAAATGAAAGAGTGAGGTGGCCCTTTAGATTTTTTCTTCAAAACCTTCTAGACCCTCTTTTGGAAAGATCTAGTCAGCTAAGTGGGGATGCAAAATTTAGCCAACTAGATTCATGGGCCTTAAACGGCCTAAATCGAATGGGCCTCAATTTTGGGGTTTAAAGAGGGTTTGGGTTGCTATCAAACTCAAATCCAAAATCACTTGGCCCAAACAATTTTTCAAGGTTAACAAGGTTGGATAATGATGTTCTAATACAAATTCAAGGATTAATGGCATGTGGAAGTATTTTAATCAAGCGATTAAACACAATGCTAGAAACTGATTCATTTAGATTTTGGAGGTCAACTTTATGGTTTCGATAAAACCGTTTAGGATTTCAATTTTAACCATGTTTTTGGGTTCTCAGTTGGATTCCAACCATATAGGATTTCACTAGGGTGAAAATCCTCTTTGGTTTGGCACAATTTGATTGGTCGGATGGAATAAGGTTTTTGCTTAGGTGGCATGATCTCATACCTTGATTCGTTCAAATCCATCAAACGTTCCTCATGGTGTCAAGTTTCTAATACTATTCACTATGTGTGGTTAAGATCTTGTCAAGTGTCCAAATAAAACTTCTCTAATCTAATTTGGACATTCCACACTATGATTTTGAAACACTGCAGTTGGTGCGTGTACAAGGTTACTATTCACTCCAGAAAATTTAATCATAAACTTAGCACTAAAAATTCTTAAATATTCATGTTAACCTACAATGAAAATCGTTTACCGGAATTCAACCTCAAAGTATCCCTAAAAATAATTTCATAGTTTCAAACAGGCGTTTCGTCCGAAAATATGAAAATAGACTTATTGTCTCCTAAAATCCTAAATAATCAACTGAGCCTAATGGCGCAGACCATAATGCATTCTAACACTTATAACTACCTCAAAGAATTAGAATCGCACTTCTGGCACCATAGTGAGTGATAACACAGACTATGTTGACAAACTAAAACCTATGCGATTGGTCAATTCATGAAATCTTACGAAGTTTTCAGGAGGTTCCGAAAGCCAATAGAAATTTCACCGTTGAATTTCTAGTGGGCTGTTACAATTTGGATAGCTTGGTTAAAGGTTTTGGGTTCTTGAGAGGCTGAAACTGATGCTAAAAATGCTCTATGAGATGAAGACAGTCTACTTGTAGATATAAAGTCAAAGATGGGATAGAGATTAGCTTTGTTATGAGGACAATCAACATGAGGAGATGAAGAGTTTGCATTTGTAATATTTTGGACAGAACCACAAAAATAATCCTGCAAGTATATAGGTTTTTGTTTAATTCTTGATGACCTTTTGAGTTGTTGCGAATGATCAACATTTTGAGGATGTTGATCACTAGATGATTCAGTATTTAAAATTGATTCAATGAAAGAAGAGTTTGGTTCTGGCATAGCATTTCGAACATTTGGTTCAATATGTTTCAGTGTTTGTCATTTGTTCAATTTGTGGATTTGATTCACTGGAAGATGGATTTGAAAGATTTTCAAAAAAATGAAAAGAAAATTATGAAGCAGAAGTATTTGGTGGAAATAAAAAAGAATTAGTTTCAGAATTAGATGGAAGAGCTTTAAAAGGAAAATTGCTTTCATAGAATATTACATTTCTTGAAATGAATATTCTGTTTGTGTTTAGATCTAGCAATTTATATCCTTTGATATCAGGGGGATTACTAAGAACAAGCACTTTGAAGCTCTTAAATCAAATTTATGTCTGTGATTTAAAAGTGTTGATGCAAATCAAAGACATCCAAATACTTTTAGATGAGAAAGATTAGGAGTTTTATGGAAGAGCATTTCGAACGGTGTTTTATTTTTAAGGAGATGAGTAGGTAATCTGTTTAAGATGTGTGCTGCTGTCAACACACAATCACTCTAAAAAGTTAAAAGGATGTTTGCTTGACACATTAGGACTCGAGCAGTGTTTAGTAGGTGTTGATGTTTCCTCTCCACAACACCACTTTGTTGTGGAGTTTCCACACAACTTCTTTGGTGTATTATGCCATTATCATGATAGAATTGAGTGAGAAGAAATTCGGACCCATTTTCTGACCTTATAATTTTGATAGAAACACTAAATTGTGTTTCCACCATTTTACAGAATATTTTTAAGATGGAGGAAACTTCAGACTTTGCTTTGAGCATATATACCCAAACACAACATGTGAAATCATCAAATATTGTAAGGAAAAATCTGAAGCCAGAATAAGAGACAACACCAAAAGGGCCCCATATATCACAATGTATCAAATCAAACATATTATTTGAATATGTTTGGGAAACAGGGAAAGAAAGCTTTCTTTGCTTTGCAAAGTGACATGTATCATAAACATTATTTGAATCAACAGATATGGAATGTTCTAATTGTCTAAGAAAAGTTAATCTTGAAGCAGAAACATGACCTAATATGTTATGCCAGATATCTAAGTGACTTTGTGTAATGGCTAAAGCAAAAGGTAAAGAATTAAACTTATTCTTTTTGCGGGTAGTAGCTTGTTTGAAGTGATAAGTCCATGTTTTTCATGAGCCATGTAAAAGGCAGTAAGAATCAAAGAAAGAAACAGCAATATAGGTATCTTTGGTTAGTTTTGAAACAAAAATCAAATTGAAAGAAAAGCTAGGAACACATAACACATTATTCAAAGATAATGTGTCAGAAGGACAAATGGTACCAATGTAATTGGCAGGAACTAAATGACCATTAGGTAGCTTACTGAGAGTATTAATATGTTTAGGTGTAAAGGAATACGAAAGAGGTGAACAGATCATATGATCTATTGCACCAGTATCTAATATCCATGAAATTTCAGGCTCTAAGACTGAAGAAATAGAAAAACAAGAAGAGCTTAGAAGGTTACCAGAAGTGAGAAGTGGCAAGATTCACAGTTGGTGTGGGATTTGTTTGAGTTGGTGTAGTATTCGAATTAGCAAGTGCTAGAAGTTTGTTAAATTCCTCATGAGTTAAAGAAAACTTTTGTTTCTCGTTACTGTTGGAGGTGTAGACCTCTTCATTAGAAATGGCTGCATTTGTAGTAGGTGGATGGCACTTTCCTTTAGGTCCAGTCCAACCAGAGGGATAGCCATGCAACTGGAAACATTTCTCTACAGTGTGTCTATTGTATCCACAGTGAGTGTAGTATAGAGAGGATTTATTCTGCTTGTCTTTTGAGAATTTAGGCTGCTGATTAGTTTGCTTTACCAACAAAAGTGTGAGTTTCAGGTTCAACAGAATTATGCAACTATCTTTGACTTTCTTCTTGAATCAGCAAGGAAAATGCTTTTGCCATTCTGGGCAATGTAGAACACAGAAGTAATTGACTTCTAATTGAAGCATAAGAGTCGTTTAAACCAACCATGAACTTTAAGACATAGTTAGACTATTGTCTCATTAGCAAAAAGTCAAACAGGTTGCAGGTACATGAGGCCATCTTCTCCCAACTACAAGTTGGAAATGGTCTGTAATTGAGATATTCATCCCATAGTGTCTTGAACGAACTGAAGTACTCAGTGATTGTCAAAGAACCTTGAGTAATGGAACTTAGAGATTTTTCAAGATGAAAAACTCTAAGACCATCACTTCTCAAATATCTGGTTTTCAATTCATTCCATAGATCGACAGCAGAGGCCACATAAAGTAGGCTATTTCTTATTTCGTTCGATATAGAATTCATTAGCCAAGAAAGTACCAAATTATTGGCTCACAGCCAAGCAGTGTAAAGAATACGTTGATCAGCAGGAGGAGTAAGAATCGATCCATCGATGAATGTGACTTTGTTCTTGACAATTAACGCAATGGTAATCGATTGACTCCACGTGATGTAATTATCACCAGCAAATATTTTCGAAACAAGCTCCAGGATTATCACTTGGATACAAATACTATGGACTAGAAGAATCATCCAAAGGATTTCGACGAGAATTAGAGGAGTGAACAGAGAGATCATCATCAGAAGAACTCATTTCTGAAAATTTCCAAGAAATGCAAGAGAAATTTCTAGAGATTACAAAGATTTCGGAGCAAAAACTTTGTAATCATAGCAAGAATGTAAAGTTGCAGAAGTAGAGAATGTTCTCAATCTGATTCCATGTTAAGTTTTAGATGAAGACATGAATCAAGCTTGAAAATGGAACTCGAGATAGAGTAGAGAGACTTGGAAACTAAGAAAAATGATTTTATGAAATTGACTGAACGAATTAATTACAAAAGAGGGCTTTGTATTTATATACAAGTACCAGAAGAAAATAAACTAACTAACTGACTAACTAACTCTCTTCTTCTTTCATTTTAACATGTGCTGCTTTAGACTTCAATTCCATTTGTTCAATCTTGGATGCTATGCTCCAACACCATTTTAGAACTTCAATAGCAAATTGAAAGGATCAAAATATGAATTGGGTCCTTGAATTATGAATTATGTCCTTGAATAGTGTCAGATTGCAATTTTTGGTTGATGATTTAGAATTTCTCTTGTATGTCTGCTGTGATAAATAACAGAGTACACCATTTTCAGACCTCTAAAACAAGAAAAAATGGAGACACATGAAACTGCATGATGCATTTGGTTATCGTAATATGGAGTCATGCATATATCACTTGTTTCGAGATCAATTATATTATATGGTATCGATTTATATATATTTGTTTATCATAAACTCACTAATGTGATCTTAATATTTTTAGCTGCGGTTAGAGGACATGGAGGTGCAAATCATTCCATTTGAGGAAGGGAAAAATCAATTTGTTGTTGTTGACAACTTGACAAGGGTGATTTTGCCACCTTTTGGAGCTGAACCGGAAGAGATGTTAACTTTGAGTGACAAAAAATGTAAAAATTGTTGACGCAACCTGTACATGGTGGATAAGCAGGACTCTATATTTCCTTACTATTTATAATTTTCATAGAGACTTTGAGAAGAATGTTGGCTGGTGTTGATATTGGGCATTATCATCTGGTATCACCTTTACAATTTAGCTCAGGAATAGGAAGTAAATTTGATTTAATTAATCTTTGATTGGAAGGTGGGTTTCAGATAGAATCTCGTGGACCCCTTTCAAGAACAAGATGTTTGAGGATCTTCTAGTCTTTTCGAGTTCGGGCAGAGAAACTAGGATTATAAATATTATGCCCCAGTAGCTACAACACGATCATCTGAATCCAAATGGAAGAATGCACCCTTATTTATGCTTCTAAGATGGAGCAGGTTCTAGATTTCTCTTCTCCCCCTACCTTAGCTCTTCCTTTGTCATCATTCTCACCTTTTCCATCTCATCCTTCTCCAGCATTACCTCTTGTAAACGTTGTGCTTTGTATGCCTTTGGGCCAGGCTACAGCAACTCAGATCTTTAGAACTTGCCCTGCGAAAATAGAGAAGAAGGCAACTGTGAGATGGTGGCTTTGGGGCAAGGGAGTCTTTGATGCCAAAGTCAGTAAAATCTTATAGAAGTTTGTAAATAAGTAAGAGAGTCTAGGGATCAAAGAAAGTTTCTTGTACCAGGGAGTTGTTATTTATGCCAGGATTCTGGGGAGATAGATCGTGTCTGCCCCCATGGAGTTTGTGCCCTTTGTACTATTCATTTGATCAGAGTCCTTTAATGCGATGTGGCTTTGCGATGACGTCATTAATCTGGCGTGTAGCTCGAGTAGTGGTGCCATTAGCTCTGGTAGTGGTGCCATTAATGTAGTGTCAATGTCTCCATGTCAGAGGATCCAGGGTCCCCCTTACTTCCCACCCTTTTACGCGGACAGGTACTTAAGGGTTGGACACTGTTCGAGGGGTCTCCTGGTCGGTGAGTCCCATGACTCCCATCCCCTTGCAGTACACTTCCTCATCGAAGTTGCATCTGGGGAAGTCTACCCATGGGCCAGGCGGAAGAGTCTACTTGTTCTTGGTTGGGCATTCGCTTCTTGTTCCCTTTGTTGCCCTTCTCAGGCCCATTAAGACAGAGGAGGGAAAAATCCCTTACAATTATGCTGCTAATTCTCAACAGGGATTTAAGGGAAAAATCCCTTAAATCCACCTTCTCGTTGAGGTCGGGGTACCTCTACTGATGTGTACACAGCTCTAAAGTTTGAGGTGGTTCCTCGTCGCTTGGATATCTTGATGTCATTTCCATTTCCACTTTTGTTGGCGTATTTCTCAATAAATTTGTTGGCGTCTTTTCAGTTGTATCAGTATCGAGGGTATCAAGCGGCTCTTCGTCTTCATGTCACTTTATGGTGCTTATTTTCCAGGATTCGAAGCTTCTCATACCTCTCCCTTCGACCACGAGGCGTGAGAGATTAACCACTGCCTTCCTCTTATATAAATGTGATTTAGATTAGGGTCTTCTTTCCTTTCATCGCACTCTAATCCCTTTGTCAACCTTAATCTCTTAACTCTCCCTGCTTTTCACTTATACTCTTTTCTCTTTTCTCTGCTACATTCTACTTCTTCATCAATGGCCTCAGAGAAATTCACTCATCCCACAGCTTTTGGTGGGGGAGACGCTCTATAGGTTGGCAATGTCGAGCCATCTATCTGGGACATCACTTGGCATTCCAATGTCCAAGCAGCGACGTTGACATCTCTAGCCCATACTTACCAGGTGCTGGAATCGGTGGACGTTGAGGTCCCTAGTCCACACAAGGGTCGCTCTTCCCGAGTTGCACTATTTCCTTCTATGTTTTAGTGTGGCTTGAGGCTTCCTTTCCCTTGCCCCATCCATGATTTGCTGGATCGTCTTGGCCTAGCCCCGTCCCAACTTCACCTAAATGCTTGGAGGCTCCTGATTTGCTGTAATATCATCTGGCAACAAGCCTTGCTAGAGGTGGACCTGGAGCAGGTTGACCTAACTAGACGTGATTTCCTCCTTACTCACTAGGTGTTGCGGATGGTGAATGAGTGGTCTCCAAAGTTCTTTTTCGTGTCTTGTCGCGGATGGGAGTTCCAAGTGTGTTAGGTGAACCGTCAAGAGTTCCAGACTCAGACTGACTGGGAAAGGGTTTCGGAAGATAAGGCGGTGCATCCGATGGCTACTCAACCTCTCTCAAGAACCCAGATTATAAGGAGGAATGCCACAAAGATTGTGATTTGCCTTTGATAAATTCAAAAGTTCATTCAAGAATAAGAGGAGGTAAACTCAACTCACAATGAATAAATTCATCAAATTTCATAAATTTGTTAAAATGCGGCTACAAAGAGTATTTAAACCA
Organism: Pterocarya stenoptera; assembly: GCA_003123785.1. Taxonomy (NCBI): domain Eukaryota; kingdom Viridiplantae; phylum Streptophyta; class Magnoliopsida; order Fagales; family Juglandaceae; genus Pterocarya; species Pterocarya stenoptera. Next base: position 54,524 of record QEOT01009064.1, on the reverse strand, counting down.
AAACCTAAATAAAACCCTAGCCAAAATAAAACATTTTCTTCCAAAAATACCCTTGGATGAATAGCGTCGCAGTTACAGTAACTTGGCTACGATACTTCTTTAAACCCTAGTTCCTAAAAAGTAACTCTCCAAATAAGCCCTTGGTCAAAATACAAGGCCTTTCAAAAAATCTTAATTCATAAGAAATAAGACATATGTGGGCTGGATGCACATGTCTATTCATGTTTGAGTGGTTTGAATAGGGAAATAGCCAATGTAGTTGAATTACAACATTATATGGAGATAGAGGATATAGTGCACATGGCTATGAAGATGGAGAGGTAGTTAAAGAGAAAATGGACAACAAGGTACACTTTGATTTCTAGCACTACTTGGAAATCAAAGTGGGATAGGCATGATCCAGCTGAAGCAAAGAGAAAGACCGAAACATCTAAGGGAAACGATGAGGGACCTAGCAACAAACCGAAGGTAGAATCTCTATCTTCAAAGAATAGAGATATTAAATGCTTTAAATGTTTGGGTTTAGGGCACATCACTTCTCAATGTTCAAACAAGTGGGTGATGAATTATGCATGACAATTGGGAGGTGATGACTGAGAGTGAGGATGATAGTGATCAGATGCCCGAGTTGGTTGTTGCTAGTGGTGAGTCTCTTATTGCCAGGAGTGCTCTCAATACACACTTTAAGGTGGATGATGTAGAGCAACAGTGAGAGAACATTTTCCATACTAGATGCCACATCAACAACAATGTATGTAGTATGATCATTGATGGGGGAAGTTGTACTAATGTGGTAGCACTACTTTGGTTGAGAAATTGAATTTACCAACCTTAAAACACTCTAGACCATACAACTTACAGTGGTTGAATGATTTTAGAGAGGCTAAGGTGGATAGATAAGTGTTGCTACAAATTCTTTAGAGGAAGGATAGGCCTTACTTGATGGTTTACGCTTAGCTAAACATCTGGGTCTTACAAATATTGCGATAGAATCTAATTCTAAAGTGGTAGTACAATGGATCCGAAAGGGTGTTTGCAATTTTTGGTATATGTGGGATTTTTGGGAAGAAGTACAAAGTTTGCTAAGGCTGTCAAGAGGCTCTATTTGTCATATTTATAGAGAAGAAAATATGGTGGCGGAATTGTTAGCCAAGGAGGGTGCGAAGAATGTTGATAGGATTATCATGGGTGCTAATTTTGGATCTGGTAAAATTTGAGGCCTATTACGTATGGATCGTTGAGAATTACCTTATTTACATTCATAATTCATTGTAATTTTTTCATTGGTTTATTGGTTATTGGTTCTTATTTGATAGGCACAAGGGATGGGTTTATATGTTATTTTTTTGTAAACCCTTGTGTTCTTTGGTCTACCACAGTATTCCTCCGCCATAGGTTAGGGCTTTTAATAAAACTGGGGAGGGGCCACTCTTGGACAGGTGGTCACCAACTCTTTAAAAAAAAAAAGATAGATAAGTGTTAGTCACTTTTTCAATTGGGAAGTATTAGGATGAGGTGTTTTGTGATGTTGTGCCTATACATGCTGGCCATATTTTGCTGGGGAAGTCGTGGCAGTATAATAGGAGGGTGACACATGATGGGTTCAAGAACATGTACAACTTTGTAATGGAGGGTAAATCAATCAAGCTTGCTCCTTTAACTCCAAGATAGGTCCATATGGATCAACTGAAACTGAAAAGTGAGGTTGCTCAAAAAAGAAAGAGTGAAAATGAGAGTGATAAAAAAAGAAAGAGTGAAAATGATTGTGATAAAAAAAAGACAGAGTGAAAAAGAGATTGTGCAAAAAAGAAAGAGTGAGAGTGAAAATGAGCAAAAAGGAAAGAGCGAAAAAGAAAGAGAGCCTACAGCGAGAAAAGGAAAGACAAAAGTGAGTTTCTATGCAAGAGAGAGTGAGGTTAAGAGGGCTTTCTTAGCAGATCGCCTTATGATTTTTCTTGTCTATAAAGAGTCTTATCTTAATTTTGATAAAACTAATCAGTCTCTTCCTAGTTTGGCTGCTTCTTTGTTGTAGGAGTTTGAGGATATATTCCCATAGGAGCTGCCAAATGAGTTGCCACCCATTAGAGGCATTAAGCATCAGATTGATTTTGTGCCTGGAGCTGGTACTCCAAACCGACCAGCCTATAGGAGTAATCCAGAGGAGATGAAGGAGCTTTAAAGGCAAGTTGTGGATTTGATGAGTAAGGGATATGTGAAGAAGAGCATGAGTCCATGTGCAGTACCAGTGCTACTAGTGCCAAAGAAGGATGAGACATGGAGGATGTGCGTTGATTGCAGGGTGGTCAACAATATGACGGTAAAGTATCACCATCTCATTCCTAGATTAGATGATATGCTTGATGAATTTCATGACTCATATATTTTCAGTAAAATTGATCTTAAAAGTGAGTACCATCAAATTAGAATAAAAGAGGGTGATGAATGAAAAACTGCTTTTAAGGCTAAGTATAAGCTTTATGAATGGTTGGTTATGCCATTTGGACTTACAATGCGCCTAGTACTTTCATGAGATTAATGAACCATGTCCTACGTGCGTTCATAGGCAAGTTTGTGGTTGTGTACTTTGATGATATCCTAGTGTACAGCAAGGACTTAAATGAACATATTGAGCATTTGAGATATGTGTTTGATGTGTTGAGATGTGAAAAGTTGTATGCTAATTTCAAGAAATGTACCTTTTGCATGGGCAAAGTTGTTTTCTTGGTTATGTTGTTAGTACACAAGGTATTGAGGTGAATGAAGAGAAAGTCAAGGCCATCAATGAGTGACCAACACCAAAGAGCATCACTGAGGTAAGAAGCTTTCATGGCTTATCTAGCTTTTATCGGCATTTTGTTAAAGACTTTAGCACCATTGCTGCACCACTCATCGAGGTAATTAAAAAGAATGTCGGGTTTCATTGGGGGGCTGATCAAGAGAATGCTTTCACCACTATTAAAGAAATGTTGTGCTCTGCACCTGTGTTCTCATTACCTATTTTAACAAAACTTTTGAGATTGAATGTGATGACTCAAAAATAGGAATTAGAGCAGTTTTGATGCAAGATAGGTGGCCCATAGCCTTCTTTAGCAAGAATCTAAGTAGGGCGTCCCTGAAGTACCCTAATTATGACAAAAAGCTTTATACTTTTGTTCGTGCATTAGAGACTTGGCAGCACTACCTGTAACATCCCGTTCTAGGAGGTCCAAAGAGTTAATTCTTGTAACCTAAAACCATCTCTCATCACATGTTTATATACTCCAAAATTCCCAAAAAGTACAAATCCATTTATTCAAACCAAATATATATGTTCCTCCACCAAGACACCAAATAAATAATTCAATGAAATAATTTTAAAAACCCATAAAGATTTAGAAATATCCATAACTCCAAATATCGAATAACATAAAATCATCAACCTACTAAATAAGACTCTCAAATAAAAACTTGTACCCTCTGGCACTTATTCCTCTATGATCATCAAACCATGCTAATACTTCATACTCTTGACTTCCAGTCCAGGCATCAAAATTATCTAAAAAATATTATGAAAATAAGAGGTGAGTTATCAACAACTTAGTAAGCAGAGAACATATACTAGTAAGTAAACACGAAAATTTATAGAGTTCGAAATGCAGAAGAAAGCATTTACTTTTTCAGAATGCAGAATCAGAAACATTTGTTTTCAGAATGCAAAATCAAAACATGTTATCAAAAATATAAGAGCAAAACTTTCAGAAACATTTTTATTCTAAAATCCTTTGGCATATCAAAATCTGAAACCTCATCTTCATCATATCAGAGCATCGCAATGGGACATATACCATGTTTAACTCCCCGTGGTAGAGTTATAAACCACCATTATAATCTGTGGAAGGGCCGTATCCACTATTATTACCAGTAGCTGAGCCATATACCATGTTTAACCCCTGTGGTAGGGTTATAAACCATAATTCTAACCTGTGGAAATGCCGTATCCACTATTATAACCCGTAATTGGGTCGTATCTACTATTATAATTCATGGTTAGGTCGTATCCACTATTATTACCCGTGGTTGGACTGTATCCACTATTATCACCCGTGGTTGGGCTGTATCCACTATTATAAGTTGTGGTTAGGCCGTATGCCACTATTATCACCCGTGGCTGGTTTGTAACAGAAACCAAATAGAATATCAGAAACAGACTTAATCCGAATATAAAATCAGAATCTCATGCCAAGGTTTTCAGGTGCCACAACATATCCAATAGAGTACTGAACAAATTCAGATCTTTTTACATATTCAAAAATAGTTTTAGAACATTTTCGCATCACATGTATAAATTTTCATAAATTTCATATACACTCTTTTTGCATAGTTCAAAAACAGAATGCACAAAATTAGCTCATGTCTATACTAGTCATGACAAAATATTTTCTCTTATACAGCTTTCATGCATATGTAGAACACATATCTAAGGTTGGTTTCATATTTCATTTCAAAACAAACATGCATATTTTTAAAATCAACCTCGTTTCATCTTCTTTTTATGTAAAGTCTAGCATAAGAATCCCGTTTACCTGAACTTCTTAACTATTAGAATTTCTCCACAACAGTACTGAACAAAAATCAATCGTCACCTTTATTTATTTTCTTTGTTTGCAGGGAAGACCCAGGTCGTGTGATGGAGGCTGACCGTGGGAGGCATCTGCGAGGTGGCTGAGACATAGGCGGGATTGGGCGGCTGCGCACCTGAGCTTGAGGTGGCGTGTGGCGGACCAATGGGCAGGGCGGAGGTTGACGGTGCTGATCTCAGTGGCTGGGTAGTGATATTATTTGTGGTTAAGGCAACCGGCATTGAGGAGTTGCTGTATGTGGATTGCTCTATTTTTGGTTGTGAAAAACAAAGGCTCACCGTGTGACTGCAGGTGACTTGGTGGCTTTCTTACCCGGTGGTTACAAGGCTGGGTATGGGGGTTCGCCAGAGGTTGTGGGTTGGTTGTGAAGGAGCTTTGGAAGTGGCAGGAGGTTCACGGTGGTCTGGCTTACGGTTTCTGCAAGGGTGCACCTTCTACGGTTGGCAGTTATGTTGGTTTGGGCTTTTGTGAGGGTGTTGGATGGCGAACGGGGGTGCAAGGATGACTTCGTGTGTGGTTGTGCTAGTAAGTATTGGGAGGCAGCGACAAAGACTGCATGGAGGTTGTGGAGGGTTGCGGCTTCAGCGCACGAGAGGGATGGGGAAGGAGACAACAATGCTACTCTTGGGTTTTCTTCAGGCACAAAGGATTAAATATATAGGCCAACGAAAAACAAAAACAAACCTTAGAAGGGTGAGTGAGTGATGTGCATGCAGGTGTATAAGGTGTATTTATATATGTGATTGAGGACCAAACGAAAACGGAAAAGAGACGTGCACATGCATGGGAGTAGAGTCGTGCGGGGTGGGGAAAACTAATCATAAACTGATAGTTGGTTTTCATGATTTAAAACAAATGGGTGTGGGCCTTTGGTTTTTGGTCGTACGAGGTTTGGGCTGTTTCAGTGAATTTTAGGCCTCGACTCAATCTCTAAAAATAATACTTAAAAAAAATTAACTGGGCTCTTCCTACATATAAGTCCAAAAACAAAAATTTTAGAAAGACGACTTGTTACTGGACCCAGATGTTACATCTGTGGCCTAGGGAATTTGTAATCTACATTGATCATGAATCATTGAAGCATCACAAGGGTCAAGATAAGTTGAATAAAATGCATGCTAGATGGATGGAATACATTAAGACATTTCCATATGTCATTCGTTACAAGCAAGGTAAGGAGGACATTGTTGTTGATGCTTTATCTCGAAGGTATGTACTTCTTACTTCTATGAGTGCTAAAATGCTTGGGTTTGAATATGTAAAAGACATGTATGCCGATGACGCTAACTTTTCTAATGTGTATATGGCATGTGATAAGGTGACATTTGGTAAGTTTTACAAACATGATGGTTATTTGTTTAAAGAAAGCAAATTTTGTGTACTAAGTTATTCTGTGCGTGAGTTATTGGTGCGTGACGCACATAGTGGGGGATTAATGGGACACTTTGGTGTCAAGAAAACTTTTTGCATGAATATTTTTTTTTTTTTGCATGAACATTTTTTCTTTTTTTTTGGTCTAAGATGAAGAGAGATGTCAATCGCATTTGTGTCAGGTGCTTTACATGTAGAAATGCCAAATCTAAGGTTTTGCCACATGGGTTGTATACACTCTTACCCGTTCCTAGTGAGCTATGGGTAGACATATCTATGGACTTTGTTTAGGGACTGCTTAGGACAAAAAGGGGTAGAGATTCTATTTTTGTGGCTGTAGATAGATTTAGTAAGATGGCACATTTCATTGCATGCCATAAAACAGATAATGCCACAAACATAGCTGACTTGTTTTTCAGGTAGATAGTGCGACTCCATGTTGTACCTAGGAGTATTACTTCTGATAGGGATGTTAAATTCCTTAGCTACTTTTGGAAGGTGTTGTGAGGGAAATTGGGTACTAAGCTCGTATATTTAAATACTTGTGATCCGCAAACTGATGGTCAGACTGAAGTAGTTAATAGGACTTTAACTCAGTTTTTACGCACTGTTGTTCATAAGAATTTAAAAACTTGGGAGGATTGTTTGCCATTTATAAAGGTTGCATATAATAGGACCGTGCATACTACTACTTCATATTCTCCTTTTGAAATTGTTTATTGTTTTATTCTACTTACTCCTTTAGATTTGATATCTTTACCTGTTGATGGTAGGTGTAGCTTGGATGGACAAAAGAAGGCGGAGTTGATGAAGTCACTTCATGAGAGGGTACGGCTTCAAATTGCCCAAAAGAATGAAAGGGTTGCTTCCCAAGCCAATAAAGGGCGAAGGCATGTCATCTTTGAACCAGGAGATTGAGTTTGGGTTTACATAAGCAAAGAAAGATTCTCAGCCTATAGAAAGACTAAGTTGCATTCTCAAGGTGATGGACCATTCCAAATTCTTGAGAAAATTAATAACAATGCATATAAAGTGGGCCTTTTAGATGAGTATAATGTTTCTGCTACTTTCAATGTTTTTGATCTTTCTCCTTTTGATGTAGGTGAAGATTCAATGTCAAATCCTTTTGAGAAGAGGGGGAATGATGGGAACCAAGGTGGGCCTAGTCTTAAAGATCTTTTGCAAGTTCCAGATGGGCCAATTACAAGATCAAGAGCCAAGAAGATCAAGGAAGCAATGCAAGGATTGGTGCAATCCACTTGGGATGAACCAGTTTTGATCCACTTGACACAAGCTGTGAAAGACATGACTTAGAGTTATTGTTTAGGCCTACTGTTATTGAAGGCTTTCAATTTGTTAAATAAATTATTTTATGAGTTTAGAATAAGTGGGCTTGAGGATACTTGGCCCACATATGTCTTATTTATTATGAACTAGGGTTTTTGGGAAGGCCTTGTATTTTGGCCAAGGGCTTATTTGGAAAGTTACTTTTTAGGAATTAGGGTTTAAAGAAGTAATGTAGTTAAGTTACTGTAGCCGTGGTACTGTAGTCGCGATACTATTCATCCAAGTGTATTTTTGGAAGAAAGGGCCTTATTTTGACTAGGGTTTTAATTAGGTTTTGGTTTAAATACTCTTTGTAGCCTCATTTTAACAAGTTTATGGAATTTGATGAATTTATTCATTGTGAGTTGAGTTTATCTGCTCTTGTTCTTGAATGAATTTTTGAACTTATCAAAGGCAAATCATAAACTTTGTGGCGTTCGTCCTTGTAATCTGGGTTCTTGAGATAGGTTCTTCAATGGGTTTATATTTTAATATAATCTAGGTTCTTGAAACGAGTTCTAAACGGGTCTAGATTTTCCATCCATTGAGTCGATTTTTTTACTCTCTTGGATGAGTTTTCAAATTGATTGTGGGTTCAAGGAATTCCATTCTTGCAGGTTCATATCACTACTCCTACTGAGTCGCGGCATATCGCTATCATTTGGGAGTTGGTGAAGAAGAATTCCAACAACATCTTCTTGTAAGCCCTTCTTTCGAGGAGGGCCTAAGGGTTTTTTTGCCTCCCTTCAGCCACGTTCCTTTTGGCGATAGGGTGATTGTTGCCTGGCCACCGGTCACTCCTGCCCAAAAGCCCCCCTAGGATCCTTCTCCATGGAACAAGGGTAAGAAACCTCTCTTGGAGGGGGCCGGGGTCAACAGAGGGCCTCTTTCTAAAGCCCTGCACCCTGATGGGCAATTGTAGGCTATGCTTGAGGCCCATCGTCCCCGTTGTCCAGGTGACGACTGTGGAAGCGTCCCGTTGTTTAGTTGTCATGGAGGTGCTGGTTGAATCTTTTCCTTTGAAGGCCTTGGACCCATCGATGAGAGGCCCTTCTACTGAGGTTCCTGTGATGTCTTCCTTGCCAACTGGTGTCTGTGATGTGCTCCAGGGAGTCTTGGTGGTCAAGATCCCTCGACGGGCCTTCTTGGGGGGGGGCGGGGAGTCCAGGAGTCTCCTACCTTTCTTCTGCACATTCAACTGCCAACAGTTGCTCCTTAGAAAGAGAGGTCTAGATGATGCCTTCAACTGTTGTCGTGGGATAGCATGATCTAATGTCTGTGGCAGGTAGGGAGGAGCTCGAGTCGCTTGGAGGCTTGGACCCCAAGATGGAAAGGGGGGCAGCTGCTACCTCTAGTAATCGACCAAGCGGAAGGTTGTTTCCTTCTGGATGTTGAAGTCGGCTCAGGTTCGGGGGGTTCATGCAGAGATCCACCTGTCTAGGTGGAAGCGGTTGCTGAAGAGGTTGTCCCTATGATAAGTGTGATTTTTATGTGATTTTTATTCTTCTCTTATCTATGAAAAGTGTCAGTTTTCCTTCAATTCTTTTGATTTTACTTTATTTCTATATATTTTTCTTTATTTTTTTGAATTTGAATGAATGAGAAGATTTAGTGCGAAGACAGAGCATTTTGGTACAAAAAATGAGATTACGGATCCAGACTGACGAGTGGCGACGAGATCTAAAGAGAGCTGAGGAGACCCAATGGCAACAAGACTCCGGGCGGTTAAATTGAGCTACTAGTCTAAACGATCAATTTAAAAGACAACCTAAACGACATCGTGGACAACAACTAGTAAAGGCAAGCAGCTTTACGGCTTGGTAGGTTGGAGAGAGGAGTTTTTCATCTTGGTCAGGAACCTTACATCTTGGCCATTGGGCGAGGAGATCAGGTATATTCAATGCACACGACATCTACCTGGTGGGGCCCTTCCGAGTTCCGCAATCAATCTGTTGACCACCAAATCCTCCCGGACTCTGAAATTTAAGCTGCTTATTACTAAATCTTCCATTTTAGATAATCCTGTTATTCTTGGAATAATTTTCTTTTATGTTTAGAAACTATTTTCAGAACTTTAGGCTAGATTGTTGCTGAATTTATCTTGTTTCTGGATTTGAATTTTGACATCTATTTAATTCCAACTTGTGAGATCAACAGGACAGAGTCTGAGTTTTAGAACCCAATATTCTAGAATTTATTTTTTAAGTTTCTTTCAAAGATTTGGAGGTCAGATGCGAGAGCCACATGCTTCATCAACCGACTCCAACGAAGAACACTAGTTTTATTTTTTTTTCTTTTCAATTTCATTATGAGCTAATTTTAGTTTTTAGAGCTTTGATATAGTCTAGCATTTAACACACAATTTATATTCTAAATTATTTTATTCTCAATATTTTTATGATTGAGTGTTTATTCTTTGTTCTTAATGTTTGCAATCTTCTAGTTAAATACTATTCGATCTATTGATTTGCAATGAGACCAAGAGGTGATTTGTGATTAGAGCTCTAGGATTAAGCACCATTAGTTGATGGAAAGTAGAGATACTTTACCATGATTAGTGTGATTTTCAAGAAAAATCTAACGAACTTAATGAGTCTCCAATTATTTTAATTCACATAGAGATATGGAGTTATTAATTGGAGATATTTTTAGTATTGTTCGAGAGATAATCTCGAATAGTTAAGGAACTTTTATCATCAACTTGGGATAATTGCAGTTCTATAACAAGGAAGAAAAAATTGTGTGAGATTCGCTAGGTGAAATCAAACACTCTAGATCTATTTATATTATCTTTAAAAATCTAAATTTTAATGCTATTTTCTTTAGTTTAATTTAGATAATCTATTCTTTAACTTTCAGTTTTCCAAATAGTAATTTATTTAGTAAATTTCAGTACTCAATAGCATAATTAATTTCTGTGGGTTCGACATCCTTTTCTTTAAAACACTTTACTACTTGTTATGATTATGTGCACTTGCAGATATTTTCAGCTCAACACCCTTCTCACGTAGAAAATGTCGAGGTTTTTCTCCGATGCAACTATGGAGGTTGCTGACGGGGCTCATCAGGCCGAAGGGGCTGCACAAGCATTTGATGCAGAAGGTTCGGTGGAAGTTATCCCCCTTTTGACCCTGCTAGGGGGGGTGACTCGCGGAATGCATCAACCAGGTTGCCAAGTGTTTGTCGGGCTTCTTCCAAGGGGTTTTGCCATCTCTTATTCCATCTTTTTCCTTTCTTTCGTAGTCTTCTAAATTCCTTTTATTGATCATTCTATGTCGATCTCCCTTGTCGTTAGGGTTCCTCTCAGCTAGCGGCCTTTCTTGTGGACTGCCAAGAGCCCATTGAGCAAGAAAACCAGGACCTTCGCGTGATGACCCAGATTGCCCTTCTGTGCGCTGACAGTGAGAGCGAAGAGTGGGAGTTACTGGAGCAATACCTGAAGGACGTACGACTTGCCTTGGAGGAGGGTGGCAAGAAAATAAAAAAGCTTAACCGTTGTCGGAAAAGGCTAAAGATGAAGGCAAGGGAAAATGCCTAGTGGATGGAGTGTCTTGCCGCAGATCTTTGGGGCGACTTGTCATGGATGCAAGAGGTCACCTCCCTCCTGGATAGCCACATAAAGATGGTTGTGAGTGTCCGCGATACCGTGTGGGGATACAGGGGTGCTAAGGGCTTAGGTCGATGCAAGACCACTTCTTGGAGAGACCACAACTATGCTTGTGAACTCTCGGGAAATATTTGTGGGACCTTGACCTTACCCAGGTGGTCATTGACAAAAAATCTTACTCATTCAGCCATAAGTTGTGGATGAAAGAGATCTCGGATGCTTTTACAGGTCCTGTCTTCCCATCCATGCCCAAACCTGCTGCTTCTGAGCCCGACGATCTTGATTTCAAAGTCCCTGAGGTTGGCACTTATGATGCTGAGGTCTTCGATCATGGTGCCTGATGTTGCTATGCCCTAGCTTCTTGGTGTTGCTACTATTTTCTTATTTTGCTCTTCTTTCCCTTTCTTTTCCTTTTTGTAAATGTATATACTTGTGCGTCGCCGCCATGCTGCTTGTATGTAACTTTTTATCATTCATGAAATTGCTTCAGATTTCATTTTGTCGGGCTTCTTGTCTTAAACTATGTTCCCCTTTTGTTGTTTTGCTCTCCTCCAATGCTTCCTTCTTTGCTTTTCCCTCTTCCTTTTTTTCATGGCCAAGTTAGGGAGTTTTGTAGCAGGAAATTCTGGGCTTGGAGTCAGGCAGGGGGGACGGCCGTCACATGGCGCTTACGATCCACCCCACCAGTGCCTAACGTATTCCAGACTACCCCACTGGCTAATGTCTTATCTAATTGCACTGCCTTCGTTCGCCTTTAGTAGGTAGTTATCCTCTTGGGGCTTTTAGCTACTTTATTTGATGTGTCCGACAGCTTTTTGCTTTTACCTTATGTCAATTTTCTCCTTTTTTCTATTCGTCTCTTGGATGCGCTTTACCCAGCCTAGTCCCTCCGTTCTTCCTTTTTGCGTTGTTGTACTTTATTTTGGTATGTAACTGAAAGAGGAGAAGAGAAGTGCTGTCAGTGTTCATTGGCCTTCGTCCACTACCGTAGGCTAGGGGGGATGGAAATCCCCCTACAAGTTAAGCCTTGCCAGGGAGACTATGTTTGACTCCTGGGGGGAGGTCAGGTAACGTTTCGCTTACCAACCTCGATGCCTCTCCTGAGTAGCTGCAGAGTTGGATATAAATAGACTGGGGTACTCTTTGCGGCAATGATGGCTGAGATAAATTTTTCGGCTAGCTATGGGACTGATCCCGCTCTGCACAGTTGGGAGACAAGTTGGCCTCTAGCTCGAGCCTTAGTCTGTCCGAACAATTTAGAATTGAACCTGCTCGCATCCGTTAGCATTGTGTATTTAATCCCTAACATTTTATCCTTAACATTTTAGGAGTCTAGGCTTTGCAAAGCTAGGCCTTTTGGCCGATGATGCAGTCAAAGGACCTAGCCCGCTCTCCACCGAGGAGAGGTCAAGATGCCTTAGGCCAACCTGCCTTTTTAATCCCCAAGGACGTACCTTCTTTGAATTGCTGTAGGGCCGGTTCATTCTTTATTGTGATGGGAGTCAGGGTAAGTATTCGGGCAACCAAAAGGTTGGACCCACTCTCCTCCGCGGGAGGGTCCGAGCGGCCTTCCGGTCAACTCGCCCCTATTACCCCACAAGGAGGTAATTGTTTTGGGTAGTTTTAGACTAAACTTGCTCCCACTCATTGACATCATACACCAGTTGCTTTGACATTTCATCTTCGAAGACTTTGTTCACATTGGGTAGTCAAAAGACTGGGCTCGCACTCCATTAGGGATAGGTTAGGATGCCTCAAGTCAAACCCGCCACTTTGATTCCCTAAGAAGGTAACTTCTTCAGACTACCGTGGGGCTAGTTCGCTCTTTTACTAGGATGGGAATCAGGGTAAGTATTCGCGCAACAGAAAGGCTGGACCTGCTCTCCTCCTCGAGAGGGTCCAAACGGCCTTCTGTCACAACTTGTCCCTATTACCCCGCGGGGAGGTAATTTGTTTGGACAGTTTGAGACGGAACCCACTCCCGCTAGTTGACATCGCAAGGAAACATAAGATTTGGGTTAGGCTAGTGCTGAACCCACAGTTCGTTCGCAGTGGAGGTCGGGGTATGTATTCGGACCGTCGTGGGGGCTAGATCCGTACTCCTCTACTGGAGGGGTAAAGTAGCCTTTGGAGTGACTTATCCCTTTAAATCCCGCAAGGAGGTAAGTGTTTGAGCAATTTACAACTAGACCCGCTCCTGCCTGTTGACTCTTAGAAGGAATTTAAGCCTTTTTTCTTTGGGAAACTGAGGATTGGCCTCCACTCCACCGCAGAAGGGATAAGGTAGCCTTAGGCACTACACCCATCCCTATGGTACCTTGCGGGGGAGGTAAGTTTGGATAGCGATATAGCTGGTTAGCTCTTTGCCGCGATAGGGGTCAGGGTAAGTTGTTCTAGTCGTCGGGGGGCATGCTCGCTCTCCATCGCAGGGGGTAGAACTACCTTCAGCCTAGTTCTCTCCTATGGTCCCAAGGGAGGTATGTTGTTCGGGCAGTTTGAGACTAGACCCACTGCTGCCCTTTGATATCGCAGGGAAGGTAAGTGTTCGGTCAGGCTGGTGCTGATCCCACTCTTTATTGCGGCAAAGGTCGGGATAAGTTGTTCGGGCTACTAGGAGGTAGGACCCGCTCTCCATAGCTAAAGGAGTAGAGCAGCCTTCGACCTAGCTCTCCCCTTTATCCAACAGTAGGTACGCAATTTGGGACTGGACTTGCTCCCACCTATTGACGCTTGCAAGGAAGATAAGTGTTTGTCTTCAAGTCGCCGAGGGCTGGCCCACACTCGACCTCGAAAAGGATAAAGCAGCCTTTGGTATACATATCTTTTTGGTACCCTGTGGGGGAGGCAACGTATTTGGACAACAATGCGGCTGGTCCACTCTTCGTTGCGATGAGGGTCAGGGTAAATTGTTTTGGCAGCCGAGGGGGGGGCAGGACACACTCTCCATTGTGGGAGGGGTAGAGCAGTCTTTGGCCTTGCTCTCCCTTTGATCCCGCGGGAGGTATGCTGTTTGGGTAGTTTGAGACTGGATCCGCTTCCACCCGTTGACATCACAGGGAAGGTATGCATTGATTTGATGATGATTTTGTCATTGCAAATTTCGTTATTTATAGATCGTCTTATCGTTGTTTTGTTAATAACACGAGAGTTCGAAATGAACGTGTTGCATTGTCCTAGAAGATCATGCCTTTCATTAAATAACAAGAATTTACATTATCTAAATAACGCATTATAAAAGAAAAGGAAATGGAGCCTTTAGCCAGGGAGCTTTCGCTTATTCTGCCTCTGCCTTTGGAGGGCCTACCAGGGCTCTCCAAGCGGTGCATGGCCTACTCTCTCCTGGAGGTGTCGTCTAGGGTAACCCCACCATCCATCTGCTTTAGCTCCTGGATGTAGCATTCCCTCGCTAAGACCTGTTAACCTTGAATTTCTTCCACTCCATGAGGAGTTAGGAACTTCATCTTAAGGTGGTAGGTCAACGTGATGGCTACAAGCTATTGAGGGTGGGCCTTAAAATGATGGTGTTGTACGAGGACGGGGTTCTCACCACTAGGAAGTCAACCATGATTGAGGTCGTGTAGAGGGCGCTACCCGTGAGAATTCACAACATGATGGTTCCCATAGGATGAACCATACTCCAAGAGAAGCCTTTCAATGGCATGGGGGCTGGATGCAGCCGGGCAACATCTATTCTCATCCTGGTGAAAGCTTCCTAGAATAGGATGTCTGCGGAGCTCTCATTATCAATGAGGATTCTCCGGGTGAAGAAGTTGGTGACCAACATAGTCACCACCAGTGCATTGTCATGGTGGTATCAGAACCTCTCCTCGTAAGCCTCCGCAGAGGAGGTGATCGGCGTCGGCTCGCCACTTCGATGCTTAGTGGGGTGGTACTCCATCGAGTACACCTCTTGGTACCAAGCCTACTTGGCATGTGCCTTTTTGCTTGAGGAGGAAGTGCTCCCGACTACAAATCCTCCCACTATGGCTCGGATTTCCCTGAGTGGCGGTCCCCCCTGCAATGGTGAGCGGGGGAAATCTTGCGGCGGCCCTTATGTTGCTGGTCATCGCCGAGGGCTTTCTTCCCTTCTACTCCAGTTGACTTAGTCCGCGCTCTTTTTCCTCGACCTTCCCTTTCTTTCCTACTCCAGTCTCTGGGTAGGTGGATAACGTTGCCTCATCTGCTCTGCATGCTCCTTTCTCCCTTGTTGGGAGAGGTAGTCCTCGGTGTTGTGCAAGGTGGAACTGTGGTATGTGTAGTAACGACGGCAATACCTCAGTCATTGTCTTCGCAGGGGGCGGAGGTGTTGGCCTCGTGGATGGTAAATGCGGGTTGGTAGAATCAAGGTCCCGTTCCCCTCGTCAAAGCTTCCTCCCTCCTTTTGTCTTGGGAACTCTTCTCCGGCTTCTCATGGGCCTTAGCCCTAGCCGGGGCCCTTGCCTTCCTCTCCACTCGCTCCAGCTCCTTTTTTCTTTGCTCCGTCAAGGCCCAAAGAGTGTCCTCAGCATTGTTGAAGTTGTCAGCTTGATCTATGAACTCCCGCAGCGTCACAAGAGTCCTCCTCACCAACTCGGCCATGAACTAGGATCGCGGCCAGACCCCTCCCAAAAGCACCTCCAGGGTTATTTTCTCATCCTGGTCGTCAGTGGTCATACGCTCCTTATTGAACTAAGACATGTAAGGCTTCAGGCTGTCCTCCTCTCCCTGCTTGATGGTGAGGAGGTACGCTACTGGGTGCCAAGTTCTCCGACTCGACATGAAAGGGGTCAGAAAAAGTCAGGCCAACTCACCAAAAGTATCTACGGATACGGACGCCAGAGACCCAAACCAAACTCATGGTGGCCCTTTCAGAGTCAGCGGGATTGCCCTGCATGCCACCTCACCCAGGAAGCCATAAAATGTCATGTGAGCCTTGAAGGTTTCCATGTGCTCAAGAGGTCCCTCCCCCATGGTTGGGACCCTGAACTTTGGTTGTGTAAGGGCACGACCATCACCTCCTCTATGTAGGGTAGACCAGTGTTCGTGAGCAGTTGGTCCACCGACGGCGATATGCCCACCTTCCTTACAATCTCTTCATACTTTCCTTTGAGATTGCGGAGCTCGTCCTGCATGTTTTTCCTCTCCTCCTCCCTACTTGCAGAGTCACAGACTCTTCAAGCTAACTCCATCGCCCACGCATCTCGCTGCCCACGCCGTGTCACCCATTGGAAGTCAATCCAACCGTGATTTATCATTTCTACTACCTTTACGTATTGTTGTTTGGCTGCCGAGAAAGAAGAAAAATCATGATCGGGAATGAGAAATAATGGGTGTAACAGATTTGATGAATGAGAAATCATGTACTGATCCAAAGTTTACAGATTTGATGAATGAGAATTTTTGAGAAATATCTTTTAAATTTTTGAGAAATATCTTTTCCTTAATTTCATGGACTGTCTTTTGAGTTCTGATCTCTCTTCCCAGCTTTTAATAACTTTCTTTCCTCTTTTCTTTCTAACTTACCTCGCTCCTTTGATATATATATATATATATATCATCCTCTCTTATTTGATCTTCCTAATTGCTTCTCAACTATTGCAAGTGAAACGTCCATCGACAGGGCAAAAATGCAAGATGGATTTTAATAGGGTCGTACCTAGGCATATACATCCTGCACAGGGCAGTCTAGCTAGGTCTTTTCTGATCTCTAAATTTATCCTACAAAGTGCAAAGTGATATCAATATTTACTCTTCACAATTAAGAAAATGTTCGAAATGAATTAAAAGTTTACATTAAAAATGAAGTAGTAGGGAGTGTTTCCTTTGTCTTAGTGCTGATCTAATTACGTATTGTTGTTTGGGTGCTGAGAAATAAGAAAAAAAAAAGGGAAAATGATGTGTTTGGCTGCCCACTTTAATTACCATTTCTTTCCTTGCATCTTCAACTGCCTGTAAAATTCTTAGTGGGTCTGAAATCTAAATCATCTGATGATCTTTCCTTTCTCTCACTACTGGTTTTATGCCTCTTTTCATCTTTAGTGCAATTTCATGCATGCTCTATTTTTGTACTCAACTTCTAGTTTTGTGACATTGTGTGCTCTATTTTGTTCTTTAGTCATCAAGACTAGTCTGTCGTATGTCTTGTCTCTTGTTAGATTGAGATCATGCACCAAAATACTATACAACCAATAATCATGATTTTTTGGATTCTTAAACTCCAAAAGAATTTAATGAACCCAAATAATCCTGAAAAATCGGTTGTTTTCTTTGAAATTAGTTTGCAAGTATATACAAAGTATATGTTAAATTAGAAAATGTGTAAACTCTAAGAGACGAATGGAAACTACAATATAGAAAAGGGGCACTGAAAATGGCACACGAAAAACTCACCCATGCACGTGATCTATATATATGAATATGATTGAGAAGAGGTACTTGCATGATTGAGGAAACCACTAGTCCACCACCTTTTTTTTATCAATTAAAATTTATTTATCTTTTATTTTTATTTTTTATTGGATCGATTCAATGTTGAAGACCTAATAAACAATAGTCTTAATTGAAGTTAAATTCTTATGCTCAATGGTGAAGAATTATTATCCACTAATGGTGTTTTGTTGTACTACAAAGTATTTATCATATTTATCAAAAAGTGCCTAAATGCCAGTCTGCCTAGAATTTACATTTGTTCTTGTTGTTCTTTTTAGATGAGTTCGGTAGCAGGTGAAAATGAGGATTTGATTGATTTGGATCCATTCGACTCAGAAAATTTTCAAAATAAGGAATCTAAAGCAAAACGAAAGAAACAGTCAAACGTGTGGACTTTTTTTGAAATGGTTCCTGATTCTAAGAACAAGGATGGCGAGCCACGAGCCAAGTGCAAGATGTGTGGATTTACTTACATGGCAGTGAGCAAATATGGAACTGAAAATATGAAGCGTCACATTGACGCATGCCCTATGAAAAGTTCAGGAGATATTGGTCAGATGATGTTATCACAAAATAGTGGATCTATTTCGATAAGCACTCAATTTGATACTGAAGAATATAAAAATATTTTGGTAGCCCCTATTGTGAAGCATGAACTACCTTTTCAATTTGTTGAAGATTAGGAGGTGAGATCTGTGTTACAATATTTGTATCCAGATGTTCCAATGATTCTCCTGGTAGAATTTGTCTAATATCTTATTTGTGGACTTCTATAACCATTGATGGTTATATGTTCATTACAACACATTTTCTGGATAAGAAATGAGTTCTGCAGGATTTTTAATTTTTCTTTTATGCCACCACCACATAATATCATATCTTTGTCAAAAAAAATTTATAATTTGCTATGTGAGTGGGGAATTCAACGCAAGATTTTTGTATTGCCTTTAGACAATGCTTCTTCTAATGATGTTTTAGTAGAGTTGTTAAGAACTCAATTGAATATTAAGAAAGCTCTTGTTTGTGATGGTGAGTTCTTTCATCTTTGTTGTTGTGCTTATATTCTGAATTTGATAGTACAAGATGGGTTAAAAGAGATTGACTATGCTATCCAAAAAGTTCGTGAAAATATCAAGTATGTCAAAGGGTCACAAACAAGGAAAGTAAAATTTTTAGATTCAACAAATCAAATGTCTTTGGATAGCAAGAAAGGGTTGAGACAGGATGTCTCCACTAGATGGAATTCTAATTTTCTTATGCTTCAAAGTGTTCTTTCCTATTGTCGTGCCTTTAGTCATTTGGAGTTGACTGATTCCAATTTTAAGCATTGTCCATCAACATCTGAGTGGGAAAAAAGAGAGAAGATTAACACTTTATTGGGAGTCTTTTATAAAGCCACTTGTGATTTTTCTAGGACCAAATACCCTACAGCCAATCTATACTTTCCAGCAGTGTTTTTGATTTATTTTACATTAAAGTGGCATTCTGAGGGTGAAGATGACTACATGGAGAAAATATCTTGTAAAATGCTTGCTAAGTTTGAGAAATATTAGTCTGAGTTCAATGTGATGTTGGCTATAACAGTTGTATTGGATGCTCGATACAAGCTTCATTTTGTTGATTTTTCTTATGCAAAACTTTATAGAGATTGTTCCATAGAGTATATGAAGATTCGGAGCAAAATGTCATCTCTTTTCATGGAATATAGTTCTTCTAGTGCTCCCACATGTTCTATCACGACTTCTGATAGCACTTTTAGTAGAGCGGAAAGTCAGTCTTCGATTAACAAACAAGTATTTCGGGGTAATATCAAATAATATTTTTTGTTTAATGATTTATATTATATTGTTGTTTCATATCACATATTAGTTTGAAATGTTTTTATTTATTTTTTGTGCACAGGAATTTGATTCATTTAGACCTGATGATCTTACTACCCATATGCAAAAAAGTCAATTGGATCTTTACTTGGATGAACCTAGGGCAGATAGAAATACAAAGATTGACATTCTTTTCTTTTGGAAAGGAAATGAATTTCGTTATCCTGATCTTGCTTGAATGACCCATGACATTTTAATTAGTTCCAGTTTCTACAGTTGCATCTGAATCTACTTTTAGTGTTGGTGGGCATATCATTGATAAGTTTAGGAGTGCACTAAAAGCAGATATTGCTGAAGCATTAGTCTGCACTAGAGATTGGCTATATGGCAAGGAGTAAGGTAATATTATTTTTACCTCATTGAATAAATAATTGTACTTTTTCTGTAACACCCCGTATTTTAGTGTATTTTAATGAAGGATTATTTTAATTAATTTAATGATTGATTCTCTAGTTTTAGTATTTTGGGAGTTTTAAAATATTATTTTATAATATTTTAAGTTGTGAAAATATTTTATTGGGCTTTCTTCTTATTAATTATTATTTCAGATTTAAATTGATCTTTGATTTAAATTGGTTCGTTTATGGGTTTTAAAATTATTATTGTTTTATTTAAAGCATTTCACTGCGTTTGATTAATTTTAATTAGTGTTATGCAATTTAATTGC